>CM047815.1:28452834-28822192 GCA_026214975.1 Gentiana macrophylla
TTGTATTTGGTTAGGTTACATTGTCAGTACTATTAGGCATATGAATATACTAAGGCAATTATACTATACAGGGCTATTAAATATTAGATTACATTAAACTATACTAAGACAATTATATTACATATAGGGCTATTAAATATTCATTCAAAAATATAGTAGGTCAAAATATGTTCACACCATTACAACAAGGCTATTAAATTATTATATACATTCAAACTATCATTATTGAATTATATATAATAAACACTAAATATTTTAAATAATAAACGTAACAACAATATTATTGGCGTTAAACATGTGTTTAACGACAATACTATTGTCGTTAAACATATGTTTAACGCCAATAACTTTGAATTTTGGCGTAAAATGAACAACATATTGGCGTAAAATCACCATTCAAACCAACAACATATCATCGTGTACTTCAGGAAATTCAAAAACAACCCCTAACCCTAACCAATCTACCCCTCCTTACAAATTGCACAACAAAAATAGAATCAAATAAAAAAATGACAGATAGAAATTAACATTAACCTCAGGGGCTATCTCCCGTTGTGGAATTTGATCCATTTGTTCCAAAGGAGCCTCAGAATCCATTGCAAGGACATATCGTTTTTCTGAGAATTTTTGGAGGATTTTTGCAGAATTGAGATAATTTGGGGGAGATGAAGAGGGAACGACAATAATAACATCGAACTGATGATTATTGGCGTAACGATGTATGTATAATGCCAATATTATTGTCGTTAAATATTTAACGTTGATAATAATGGCGTTAAACATACTTCGTTACGCCAATAATCATCAGTTCACTTATTGGTGGTTTTACGACAATAATAATGTCGTTATGGGTGTGTTTACGACAATATTATTGTCGTAAAACCTAACTACGAATGTGGTCATTTTTGCCACTTTAATTCCAAAGGGGGGACAAAGCCTGATTTTCCAAAATCCCAATCTTCTCTGATGGACTATGTGAGTATTGTGTTTTTTTTAACGGTGGTGATACATACACTACTTCACTTCACTACAAATACTCACCACATCCTACTCGTTACGTCAATAATCAGATTTTACAATAATAATATTGTCGTAAAATTTATCTTTACGACAATATTATTGTCGTAAAAAGTTTTAACGACAATAATATTGTCGTAAAGATAAATTTTAAGACAATAATATTGTCGTAAAATTTATTTTCACGACAATACTATTGTCGTAACGCATGTAGTGGTTGTGTACTACACCTCCTGTGTAGTGCACGTATAATTTTCCTTTTTTTAACAGCCACTCCTTAAAATCCAAGCCGGCCTTATTTTCCCTTGATTAATGATTCACAACAACAAAGCAATACGTGTCACACATAACTCATCCTTTTCCTTGATTAATGAATCATAACGTATACTGTTAATGGCACCACAGTCAATTTATTCGAACACCACATTTCGTGCAAATTTCGATTTTGTAGATATCGAAATCTGTTTTCAACCCCAACGGAGTTGAATTTTATGCATAATTTCGACTCTGGAAGAGTTGAAAACAGATTTCGACCTCTACAAAATCGAAATTTGCACGAGGCGTTGTGCTCGAGTAAATCGTGCGTTAACAATGCCCAATCATAGCACCAAAGCAATTACTCCCACACCTGTCACGCATAAATCATCACTCTTTACATATATTTAATATTTCCACATGTTATTACCCATAGAAATATGAATATGCATCAAATGATCGATGGCCTATATGCATATTTTATCTTCAATGCAGCACTGGATGTAAAATATTTATCACAGTATGATCGTATTCTAGAAAATATGTTATGATCAACGTGGTGAATAAAATTTAATAATTAAAAGTAAAAAATAGAGCTCTTTATTCGCTAATAATACAATACTCACATAGTCCATCAGAGAAGATTAGATAATCGTTTTTAACTATTAATTTAGAGCCAGATCTAATGGCTTTTTATTTTTATTGATGGCTTCTTTTTGACCCATTATATTATTTCCACATTTTATTACCCATAGAGTGTAGTCGGTATATTTTTCTCACCCTGTGTAGTCGTAGTGTCCACTTTGTTTATCACTTTATTCTAACACTTCTAAAATATAAAGTTGAGGAGAAGTTATTTGGTGCGACATATGCGGAATGCATCCATGTGGCGAGATTTCCACTTTTATTTTTAAACTGAATTCAAATTGTGTGGTTCGAATTTATTTAGCTGTCAATTCAATACAGATGGATATAACACACAAAAACTTCCCCAAGGAGGATGTTTGCATAGTGCACCCGTCATGTGGCGAGATCTCCACATTTTGATTTAAGGCCACTACTGCAAATTTTGAGTTCAATTTTTAAGGCCACTATTCAAATTTGGATACAATTTTAAGACCACTACTGTAAGTAAATTTAACAGATCTAGTTAGATAATGTGACTTCCATTTTAACTTTGTTTATTTAGTGGGTCAACAATGCTATTTAGATGTGATTTTTTAAAAAAATCACTACACCCGCCCTTAATTAGATCATCATATTCCACCCTTTCTGTTTTCATTTCTATTCTAAGAGCCATAATCACATGACCTTCTTCTTAAATCTTTTTAATTAGCCGGCACATGGGCCAAAGCTTCAATTTCGATGGGATTTCATAACGGCCACTACTACGTACGTCGTATCAAATAAAGCAGACGGAAGCAAAAAGACTTGGGTAATATTCTCCTTACAACCAAGAGTAGAAAGAATAACTAAAGGGTAGAAATGTAACTTATTACATCAAGAGGAATCCAAACGAAATCTAAAACGTACGAAACCTTCAAAAGAATACTAAAAGAGAATACAACGTTTCCCAAAGAAAATACGTATCTAATGTAGATAAAAGAAAAACATAATAAATAAACGCTTCATCTCCGGCGTCCTCAAACGTCGTCATCGAAGTCCTCATCAAGCTCATGATCAACCTGTTCATCTTCTCTCCCCAAACACATAGAAAAACAATGCATTTGAGGTAAGTACAAAGTACTCAATAAGAGGTAGAAGCTACAAATTAACTAAGGCTCATTAACATGTTTTATTATAATAGTTATATTTATGAGACCGACTCAATCTAGGGTTCACTTCATGTCCATCAACATGTCATGACTAACTGTTCCTAACTTAGCTTATCTTTGTTACATCCGCATTCTATAGCACTACGCATGATGCTACTCACCACGAAGTATCTAGGTGCAACCTATTTGTAATATTCCGACTTTCGGGAAAGGGCAGACGTGTCTTTTTGCGAAAACGAAATATTAGGTTCGGTTTCCTTTTATTTGGAGTTAATTATTTTGGACATTATATATATATATTCTCGAAATTTTATATATGTAATTAAAAGGAAAATCAGTTTTGTGGTCAAGGGCAATTAAGGAAAATGGTTAACTCCTTTTTAATGCTAAGACCTAACCTAATTCAGGGATTTTTCAGTTTGATTTCAGCCTTCCCCCTCCCCTTGTGCGGCATTGTGAGGAGAGAAAGAGAGAAAAGAGAGTTCTTCACAATTCTAAGAGGTAGAGTTAATCGTTTTCAGAACGGATTCAAGAATTGGACTCGCGCGTGAAGACCTGACTTTTGCGGCATCGATTTTGTGGGATTGCAAAGTTTTTCAGAGCGATATTGATCGATTTTGGGGCTGCAAATAGGTAAGAGAAAGCAGATCCTATGAAATCTATCATTTGTTATAAGGAATTGATCATGTTTTAAGGCTTCTTGGTGTTAGAAATATGAATCTTTGTTTTGGTTAAAGACTATGGTTGTTCTGAGACGTCAGATGTGGATCCTTGTGTTGTTTTGTTGGTTATTTCTTTGGTTTTGGGTTGAATTACGATCGAAATCGCATGATGATGAAGTTAGGGTTTTGGTCGAACCAGGTGGGACGGGCGTCGGTATTCGGACGGGCGCCCGGCTTGTCTTTTTCTCAGACGGGCGCCTCGGCTTATCCGGACGGGCGTCCTGGAGGGTAATTTTACATTCGAGATTGAAATGGTCTTCGGTGGACGGGCTTCGAGTTTAATGGACGGGCGTCCATCTTTGGACGGGCGCCCGGTAGGTCGACGGGCGTCCAGGGGTCTTAAACGGGCGTCTAGCTTGTTTTGCCCTTCTTTCTTTGTGGGTTGTTGTTCACCTTTATATACATGATTTATCTTTATGAACCCCTATACATGATATGTTAAAATGGTATAAATATAGACAAGCCTGAATTGAGCTTCGATTCGTTCAGATTAAAACACCGAATGTACTCTTAAAGGAGTTGAAGTTCGGATCCGTCGGAAGAACATGATAGGCTTGTGCTTTGATGAATTAGCATTCATCAATGTCGTGTATGTGCTAGGACTTGTCCGTGTCTAGTGGTCTAGGAAGAGAGTAGTATGTGTGAGGAGATTATTTGAAAATACTTAGGTTGGCTAGCTAATAACTTAATAAACAACGTATGTGACTAGTAAAAGATTAAACAACATGTCTCTCTTGGCTAGGCACCGAGGCTAAATCGCGATGCATGTGCTACCTCTGAAGGTAGAAGAACCGTGAGGTCAAAAGACCCTAAGTGCGGAGGGACTCACTTTGAGGTGTGCGTGCTATCGGAGTCTACCTTTTCTAGACTTCGTGGATATTGGTGTGATCCACTAATATGTTGCAAAAGAGTGTTCCCAAGGTAGAAGAACTCAGTAGGTCAAAGACCCTAAGTACGAGAGGACTCTTTGAGGGGATGCGGCGTAGTGCCCTTGAGTGCGGTTGTAACATAGATAGGTTAAGTTAGAAGCAGATTAGTCACAACATGTTGATGAGCATGAAGTGAACCCTAGATTGAGTCGGTCTCTTATAACCAAATAAACGACTTAAATATCTTTCCTTATAATTTCTTTTGGTTTCATAGCTTCTTTTCTGCTTGAGTACATTGTACTTACCTCGAATGCATTTTCTTTTATGTGTTTGGGGTGAGAAGGCGAACAGTGTTCGAGGAGAGTTTTAACGACGACGTGTGAAGGCGCTCGTTGAAGTTTCAAGAATGTTTCTTTACTGTTTTTCTTTGGTGGCTCTTGTAATGATTCTGAGGTAGACTGTTGGTTTCTTTTGGTTGCTACATACTGTCTTTTGGGATTTCGTACTTTTCCAATGTAATAATTTACATTTCCATCTTTAGAATTTCTTGTTTCTATTCTTAGACGTTGAAAAAATATATACCCGAGTTTTGCTTCCGTTTTGCTTTCATTTGATTCGACATAGTAGAGGCTTACGTATAAAATGAATTTACTTTTATTTTATACGTGCCGAACGTTCCTTTTCCGGATAAGGACTCGGTGTCCGGGAACGGGGCGTTACAGTTGGTATCAGAGAGAAGCGTTCTTTAGAATTCCTTTCTTTAAGATAAGTTTCTTTAGATCTTTAGTAACGTCTGGTTTTCTTGATTTTTCAGCATGGTAACGACAAGAAGAGGCGTTCGTGGAGCTGAGAGCTCAGGGGTTAGACAAGGGCGAGAGCCCGGTGCCCGTAGTAGGGGTGGATTTGTGAGGCGTAATCTTCGCCTCGTTTGAGTCTTTCGCCACCACCCCATACAGCCACGCCTACACCACGGTCTCAACAGGATGTATCACCGAGGCGCATCGAATCGCCACCCGACCACGCCAAGATATAACTACATTTATGGAGAGCCTGGACAAGCACCTATTCGTGTCACCGTGGTAGGCGACATTCCACCGATTAGTGCGCCACCACCAGTGACCAATGTATATCCACCACCATCTAGTGCTTATCCTCCAGTGTATCCTCAGCAGCAGCAGGTCTTTTACCCTCCTCCTGTAGGTCATGTTCCTCAACCTACAGTACCACCTTCACCACGCTTTGACCACCAAAGAAGGCGCCGGTCATCCACCCTTTGGTTTTCAGCGACCTCAACAAAGATCGGTTTTATCGGGGTACTATCCGTATCGAGAATGAGCCTCAAGTAATCCCACCTTATCCTCAACATCGTGATGATCACCGCATGTATCTTATGGTTACCCTCGGTTCACCCACCGTTAGACCGGCCTTTGAGCAAGCACCGGTGGATTGGTATACGAGATTGAGGAGAAATCGAGTTGAGAACTTCTTTGGTAATGTGGAGCATTCTAAAAAAGGGAGGAGTGGATAAGGGATTCGAGAAAGCTTGTAGGAACATACATGTTCACGAGGCAGAAATGGCACACTAGCGATCGATTTTATGTTGGGAGCAAGCAGAAGCATGGATTGATGCCGTCCAAAGCAAAGAACGGTAAGGTAACGGATTGGGAAGGGTTCAAGACGATGTTTTATAATGAGTACTTCCCGGTTACTGATTCAAGCAAGCAGATAAAGCAAGTCAATTCTGAAGCACAAGCAAGGTAATCACCTGACAAAGTGGCCAGATATACTAATAAGTTCAATGAGCTAGGAAGGTTCTATCCGGAATTGATGAAGGTAGAAGAGAGAAAGATGGCCCTCTATAAGGATGGGTTGGCCTCACGAGATTGATCGGGCATGCTAGGATTCACGGCAAGGAATATGGCGAGTTGATGAATAAAGCCTTGGAAGTCGAAACTTTCAGGAAGAGAGCTCTGAGTGGTTGTCAATAATAAGAGAAATTTGGGACGAGTCAAGGCGATTATAGGGAGCGCCACAAACAAGCGACCAAGAAGACTACGGCTCCTACAAAGCAGCCTAAGGCCCCGAGCAGTGCACCACTTTGCCCCAAGTGCAACAGAAATCACACAGAGAGCGCAGCAGAGTAGTAACGGTTGTTACGTTTGTGGTGAGCAAGGACACTTTTCTAGAGCGTGTCCAAACAGAGAAACAAGAGTGGTTCGAGCCAAGGTAATGGAGAGGCGGCCCGAGCCGACCGGTTCGAGTTTTTGCGGCGGATGCTAATTTTGTGGAACCAGAGGATAGCGTTATTTCGGTACCATGTTTTGTTTCATTCTTTTGTTAAGATATTTTATAGCGTGATTATTCATGTTGTAACTATATTTAAATAAATGAATATGCATCCTAGGTACGATAATGTTAGAAAACTTAGTGGTCAAGGCTTTGTTTGACACGGAGGCGTCAAATACTTTTGTGTCAACCAAGGTAGCTAAGAAGTTGGATTTACCTTTGAGCCTTTAAGAAACACTTTGGAGATAACTACGCCGTTAGGGAAGGTAACAAGGGTAACTAGAATGATACCACAAGTGGAAGTTCGAGTCGGACCTTATCGATGTAAGAGCAACTTTACGATTTTGGACTTTTCGGATTTTGATGTAATCCTCGGAATAGATTGGCTATCCGAGAATTATGTACACTTGGACTGTAAAGAGAAGAAAGTGACCTTTAAAGTACCTGGGAAATCGGACAAGACGTATCAAGGTAATGTATACAAGCCGAGTAAGAAGAAACATCCGATCATATCGGTGTTAAAGCAGTGTAGGGCTTGCCAGAAGGGTTGTGAGGGCTACTTGTTGTATGCAGTGGACGTGGAACAAGTGAAGCCTAAGTTCGAGGAGACTCCTATAGTGAGGGAATACCCTGAGGTATTTCCAGAAGAGTTACCGGAAACATGCCGGACGAGAGAGATAGAGTTTGAAATTCGATTGATACGGGAGCGGCACCGATTGCTAAAGCACCTTACTGAGAATGGCACGGCTGAATTAAAGGAGTTGAAAGCTCAACTTAAAGATATGCTTGAAAGGAACATAATTCAGCCCGATTACCTGCGCCATGGGGAGCCCCTGTTTTGTTTGTGAAGAAGAAAGATGGCGGCATGAGAATGTGTATCGACTACTGAGCTTTGAACAACCTTACCATCAAGAATAAGTACCTCTACCAAGGATAGATGATCTGTTTAATCGGTTGCAAGGTAAGAAAGTGTTTTCCAAGATCGACTGAGATCCGGATATCATCGATTGAAGGTTAAGATAGCGAGATATACCAAGACGGCTTTCGATGACGAGATATGGACATTATGAGTTCCTTGTTATGCCTTTTGGACTCACTAATGCTCCATCGCATTTATGGATTTGATGCGTGAGTCTTCATGCCGTACTTGGATAAGTTCGTGATAGTGTTCATAGGCGATATCTTAGTTTACTCTAAGGATGAGAAGGAACACGAGGAACACTTAAGGATAGTGTTGGACACAATTGAAGAAGAATCGATTGTATATGCGAAGTTTTCTAAGTGTGACTTTTGGTTGGATCGAGTGAGTTTCTTGGGTCATGTCATTTACGGAGATGGCATTCAAGTTGATCCGGCAAAGATCGAGGCGATTGAGAATTGGCCTAAACCTACCTGCAGTTTAAGTAAGTTTTCTTGGGTTGGTGGTTACTACCGGAAGTTCGTACAAGATTTTTCGAAGATAGCTACTCCACTCACCAGGCTGACACAGAAGAATGTGAAATTTGAATGGACTAATGAGTGTGATAAGGCCTTTCATACCTTGAAGAGTAAGTTGACTACGGCACCAGTGTTAGCAGTTCCGGAGATTTTTGATAACTATGATGTCTACACGGATGCTTCGGGACAGGGTTTGGGTTGTGTGTTGATGCAAGGAGGAAAAGTGATAGCTTATGCATCTAGGCAGTTGAAGGTACATGAGAAGAATTACCCGACACATGATCTAGAGTTGGCAGCGGTAGTATTTGCCTTAAAGACTTGGAGGCATTACTTATATGGGGTTAAAGCAAGGATCTTCACCGACCATAAGAGTTTAAAGTATTTCTTCACACAAGAGAACACGAATATGAGACGAGAGGAGATGGTTAGAGTTCGTTAAGGACTATGATTTGGACATTCAGTACCATCCGGTAAAGCGAATGTAGTGGCGGATGCTCTCGAGCAGAAACCGGTGTTTGCGACTTCGGTGTTGAGGTAATGGCGAGAAAGGTTTGATGGGTTGGAAATCGAAGCTTCGATCGATTGAGGACCGGCGATTTGTGGCACCGTTGTTAGCAAGATCGAGTTGATGGATGATATTCGGGAAAGCAAGGCGAAGACCGGTTTTGTTGGATTTGAAGCGTGTTGCTAGGAGAAGCTTCTACGGTTGGTTACGTGTTGGATAAAAGTGGAAAAATGTGGTATCGGGATCGTCTATGTGTACCTAACGTTGGCGACTTGAGACAAAGAATTATGGAAGAAGCACATAGGATAGCTTTTGCGGTTCATCCGGTGCTACTAAAATGTATAGAGACTTAAAGGAAAGATTTTGGTGGCCTCGATGAAAGTGGAAATAGCCAAGTTTGTGGCGAGTGTGATGTATGTCGGAAGGTTAAGGCGGAGCATAGAAGACCGGTGGAATGCTTAAGCCATTGGATATCCCGGAATGGAAATGGGATAAGATCACAATGGACTTCATCACCGGATTACCTAAGACAAGAGGCGGACACGGCGCAATTTGGGTAATCGTGAGCAGATTGACCAAATCGCCCATTTCTTACCGTACAAGGTCGACATGCCATTAAAGAAGATGGCGACACTATATCCGGACAATATAGTGAAGTTACATGGAGTTCCAATCTCGATAGTTTGAGACCGTGATTCGAGATTCGTAAGTCGGTTTTGGAAGAGCTTGCAAGAAGCCTTCGGGACCAAGTTGGATTTGAGCACGGCTTTTCATCCTCGCATGGATGGACAATCCGAGAGGACCATCCAGCACACTCGAGGACATGTTGAGAGCTTGTGTTTTGGAGGTAGGCGGATCATGGGATGATTACCTATCGGTAGCGGAGTTTGCCTACAACAATAGTTTTCACACAGTATAGGCATGCCGCCCGTTTGAAGCGTTGTATGGGAGAAGATGCCGCACGCCACGCTGTTTTGGGATGAAGTCGGGAGAGGCAGATTACAGGGCGTAGAGATGGTTGAACAAGCAAAGGAAAGGTTCGATTGGTCAAGAAGAATTTGAAGGCACTCAAGACAGCAGAGAAAAGTTGGGGTGATGTTAGAAGAAGACCTCTTGAGTTTGAAGTCGGCGATAGAGTTTACCTCCGAGCTTCACCGATGAAAGGAGGAAACGCTTTGGACAAAAAGGAAAGCTAAGTCCAAGGTATGTTGGACCTTTTGAGATTTTGGAGAGAGTTGGGACGTTAGCTTATAAGCTTAAGTTGCGTAATCAATGTCGAGAGTCCATAATGTGTTTCACGTTTCGATGTTGAAAAAGTGTCTGACGAAGAATGATGTGGAAACTACGGTTGACCCAGAAATCTTACAAGATAATCTTGCTTATGACGAGAGACCGATCAAGATCCTAGACCGGAAAGAAAAGATGATTAAGAGGCGGATGATCCCTTTGGTGTTAGTTCAGTGGAGCAATCATTCACCCGAGGAGGCAACTTGGGAAGTGGAAAGCGACATGCTTAGTGAGTTCCAAGAATTTGGGGATTTACCAGGTATGTTCTAGTTTCGAGGACGAAACTCCTTTTAAGGGGGGGAGAATGTAATATTCCGACTTTCGGAAAGTATGGGCGTGTCTTTTTTAAAACGAAATATTAGGTTCGGTTTCCTTTTATTCGGAGTTAATTATTTTGGACATTATATATATATATTCTCGAAATTTTATATATGTAATTAAAAGGAAAATCAGTTTTGTGGTCAAGGGCAATTAAGGAAAATGGTTAACTCCTTTTTAATGCTAAGACCTAACCTAATTGAGGATTTTCGCTTTTGATTTCAGCCTTCCCCCCCTTGTGCGGCATTGTGAGGAGAGAAAGAGAGAAAAGAGAGTTCTTCACAATTCTAAGAGGTAGAGTTAATCGTTTTGAACGGATTCAAGAATTGGACTCGGCGTGAAGAGCACACGACTTTGCGGCATCGATTTTGTGGGATTGCGGTGATTTTCAGAGCAAGTATTGATCAGTTTTGGGGCTGCAAATAGGTAAGAGAAACAGTCCTATGAAATCTATCATTTGTTATAAGGAATTGATCATGTTTTAAGGCTTCTTGGTGTTAGAAATATGAATCTTTGTTTTGGTTAAAGACTATGGTTGTTACAGTACGTCTAGATGTGGATCCTTGTGTTGTTTTGTTGGTTATTTGCTGGTTTTGGGTTGAATTACGATCTGGAAATCGCATGATGATGAAGTTAGGGTTTTGGTCGAACCCAGGTGGACGGGCGTCCGGTATTCTGGACGGGCGTCCAGCCTTGGTCTTTTCTCAGACGGGCGTCTGGCTTATCCGGACGGGCGTCTGAGGGGTAATTTTACATTCAGGATTGAAATGGTCTTCGGTGGACGGGCTTCTGAGTTTAATGGACGGGCGTCCATCTTTGGACGGCGTCGGTAGAGGTCGACGGGCGTCCAGGGTCTTAAACGGGCGTCTAGCTTGTTTTGCCCTTCTTTCTTTGTGGGTTGTTGTTCAGCCTTATATACATGATTTATCTTTATGAACCCTATACATGATATGTTAAAATGGTATAAATATAGACAAGCTGAATTGAGCTTCGATTCGTTCGGTTAAAACACCGAATGTACTCTTAAAGGAGTTGAAGTTCGGATCCGTCGGAAGAACATGATAGGCTTGTGCTTTGATGAATTAGCATTCATCAATGTCTCGTGTATGTGCTAGGACTTGTCCGTGTCTAGTGGTCTAGGAAGAGAGTAGTATGTGTGAGGAGATTATTTGAAAATACTTAGGTTGGCTAGCTAATAACTTAATAAACAACGTATGTGACTAGTAAAAGATTAAACAACATGTCTCTCTTGGCTAGGCACCCAGGCTAAATCGCGATGCATGTGCTACCTCTCGAAGGTAGAAGAACTTCGTGAGGTCAAAAGACCCTAAGTGCGGAGGGACTCTCTTTGAGGTGTGCGTGCTATCGGAGTCTACCTTTTCTAGACTTCGTGGATATTGGTGTGATCCACT
This sequence comes from Gentiana macrophylla, assembly GCA_026214975.1. Taxonomy (NCBI): domain Eukaryota; kingdom Viridiplantae; phylum Streptophyta; class Magnoliopsida; order Gentianales; family Gentianaceae; genus Gentiana; species Gentiana macrophylla. Next base: position 28,464,718 of record CM047815.1, read on the forward strand.
AATATGTTGCAAAAGAGTGTTCCCAAGGTAGAAGAACTCAGGTCAAAGACCCCTAAGTCAGAGGACTCTCTTTGAGGGGATGCGCGTAGTGCCCTTGAGTGCGGTTGTAACATAGATAGGTTAAGTTAGAAAGCAGTTAGTCACAACATGTTGATGAGCATGAAGTGAACCCTAGATTGAGTCGGTCTCTTATAACCAAATAAACGACTTAAATATCTTTCCTTATAATTTCTTTTGGTTTCATAGCTTCTCTTTCTTCTTTGAGTACATTGTACTTACCTCGAATGCATTTTCTTTTATGTGTTTGGGGGTGAGAAGACGAACAGGTGTTCGAGGAGAGTTTTGACGACGACGTGTGAAGGCGCTCGTTGAAGTTTCAAGAATGTTTCTTTACTGTTTTTCTTTGGTGGCTCTTGTAATGATTCTGAGGTAGACTGTTGGTTTCTTTTGGTTGCTACATACTGTCTTTTGGGATTTCGTACTTTTCCAATGTAATAATTTACATTTCCATCTTTAGAATTTCTTGTTTCTATTCTTAGACGTTGAAAAAAAATATATACCCGAGTTTTGCTTCCGTTTTGCTTTCATTTGATTCGACATAGTAGAGGCTTACGTATAAAATGAATTTACTTTTATTTTATACGTGCCGAACGTTCCTTTTCCGGATAAGGACTCGGTGTCCGGGAACGGGGCGTTACACTATTAGTGGATCACACTAATAGCCACGGGCTAGTCCCGATAGTATACGCGTTCGGTGAAGTCCCTCTACTCCTGGTGCCCTCTAATGGCCAGCAAAGTTATCCATCCACGAGTACCCTCTACTCCTGGTGCCTCTAGAAAGGCCAACAAGTTTACTTGTGTTATCCGAAAGCCTACACATTGCGATATAAACTTCTGCCTATCCAAGAATGACATGATGTTTAGTCTTTTACTAGTCAAGTATGTAATCATCATTAGTTGTTAACTAGCCACCTAAGTGTTTTCAGGTAAGCTCACTCACATCTCCTACTCTCTTACTTAGACCACTAGACACGGACAAGGCTTAGCAATTACACAGACATTGATGAATACTAACTCATCAAAGCACAAGCCAATCATACTCTTCCGACGGTCCCGAACTTCAACTCTTAGGAAGAGTACATTCGGTGCCGTAACTAAACGCATCAGAAGCTTAATCATGGTTTGTTCGTATTATTTCATCTTATTTAAACTCATTAACAATACTACAATTCAAGCTAAACATCACAATAACATTAGCTATAAAATTCACTGTCTACTAAATCATAATTTATATTTTTTGAAAAAGTAAATACCACAACACATTAACACCCAACAACTATACATTATGTATTTATAAAATCAACCTTTTTCTTTTGAAAGAGGTTACATTGTCAAACCAGAAGGGAAACGAATATCTAATGTAATACTACATTACGTAAATAATTAGATGTGTAATTATTAGTATTTTTTAATTTTTTTAACTACCTGTGCGTATTTGTTTTCAGAAAGGTACTGATTCTATTATTTTATTTTACCTGTTTGAATACGAGAAGCTATTAATAATCAATTACTCAAACCCACCCCCGCACATGTACTAACAGAAGGCAAATAAAATAAAATAAAAATAGAAAGAAAGAAAAGAATAAACAAAACCCCCAAAACACCCAGAACATGCAATAAAACATCAAATATATATATATATCATTATTATTTCCTGGCATTAACAATTATGGAACTGCGTGGCTACGGCACTTACTTTAGCGGACAATTAAATACTCAATTATATGCATGCTACACATATTTCAATCACCTTGAAAAAAATCAATCAATTGCATTAGAACAAAAATTATAGTAATCAACAAAAAGCATAATTAAAATTAATCTTTTCGGTTTACTACACCTTAACATCATAAAACATCAACTATTCAATATGAAAACCCTCTTATAAAACGAATCAAAACACGATCTAACCTCTCTAAACCATAATTAACTTGTAGGAAGAGCCTTTTACCTTTTAGCAAGCTATTCCCACCAAACTTTGACAAGGTCCTAACTTCCGGGTGTTGAATCGACGCTCTTTTCACGACGATTCCGCTGCCCTACTCTGATCTGAAAACCGTTAAGATCCGTCTTAGAATCTGAAAGAAAAGCTCTCAGCCTTTCTTTTTGCTCTCACGCCGTCTCTCTCTCTCTTTCAACGTAGGAAGAAAATTCTGATTCAAAATGTTAGAGAAACTAATGGGTTTTTTTTTTTTTTCCTTAAATAGGAAAATTTCCAATAATTAACCTAATCCCTTATTTTCCTTAATTACCCTTATTACTAATTAATCAGTTTTTTCCCAAATGTACATACATATTTCGACTTTACATATATATATATATTTATCCATATATATATATATATATATATATATATAAAATACTTTAATCCGTAAATCATAATATTTTATTTTTCGTCAAAAAGACAAATCATAATATATCCGTAAATCAGGCGTAAAGTCCTGTAAGTGGTCTTTCCGGCGTTCAGGACTATTTTTGCAAAAGAAAAAACACTTACAGGACTAAAATTGTCGCCGGAGAAAAAATAGGACCAAAATTGAAAAACAGGCTAGTTAGAGGACTAAAATTGTAATTTAGCCTTGTATTCAACACCGATGCCATACTTGCATTATATGGAGGTGAAGATTAATCTTCTTCGTCTATTAATATTCTAAGAGGCCACTTGTTTTGTTTAGTTTTTGCTTATCATCTTGTTTTTTTGGTGCAGGAAATGCCAAGTTTGCACAAGGTTTGCAAGCTTATCTTTTGTCAAGAGATTATACCATTTTGAAATCAGAATTTCAAGTTGGCAAAGGGAAGGTCAGTTTTTCTGCCTTTTCTCGATTTACGCCCATAGTGTTAAAAGTGCTTGTTTTTAATACCCGTGTTTATGTTGTTAATTGCGTGTCGTAATACCCGTGTTTATGTTGTTAATTGCGTGTTTGTTTTATAGGTTACTGTGAGTGTTATCCAGGATCAGCCTCCTGTTGATGTGGTCTTAGGTGTTCACTTATATATGACTGTTGGTGACCATTTTTCTACTTTTTAAGCCCAATTTGAGTGGCAAAACAGTGTATTGTGCTGGTGAACAAAATCTGAAATGTATTATTTCTTCTGTATAATCAACTTTTGTTTAGATCAGAATCTCAATGATGCATTATTATTTACATATATGATTTATATGGCAGTTTTTTTTTTTTTTTTTTTTTTTTTATTTTTATTTTCCAGCAACGTTTTATATACTTGAGAATCTTTTTTTTTTTTGGCCAACGTTTATTATCATTAATTTGGAGATCCCCCAGATCTTTGGAATCCACGTGGGAAATTATTATTAAAGAGAAATGTGTGATAATTTACAATAGACTTACGGGATGGACCCAGCGATTGCCATGGATCACGATGGTGAAGAGCTTTCCGCAGAAGAGAATGATCTTGTACGACGAAGCAAGGATCGATGGAAACCGGAGTCCGGTCAAGCAGCAAGGCAACAATCAGCATGGCAACAGAGAAGCGGGGCAGACCTTTTGAAAAGAAAAATATCCAGGGAGAAGCTATATACAGGGGCAGGAGAAGATGAATCCGACATTGCAGATTTCATCAAAATTGCTGAAAATTGGAGGGGTACGGAAACCGATGACGACCCAATTGACATTCCGGTGGAGGATTGCATCGAATTATGGAAGCCATGGAGAAGGGCAGTAATCGTGAAGGTGTTGGGCCGAAATGTGTCCTTCCGAATCCTCCAACAGAGATTAACGAGTATGTGGTGCACACAAGGTGAGTTGGATATCGTTGATCTTGACATGGATTATTATGTTGTGCGCTTCTGCTGCAGAGAGGATTATGAAACTGCCCTGGGAAAAGGTCCTTGGCTCATCCAAGGGCATTATTTGACGGTTAGGCGATGGAGACCCTTTTTTGTACCCTCGAGGGAGAAAATTACTTCGACCCTAGTGTGGGTGAGATTCCCGGCAGTTCCCTTGGAGCTGTTCGATCTGCGGGATTTTGTTATCAAATTGGCAAGCCGAGTAGGAAAGCCAATAAGAACGGACATTGTAACCACGGGTTCTGTCAGAGGGAGATACGCAAGAGTTTGTGTGGAGATGAACTTGCATCAAGTTCTAAGACACTCGGTGGTCCTCAATGGAAATAAATTCCATGTGGAGTACGAGGGATTGCAAATGATTTGTTTTGAATGCGGGAAGTTCGGCCACAAAACTCAAGATTGTCCCAATGTGCAATCTGAAGAGGCTGGGGAACGCAGGCAGCCTGCTTCTGATATCCTCAACCCAAAAGTACCTTAAGGACCTACTCCAGAAAAACCTTTTGGCCCGTGGATGATTGCACAAAATAGACGGCGTAGACCTACAGGTGGCCAGACGGGCAGAGGAGGTAAAACGAATGGCAATGCCGCGAGTCGAGCTGATGTAAGAAGTGAAAATAAGGGAAATTCAGGCCCTTCTGGATCAAGATTTGTGGTCTTGTCCGATGGTGAGGACAATACTGATAATGGACACGAGGAAGGAGAAAAGCAAGATGAGATCGTGAATTTACGGAGACAAATGGAGGACGCAGCAGCAGCCCAGGTAGCTCCAATTGTGACCCTGTTGCGTAGAGACGATCCCAAAACTAACAGTAACACTCAGCCACCAAGGGAAACAGGCTGGAACGCAGGGAAAAGCCAAGTAATAAACAATGAACAGCCTAAGAGGAAGGAACCTGAAGCAACAAATAATAATAACATGTCAACTGCGAAAAGATCTACGTCGTTTGTAGGTTCGGGCAGGCCACAAGAACAACTATCAACCCCTATCACCGACATCTATAATCAGAAAAATACCCAATCACGATAGTCCCTGCCTCCGGATAAAATGACAGACACGCCTATGACCAACAACCCCAGAACAGGTACTATGAACCAAAATAAAACAACATACTTGAAATCGAATCCTCCGGATTCGAATGTGGACCGTGGAGAACATGGTAATACCATTGTGGAAGGGGGCAGTGAAGTCATGGGGTGGAGATTAAGGGATGAGCCCCCAGACGATATGGATAGTACGGGTAGAGTAACCCTCCCACCCTCCTAATTTTGTCCTTTTTCGATGCAAATAATCACATGGAATTGTCGAGGAGTGGGTTCTTCAGATTTTCTCCGCAATTTTAAAGATTTGGTTAACAGTCATAAGCCGGACATCTTTTGCCTATTGGAGACTAGAGCAACTAGCCTTAAAGCAAAGAGACTTATTAAAAATTCCCCGTTTACAGAAGCAGTTTGTGTTGAAGCACGGGGCTTTGCTGGAGGAATTTGGGTTCTGTGGAACGGTAATACTGTGAATATAAAATATATTTCGTGTATCAACCAGTGCCTCAACATGGCCATATGCGGCAATGCAGGTATTGAGTGGATTTTAGCGATTGTTTATGCTTCACCCACCCCCAGCTTGAGATCATATCTTTGGGACTATTTGAAAAAAATTGCAGCGATAGTAAAATATCCATGATGTCTTATGGGTGATTTTAACCAAGTGATTGATCAGGAGGATAAAAAAAGGTGGAAGACCGGTTATGGGGGCTAATGTGGAAAGTATGAGATCGATGATTCACACTTGCAACCTTGTGAGTATTGATTTCCAAGGCCAAAGATTCACGTGGAAAGGCCCGTTTTTCAAAGGTTCGCATATTGAAGAACGCCTAGATCAAGTTTGGAGTACAAGCGATTGGGTGATTAATTTCCCTGAAACTACCCTTCTACACCTCCCAAAAACACACTCGGATCATTGTCCTCTCCTCCTTCGTACGGCACCTAGAACCCAACCCACCAAAGGAAGCTCGGGAAACCGTTTTTTAAATGCCTGGCTAGACATGATGGAATTATGGATTTTGTGCAGCAATATTGGGATGATTCGACATCAAATATGCATGGAATGATTCAACATTTTATGAACGAGGCCCAGCAGTGGAACCAAAAAGTCTTCGGTAATATTTTTTTACAGACAAAACTAATTGCCTACACCGCTTAAGAGGAGTTCAGGAAGCTTCTGATCGCCAACCCTCATCTTTTTTGTTCAACCTGGAAGAGCAATTACGGGTGGAATACAATACCATTCTTATTCAGGAAGAGCAGTTGTGGCACCAACGCTCTCGCCTTCAATGGTTCGTAGAGGGAGAACGAAACACACATTATTACCACATTACGGCTGTAAGAAGGAAACAACGAAAGTCAATAAAAATCCTCAAAAATTTGGCAGGAGAATGGACAAGTGACGAGGTTGAAATACAAAATATGATGAGGAATTTTTTCGTGGATCTCTATTCTGACGAAGATAAACCCCACAGATGTGACTGCAATTTTCAGTTTCGAGTTTTATCCCCCTCAGCTCGACACATCCTGAACAGGGAAGTGACTGATATGGAGATTGAATATGCTATTTCCGACATGGGAACTTATAAGGTTGCAGGGCCTGACGGCTTACCCCCTATTTTTTATAAAAGGTGTTGGGGTATTGTTGGTAAATCTGTGACTGATTTTGTTAAGAGTGTGTTTGCGGACCGGACCATCCCAGCCGATATGAATGAGGTGTTGATTACGTTAATTCCTAAAGTGGAGGTGCCTGAGAATCCAGCTCAATTCCGTCCTATAGCACTTGCAAATGTCATTACGAAGGCCGTCACCAAGGTATTGGGCAACAGAATGCGGTTGGTGATCGGGGATCTCAATAGCAGTAGCCAAAATGCCTTTGTACCAGGAAGAAGCAGTGCTGAAAATATTATATTGTCTCAAGAGGTGATGCATTTTCTCCATAACAAAAAAGGCAAGAAGGGCTTCATGGTGATTAAAGTGGATTTGGAAAAGGCTTACGATAGGGTCGACTGGCAGATTCTAAAAAATATTCTGGGAGCTATAGGAATGAATGACAATATTCGAGTCCCTTATACGCATAATTACTTGGTGAAACTCTCGATTTTGTGGAACGGTGCCAAACTTGAGGCTTTCTCTCCCAGAAGAGGCATAAGGCAGGGAGATCCAGTTGCCCCGTACCTTTTTGTGCTATGTATGGAGGTGCTCAGCATGCAAATTAATGAGGCTGTAGAAGCGGGAAACTGGAAACCGTTGCGGATATCAAAGAACGGACCACCTATATCTCATATATTTTTTGCAGACGACCTCCTTCTATTTGGAGAAGCAACTGAGAAACAAGCTAAGGGGATGGAAGAAGTGTTGCAAAGATTCTGTACCTGCTCGGGCCAAAAGGTTAGTTTATCGAAATCTCATTTCTACACTTCTAGAAATGTCGGTATTGTTACTCGAAAGAACATAGCAGCGGCTTTATCCATGCAATACGCCCCATGCCTTGGTAACTATCTAGGGGTGCCCCTAATACAAGGCAGGCTTAAAGTGGCTCATTTCACGACGTTGGTTGATCGTATGAAGACTAAATTGTCGTCCTGGAGCTCCAAAGCGTTGTCGAAAGCAGGTAGGAATATTTTAATTAAAAGCTCCCTGTCAACTCAACCCTACTACCAAATGCAAATCTTCAAGCTGCCCCTTTCCTCCATAACTGCAATGGAGAGAATTTGTCGAGATTTTTTGTGGGGTGATGATGAAAATTCGAGAAAAATGCATACAATCTCGTGGGATAAAATCTGTAAGCCGAAAGAAAATGGGGGATTAGGCATCAGAAAGCTGCATGAGATGAATTTGGCACTTTTGGGAAAACGGGTGTGGCAATTACTACACAACAAAGAGAAACTTTGGGTTCGAGTCCTGGCACATAAGTATACAGAGTTAACGGCGTCGCCTAAACCAGGGTGTTCACCGTTATGACGTGGCATTTGTAAGGCCTATTCGGTGTTGTGGAGAGGGTTGGAAATATCACAAGATAATATCTTGTGGAAGGAAGAGGCAAAAGGCTTATATACTGTTGCATCAGGGTACCTATTTCAAACAAACGGAAATGATCACAACACGGTGATGGCAAACGACAACGACTCTTGGAAGTGGATTTGGAATTTAAAAGGGCCGGCTCGAGGTAATTTTTTGTTATGGACTATGAAACATGAGGCTTTACCGGTTTATGAATTTCTTGCTAATAGACATGTAATTCCCTCCACGATTTGCCCACTTTGTGGCATGGAAGCGGAGTCTATTCTACATGCCCTAAGGGATTGTATTTGGGCAACACAAGTGTGGTGTATATTGATTCCTAGAGATCATTGGACAACATTTTATGGAACCCATACAGTTGACGATTGGATAAATATTAATCTTAGCCGAGGAAACCGATCTTTTCTAGGATCTTCGGAGTGGAAATATACTTGGAGAGAAGCTGTGTATGGTATATGGCTATGGAGAAACCGAGTACTACATCGATCGAGAGGAAGAGAGACCACCGGCGCTCGTGTTTGCATCACTGATGGAGCAGGCGAAAAACTTAAGACTCGGCTTTAGCGGGACCTATAGTAGTTTTAGTTACTTTCTTTGCGTAGTTTTTTCTGCTATTTTTTGAGACTTCGAATGTTGCTGTATTGCCTCTTGTTTTTTGAAAAATAATAAAACTGATACGGTTCTATAAAAAAAAAAAAACTTAATAGATAATGATAAATCTTTAAACTTAAAGAGAAATGTGTGACGACTTGATTAATTAATTTTTTCAACCCTCGGAAAATTGATAAGTCTTTACATAAAACGCTTATTATTTTAATTCCGAAGATTGAAACTCCTACGAAAGTTTATCAATATAGACCCAGTTTCTCTTTGCAATGCAATTGCCAGCCCAGATGAAATGACTTCAATATTACAAGTACCAGTTGCACTTGCAGCAAATTCTGAACCAAATTCGAAAGAAGATCAAATGAATTCACAGATCATGGAAAAATTCGATGAATTCCTCAACATACAGTATAGAGAAGCATGACCAACGTTTACATATATGCCTCGTACCATTTCAATGTTGTAACAGTGAAAATTCAAGGAAAAATTCAATGAATTCCTCCCCCGTTCGACACTGCATGTTTGCTATACATTTGACTTTCACAGAGTCGATTGATGTAGTGCACCGGTAGGTGGGTGACAACAGATAGATTAGCTGTGGTGTTAATAATAACCACTATGGTTGTTCGAACAAGACAAAAAAGTTAGGTTAATAATGTATATATTGTCGCAAAAAAATATTTGAACTTAGCCTTTGTTTGTTTTGGGTGAAGTTTTTTACATCACATCACCCATCATATCTTACAATTCTCTTATCAATAGTTTTTTCAATTATAAATAAAAAAATATTAAATTATCTCTCATCATTTCACTTTATCAACTTTATAACATTTTTTACCATTATTTTATTTATTATACTACTTTATTTCACAAATCAAATTATGACCTATACAAATTTAAAAAAAAAAACATCTTAATTTTTTAATCATTACTTCAATCACTTAATCTAAAAAAACTTTAAAAAAAATTTCAACCCAAAACAAACGGAACCTTAGTTCTTATTGCCTTAAAAACTTCAAGGATAACTTATTAACTTTTACACACATTGGAAATCGTCCTTATCTCCCCAATTAAGTATTAAAAAAAATGGAATTGTCCTTATCCCCAATTAACTATAAAAAAAAAAAGAAGATTCGAGTTAGAATATTAATTAAAATTGTACTTGTCAATAATTCTCGAACAGAATAAGCTAAAAAATAAAACTCAGATAATTTAAGGGAAACTTGAAAAAATATGTTTAAAAAGTTAATTATTTGTGTGATATGCCTCAAAATAATAACATTTGAAAAATATGCTTGAAAAGTATTTCGTTGCGTATTCACTAGCGTTTTGCTACGTAATAGCTACGAATTGCTTTACAGGCATATTTTTTAAATGTTATCTTTTAAGGTATACCACAAAAATAAAATAAAAAATTTAAGCATATTTTTTCAAGTTTCCCTAATTTAATTACAGAATTAAGAGTAAAACTCCAAAACATTATACGTATAAAATCACATCACAAAGTGCAGTGAATCACAATGGCGAAAGTCTTTTAAAGTAAATTTATTTGGTAAACCCTGACAAAGTAAAGGAGAAACATGTCCTATAACCCCAAACACAAAGGGTACCGAAAAAAAGAAACACCATGGCGTTAAGAACAAGATTTGCAATGTTTTTCATTGTTTTCTTTGTCCGAGAAATTAACATAAGATAGATTAAATTATTTGTTCTTCACTTTTTTTAGAATTCAGGAAAATCTTCAAAGCATTTGTTGTCCTCACCGCACTCGCAAGTAATGTATTCCTCATCGCTCTCGAGATCATGGCACACGGATCCCTTCTCCCCACAAGGGATTTCCTCACAGGGATCATCTTCATCCGGTTCATTAGATTGTACGGATCTTAGATTTGTAGCACGGGCAAGACCTCGGGATCTGAGATTTGTAACACGGGCAAGACCTCGGTTTCTTGCCATAGCCACATTAACCAACCTTGATTTAGCTGCGAAAAATCATCGTTAAAAAGAAGAAAGAATGTCGACCTTCAAAACGTTAATTATATAATAAATTTTAAGGTTAGTAACATTTGACGAATAACCCTGCAGGCTTTTCTTGAAGACAAAGTCTAATATAATTCGACTAAATAAAAAAAGAAAAAAAAAAAGAATCTAACTAAAATATACAACCTCCGTCCTAAAATGTAAGTCCATTTAGTTTTTTGTTTTGTCTCAAAACGTAAGTCTATTTAGAAAACCAATAAAGCATTTATTAAAATTTTCTCCTTCTATCCCCCATTTATTATATGAGAAATTAGAGATAATGACACAATCTGGAATATTTTTAAGTAACGTGACAGCTATATATTTTTTTAATGATAATTAAGGATAATGACGCAATCTGGAATATTTTTAAGTAACATGACAGCTACATATTTTTTATAGGGAGAAGGACAACTGCATAATTTTTATAGCGAGAAGGACATATAGTGAATCCCGAAAATCAGTGAATCTCTCCAGTGAATACCGAAATCAGTGAATTTCGACAGTGAATCCCGAAAATCAGTGAATTTCGACAATGAATTTTGAAAATTAGTGATTTTCGGTACTGAATTTAAACAGTGAATTTCGAACACAAGTGAATTTCGACAGTGAATAAATAGTTTTGTCCTTTATGCAAAAGTTTCAAAAGACTGTCCTTCTACTCAATTGATGAAATATTTCTGTCCTTCTCCCTCATTCCCCCTTTATTATATACTCAACAACGTTTTACTACTTTGCATTAATACCAATGAAAGGCCATTTTAGTCTTTTTAATCAAAATTAATGACAAATAAAAAATTTAACTAACTTTTTTAATATGTGTGAAAAAGCCCAAATGGACTTACATTTTGAGACGAAGATAGTACTTTATTTAAATGAATCGTAGCCCTTCTTTCTCAAATTGCAAGAGCAGACTAAATTGGTGTGTTTTTAAACAATGACCGACGCCGGATCTCGCACGGTTAATGGGGACAACAACCCGGGAAAAGGTCATTGGGGGAGTGGAGGCAAATAAAATATATGATCGGTTGATCGTAGTATAATATAAAATAATTTGTTGGTCATAGTATTATATACTATAGTAATGATATTTTTCAGGTTAAGGGGAACAGTTGCATAAAAGAGTTATTATTAATAATGTAGGAATGCATGCATATATGACCGTGAAAGAGTACTAACCAGACATTACGAGGATAACACAGAGTAACAAAATAGCGAGTCGACCCGCCATCATCGCCTTTTCAGTTGGGAATGCTTCTTGTTCTTGCTTGTGTTGTAACAATGAACACTCTCAGCTTATGATGTTAGACATCTACTTTTTCATGTCTGAGATTAATAAATAAGATTTGGTCTCTTACCAATATTCATAGAAATTGATGTGATGCCTATTATTTGACAAGTTTCAATGTTTTAAGCTAAAAAAATAATAAGTTGATGGATTGTTGCCAGCACATTGCGAGCCACAAACGGCTGTAACTATCTTGGTTTGCTCGATCCTCGACGGCAAATATTGGTTTTATTATCGAGCAAATATTATTGGTTTTATTTATGCATCTTGTTTTCGAATCTCATTTGTGATACGTATTTGTTTATTTTATTTTATTTTGGACCTGGTTCATATTTAAATTCCCTTCATAAGCGGATTCAAGTAGACTTGTACATGGTTCGGTTTTTGATTTTTTTACACTTTTAAAATTAAATTATTTTTTACAGTTTCCAAATTTACAAATTGAAATCAAACCATAACCGAGTAAAACCATTTTATCCGATCCAGTTTGGTTTGGCTTGGTTTGGTTCCGTTTTTTTCTTCCTTATATTTTCCATAATCTTGTCATATATAATAATAAATATACACACGCACATATCATGCTATTATCATATATTACAATTATGCTGATAATAAACCATGTAACTGTTATACATGATTTTTGTTATATGTTCCTATCAGGATGGGCCACACCCTATGTGTGTGTGACTATAGGTTAAAGTATCACTAAATAGTGGGCGAACTATTACTTATATATTTGGAATGATATTTATTAGTGTCCATATAGATACATACATACACCAGCCAGGAAACCGTGTATCATGCACGGGATTGTATAAATTAACAATAATGTACTTGTTAAAAAATAGAGATTTTTGTTAAAGAATATTTCAACCTTGTTTAGACGTAATTATTTTACATTGTATTATTATTTACTCGTCCAACATTCTCTCCCTCGTTTATGTAAAAGATCGACTCCTCCCCTAACATTCAAATCATTAGTTGATAGTTCTCACCAACCAGTTGCACCTGTTGTGTTTTTTTGACAGTCATAGTCCACTGCTCTTTCCTTAAAATCCAAGGCGGTCGTATTTTTCCTTGATTAACGAATCAAAACAACAAAGAATACGTGTCATACACAAATAGTTCACCGATATGTTGCACCTATTGTATTTTTTTTGAATACCACAATCCAAACCGGTCTTATTTTTCCTTGATTAATGAATCATAACAACTAAGCAATATGTGTCGCACAACTAATTTTTTCCCTTGATTAATGAATCATAGCACCAAAGCAATTACTCCAACACCTGTCACGCATAAATCATCGCTCTTTACATATACTTAGGGGGTGTTTGTTTACGACTTCCTGTAATATTCCGATTTTCGGGAAATGTCAGACATATCATTTTGCGAAAACGTAATATTAGATTCATATTATTTCTTGATTAAAGATCTTTATTAAACATGTTTGTGTGTATATATATATCTATATAATATATGGGGGAGTGAATTTAACCCAATTACTCAATTGACCCGCTCTATACCCGACCCAAACCCGTATAATATGGAAAAAAAAAACCCTACCATTTAGGAAATAATTTCGGCTATATGGACCAAAAAAAACCTACCATAACTTTGATTCTCCATAAATTCGGTTCACATTTCTCAAATTTTCTCTATTTCCACTTTTACACTAAAAAAACCCTACCAATTCTACATAAATTCGGCTCACGTTTCTGAAATTTTCTCCATTTCCACTTTTGCAATTTGATTCCCTTCGATCTTTGATTTTGGATTTTTGATTTCATGGTCTTCGTTTCTCGCTGTCGATTTTAAGCAACTTTTCGCATTTTGGGCAGTTGGTGGCGGATGAACGTGAGAAGTTTGAGAAAAATAGACTCCGTGTTGAACGAAATCAAGGAAACATTTGGTTGACGGTATGATTCACGTTTAAATTCAATTTATTTTCTACGTTAAATTGAATGTTTCAAATATCTTCCAATCGATGTGATTTTCATTTAAAATTCAAATCAAATGCAACTATACATCACAAATTTAAGCCAGTCTTCGTATTTTACAACCTTTTTCCATTTCCTCATTTTGAAAAGAAAAAAAAAACGTTCTACCTCACCTATGGTGTAAAAATACGATCAGTTTGTTTTCTGGATTTTTTGGTTTCCTTTTAGCTTTGTTTTTTTTATGGGATTGAATTGTGTTTTGTTTTGAATATTTTCTTCAACAGATATTTCTTGACCAAATTGACAAATCTGTCACCCATAAGAAGGAATTGTCTGGTGAGATCTTACTTTGTTTTATTCTATCGACTAATTAAGTTCTTTCAAATTTTGTTTATTATTTTTTGTTTTTAACTACGTTCTTTCATTCATGTTTTGTTGTGTTTTGAATGTTTTTGACATCATATTGATAACCAATTTGGCAAATCTGTAGGCCATTCAATCGATGATGCTTTAAATTTAGAAGTAAAAAATAACCAAATTCAATTTTTTTTTTTTTTTAAATTGCACCGATTTCTTAAATTTTGTCCAACTTGTTTTTGCGATAATGGAGAGCTCGTACTTGGAGAGCTGAAGGGCTCGTATATGGAGAGCTGATGAGCTCGTATATGGAGAGCTGAAGAGCTCGTATCTAGAGAGCTGATGAGCTCATATCTGGAGAGCTAAAGAGCTCGTATATGATTCTGAGCCGAGCTCGGACTTATAGAAGAGATGTCGAGCCGACCTCGGTCTGATGCCGAGGCGAGCTCGGTCTTATAAAAGATTCGCTAAGGTGAGCTCCAAATATGATGCCGAGCCGAGCTCGGTCTTACAGAAGATTCTCTCAAGAGAGCTCCAAATATGATGCCGAGCCGAGCCCGGTCTCATAGAAGATTCGCTCAAGAGATCTCCAAATATGATGCCGGACCGAGCTCGGTCTTACAGAAGATTTGCTCAAGAGAGCTCCAAATATGATGCCGAGCCGAGCTTGGTCTTATAGATGATTCGCTCAAGGTGAGCTCCAAATATGATGCCGAGCTGAGCTCTGTCTTATAGAAGATTCACTCAAGAGAGCTCCAAATATGATACCGATCCGAGCTCGGTATTATAGAAGATTCGCTTGAGGTGAGCTCAAAATATGACGCCGAGCCGAGCTCGGTCTTATAGAATATTCGCTCAAAAGAGCTCCAAATACGGGAGAGTTCCAAAATAAGATAGCTCGACCCGCCATGTTCGGTAGGGTGAGTTCCAAAATAAGATAGCTCGACCCGCCATGTTCGGTAGGGTGAGTTCCAAAATAAGATACCTCGTTTAAGTTGTAAAAACGGGAATAAATTTCAATGAGGGCTCGTACCTGGACAACTTGTAATGAGAGAGCTCGCTGATAGAGAGCTTGTAATTAGAGAGCTCATACTGGAGAGCTTGAGAGCTCAGATCGGATCTTGGAGCCTGAGAGCTCGTCTATGAGCCCGACCTGCAGAGCTCATGTTAAACTGTCTGTCCTGCAGACTTAGAGAGTTTGTCCTTTGCATTTTTCCGGGTACGATCAGGCATCTAAACGGACTCCGATCGACACGAAATTTGGAGGGCTTGTTCGCCCTTCTTATTCTTCAATCTGAACGGTGGAATTCTTGTTCCAACGGTGAAATCTCTAACAATAAGCCTCCGATCTGACTACGTTTTTGGTGATACAGCAGCAACATTGTCACGACGATCGGACCTCTAAACGAACTCCGATCGGCATGAAATTTGGAGGGCTTGTTCGTCCCTCCTTGTTAGTCTGAACGGTGGAATTCTTGTTCCAACGGTGCAATCTCTGGCAATAAGCCTCCGATCTGACTGCATTTTTTGTGACTGTTGCATTTTTTGTGATATGCAATAGCAACTTTCTAATGACGATCGGACATGTAAAAAAAATCTGATCGGCACGAAATTTGGAGGGCTTGTTCGTCCCTCATTCTTCTTCAATCTAAATGGTGGAATTCTTGTTCCAAAGGTGCAATCTATGGCAATAAGCATCCGATGTGACTGCATTTTTTGTGACTGCTGCGTTTTTGGTGATACAGTAGCAAATTTCTCGAGACGATCGGATATGTAAACAGACCCTGATCGGCACGAAATTTGGAGGGCTTGTTCGTTCCTCCTTCTTCTTCAATCTGAACGGTGGAATTCGTTTTTCACCGGTTCAATTCCGGAAATAAGCCGTCGATCTCACTGCATTTTCGGCATGTTTTTACCATTAACTTGATCACGAACAACCTCGATCCATTACCGATAGAAGGCCCTCCTTCTAGCACCAATTGATGATGCTGGATCTCGTCTATAAATAAATCCGGGCCGTTTAATCTAGGGTAATATGAACGAGGGTTGGTTTTTTGGGTGATTTTTAGACTGAGCTTGGGTATCTCCCAAGTTGCCTGCGTATCCTTTTATGTTTCAGGAATCAAGTCTCCGTAGTTCCATAGGGGTTGTTTATATAGAGGCGTCTCGTCCAAAGCCTTGTCCTGCAAGGATTCTAATTCTTAATCCCTAAGGATTATTACGTGTATATCCCTATAATTTAGGATAATTATGGATAGTTTAAATATCATAATCAGAGTCTTAATGGATAAAGGATCCTTAGGATATTTACATAATATCTCATAAGTACGTAGGCTAATTATCATATAAAGGAGGCTCTGGCCGACCTGTGTCGAGCCCCCTAGGCCGTCTCGGCCCGAACTGCACTGGCCTAGCTCTGTTGCGACCTAGCTGACCTGCGGTGGTCGGGGGAGCGGGACCGATCTCCCACCTGGGGTTCGAATCTGCCCTTAGCCGTGAAGTGGGGCTCCTGGCCCTTAATGTTATTGTTTTTATGTCTTCGTTTAATGTTTAATCAATTAAGAGAAGACACGTGACGAGACTCATTTCGACCCTCATCAATTTTCAAATGCATATATTTTTTTTGGATCAAAATGCATAATTTTTTCAAACAGTCTAAACTAGCATACTAGTAAAATTCATTCAAAATTTTATGTGAAAACTAGCATAACACAATATAGCACAAATTTTTTATATACCAAAATATGTACCGGATAAAATGCAAAATAAAAATTATTTTTAGATTTATAGCGTTATCGAATAGTCTAATCGATTTCAGCACTTAGAAAATTCAGTTACTTACTTTATCCAGATTTCATATTTCAGATATAACAAACGGCCCCATAATATATCCACATTTCATTACTCAGAGAAATTATGATATGCATCAAATGATCGATGACCTTGAGGCATATTTATCTTTTTTTTACGGATACGAAATATACACACGCACATTTTTTGTTTCCACTAGGACTTGAGCCCAGAACCTCCGGATTAAAGGCTACAGTAATTACCACTGGATCAATTCCTTGTTGGCGGCATAGTTTATCTTAAATGCAGTGGATGTAATATTGAACACAGTGCGATCGTATTCTAGAAAATATGTTAGGATCAACGTGGTAAATAAAATTTAATAAATAAAAGTAAAAAATAGAGCTCTTTTTTTTTTCTTTTTTTTTAAAGATAAAAATAGAGCTCTTTATTCGTTAATGATAGAATACTCACACGGTCCATAAGAGAAGATTGCATAATCATTTAGAGGTAGCCAACACTAAGAGCGAGAGTAATGGTGATCGGGAGATAAGGCTATTGATTGGTGTTGTTTGGGTGATGTGGAGAAAGATAAGTGGAGGATAAATGTAGAAGGGTCGTGGGGATAATTTGTGTGTGATGTGATGTTGAAATGGTGATAATAGAGAAAGATTGTTGAGATTAATTGTGTGTGATTTAGATGTTGTAATGGTGATAAATATTTTAAATTTATTGATTAAAATAATATTAAACTTTTTTTTAAAGGTTTCAGACCTTTTTTTTAGGCTTTGGAGCTTTTTCCTATGATGCCATAATTGTTTTTCTCAGAGAATGGCTCTCGCACTCTTTATCTAAAAATAGATAATGGGGTACATAATATCTTAAATTATCTCTCTGTTTCATTACCATTATTTTGCTTTTTCAAGACAGAAGTCTTCAATTCAGCTAAAAAGACAATAGAACTTCTCTATAGAGGCTCCACTAGGGCTGCTCTAATGGATTCCTTTTGACCCATTCTTTCTGACAAAGTCTAAAATAAAGATTTGGGAAAAAATAATTAGTGTGTAGTCGTTATATTTTTCTCACTCTGTTCATCAAGGACTTTAATACTACCTCCGTCCCAAAATGTAATTCCATTTGAGGTTTTTATACAAATTAAGAAAGTTGGTTAAATTGGTTGTGTTTAATTAATTATGATGAAAAAGTCTAATATAACCTTTCATTGTCATTAATGTAAAATAATGGAAAGTGGATGGATAAATAATAAATGAAGTGTAAAAGGAGAAAAATGTAATAAATACTTAATTGGTTATCTAAATGAACTTATATTTTGGGACAAAACCAAAAAGCTTAATGGTCTTACATTTTGGGACGGAGTAGTAACTTAGTAGAATAGTAGATCATCATATTCCATCCCTTATTTTATTCATTTCTATTCTAAGAGTTGTTGGGGAAAATATCAATATGGCACGTTGTTTGACATGTAATTCATGTAAAAACAGAAATAGTAAAATTAGACAAAAAACTTATTGACTAAGGCATGTGCAGCACTCTGTCCTTAATACGTTTTTGCCCCGATTATGTGCACATGGTAAAGACAATTGTCTCCCAATATACAAAACTCATACATTCGTCGGACTGTTGCACTTCAGTAAGAAGAAGACGGTGAACCGATCATGTTCTGTTTATCTTTTCTTGACTCTAACTTAAGCAAAGTATTTGTATGAATATTTTAATGCATTTGGCAAGAATTTTGTGTAAGGAAATTCTTACAAAAGATGGGAGAAAGATGTTTGATCACCTGCAACCTTTAACCGAAAAGTTACAACCCATATGTGGTTGTAACCTTTCACCGAATTGATGCAATTCTTAGCATTAATATTCAATTCAAATTTCTCTAACAATCTCCTACATGAATGAAAATTAATGCAAATGCAATGTAGACTCTGAAGAGATTACAGGCAGAAATCTGTTGCATCGGGTGAGGTGGTTTGCTGCCTTGAACCTTCCGAATTGATGCAATTCTTAGCATTAATATTCAATTCAAACATCTCTAACAATCTCCCACATGAATGAAAATTAATGCAAATGCAATGCAGACTCTGAAGAGATTACAAGCAGAAATCTGTTGCACCGGGTGAGGTGGTTTGCTGCCTTGAACCTTCCGTGGTAGAGACCATCGGACATACTCGGCTAAGACGTGAACTAGGTCTTGAACTGCTCATTCTTTGGTGTATGCCTAGACAATGATTTCCTACACAACAGTTCTCCTAACATTCTCTAAATTCTCATTGTTGTGTCCATTTGGCCTTAGAACACCTTGGTTTCAGAAAGTGTTTTAGAGAATTCAGCCACAAATCCTCACCAGAAGAGGTCCCACTTCCACTTACATAGGTGACCTCCTATAAAAAGTACTTTGCAATAACCCACTTGGCTTAACCAAGATATAGAAATCATTAAAAGCTTTATGCTTAACTTGAACCTTCAGTAGACAACACTTTTGTTCCAACATAATGAAAAATTGCTAACTGTCCCTCATAACTTATTTGTCCCTTTTGAACCATGATTTGGTTGCCATTATAAGGGAACAATCATAATAGGCTTTAGTCCCATTCCATTTGTCAATATTGACATTTGATCTCTAGGTAAACCTTTTGTCAGTGGATCCGCAAGATTCTCTTTTTATATTATGTAATCAATGGAAATCATGCCATTAGATATCAATTGTTTGATGGTATTATGTCAATGACGTATATTTCAAGATTTACCATTGTACATACAAGTTTAAGCGCGTCCTATAGCCGACATACTATGACAATGTATGCTGATAGGAGGAATTGGCTTTGGCCAACAATGAATATCCTCCAAGAAATCCCGAAGCCACACTGCTTCTTCTCCAGCTTTATCCAATGCAATAAACTTAGATTCCATTGTGGATCAAGCTATGCATGTTTGCTTTGAGGATTTCCAGGACACCACACCACCACCAATAGTGAATACACATCCAGCTGGTGGATTTAGAATCCTTACTGTCAGATATCCAATTTTCATCACACTATCCTTCCAATACTGCTGGATATCTTGTATATTGTAATTCGAGATCCATTGTAAACTTCAAATACCTTAACATCCTTCCATGGGCTATCCAATGATCTTCACCTGGATTACTTTTGAACCTATTTAATTTATTCACTGCACAAGCCAAGTCTGGTCTATTACAATTTGTAACGTACGTCAGACTTCCAATCACTTGAAATTATTCCAATTGTCTCACAGGTTCACCTTTATTTTTGACTAAGTGATTGCTTAAGTCAATTGGAGCTTTAATAGGGCTCTTGTCAAAAGCATTAAATCCTTTAAGAACAGACTCTACATAGTGAGCCTGTGACAACATCAGTCCATCCAATGTTTTTGAGATTTTCATATCCTTCATCTCGTAGATTTTAGCCAACATTCCCTTTGTGTTTACGATTATATCATGATCACTACCCATGATTAGGATGTCATCCACATACAAACATACTATCATGTAGGCTTTAGGTGTTGTCTTGATGTAGACACACTTATCACATTCATTGATTCTAAAGCCATTTGCCATCATTGTTTGGTCAAATTTCCAGTTCCATTGTTTTGGTGCTTGTTTGAGACCATACAGTGATTCCACAAGTTTGCACACATTCTTTTCTTGATCAAGAACCACAAACCCTTTAGGTTGTTCCATATAGATTTCTTCTTTCAATTCAGCATTTAAGAAGGTTGTTTTCACATCCATTTGATGGATTCCAAATTAAAAAACGCAATAATGGCTATCAGAATTCGTATAGACACAATTATCGTAACTGGTGAGTAGGTGTCAAAGAAATCTTGACCTTTCTTTTGTCTGCATCCTTTGCCTACTAACATGGCCTTGTATTTATCAATAGATCCATCAGCTTTCAACTTCTTCTTGAAAATCCACTTATATATATCCAAGTGGTTTATCTTCGTGTGGAAGAGTAACCGACTCCTAAGTGTGATTTTTCAAGATGAATTCTATTTCATTGTTAATAACATCTTTCCAGAATGGAGCTTTTGGAGTGGACATAGCCTCAACATATGTCATTGACTTCCAACACTTGGATTATCCTCTACCATATAGATAAGGAAATCAGGACCAGGACGTAGATGTCCCAGCCCTCTTACTGCATCTTAACTCCTAAGTATCCCGAGGATTTACATCAACAATATCAAATGTTCACATGTTAGGCTGTTGATGTAGTGCCCTAAAGCCAATCGGGTTGGACCAAATCCGACCGGGTGATCATTTCTACTACGTCTTTATGTTTATACATATGATAAATGACTTTTTGTTATTATATATTTGTTTGTTTAACGAACCAATTATGTTATTGTATATATGATAATAACCCTAGTGTCAAACTATGAAAGATAAATCAATAGTAATTATGGTTGATGAGATCTCAACATACTTAAATGTCTCTAGTCGTATGTGTTATTAAATGGGACATTAAAAGTACGATTAGACTAGCATGTATTAGATGTCTTCGATCTTATGGAGATACGGATAGATCTCCTCTATCAAAGTGTAGGGACTTTTGGACTGTACGTGGACGTGTATTAGAGAATGTGTATGTTAGACTGACCCACTTATTTATTAATGTGTCGCACTATGTGACGGTTGTGTAATTATCCTAAGACTGGATTCTTCATGGTATCACGGTGTGTATTGTCATATTTTGACACTATTGAGGTTTCCCTTAGCCATGGGGCGATCATGCGGTAGTGATTGGGTGTGGCACTAAAGCATACGTAGGATTCATGTTGCTCGTCTGGAAATCGCGTATCCTAATGGTAGGAGTAAATATCCGAAAGGGCCTTCTTATAAGGAAAGTCTTATGCTCGAAAGTCTTTGCAAAGCGGAAGTAATATGTTACTTCGAGAGAGTAGGGTATCCAGATTATAAGATACAGTCGTTAATGTTTGACACTTGAGATACGACTATATGGATGTTATAACAACGATAGAATTTTATTTACACGGTAACCGTTTCACATGAAAGGTAGTAGTCAATGCACTTGACTCTTCCGAGATTGGGGATCTTGACGTGTTGGTAGACGCTATTCATGATCGTTAGGTATGGAGGACATTTTAGTAAATGTTCTTTTTGTCTATGGCCAACATATCCGAAACCTATCGGGTCACACAAATAAGAACATCTAGCCGGATTAAAATACGGTTATAGTGATAACCAAATAAGAAAACTTTTTATCTCAACTGTAAGTGTTTTAGTGATAAATTAATATAGTAGTATTTATTTATTATGGATTAATAATACAAGAAATTAATTATATTGATTAATTAAATATAAGTATTGTAATACATATGGGGCGCATATTGTGTATATGTGATACACATGGATTTTGTAAAATAATTAATCATAGTATTATATTAATATGTATTATTAGATATTAGATATATATATATATATATATATATATATATATATATATATATATATATATATATATATATATATATATATATATATATATATATGTGTGTGTATGTATGTATGTATGATATATGTGTAAATGATATATGGTAATATAATAAATATATATTCAATATTGGATATTGACAATATCTTGGAATTATTTAATATAATATATTAAATTAAAAGAGATAAATCAAGAAAATATATTTTCTTTATTTTATTGGGAATTGATTTTCTTAATCGCTACTCCAAGTGGGAAGCTTCTCCCAATAGGATTGAGACTACATGTGGCGCATATCTCACTATAAATATAGTGTAGGTGTCAACCTCTTTTGTATCACAATCACAAGTCTTATTTTCTATTAGAAAATTATTAAGAGAGCTTCTTGAGAGAGAGTTTTGGGAGAAAGAAAAAGGCGGCCTAGCAGCTGATTTTTTCCGGTAGCAATCCTATTGGAGGATTCTGACGGTTGTTCGTGTGGATCAACGATAGAGTCCGAACACTTGGGCGAATTCGTGTACAAACTACAACTGTAGACAAAGCGTCGATGTTTAGATCAATTCTTGTATATTTCTTGTCTAATTCTATTTGTTTATTGTTTTAAACGAAGGCGATCCTGGTAAAAGGAAGTCAAAATTTTATATTCCGATGCGTTCCCGCATTGATTTCCTAACATAAATTTAAATCCTGGCTCCGTCCTTGTGTACTAGATATAGTCTTGAACATAAAATTACAGACATAAACTCGGATATATATATATATATATATATATATATATATATATATATATATATATATATATATATATATATATATATTTATAATATCGTATTTGTTGTAAATCATGCGTACTTATTTGATCATTGAAGATACGAAGGGAAACAGATACTAATTTGTTCCAGAAATAGATCCTAGTTGCAATAATTAGGAAACATGCAATACTTTACTGTCGGAAAATGGATAATTCTTATATTGCATTAGTATCCAATCGATACTACGAAATAGGTTACCCAATCGATATATATATATATATATATATATAATATCGTATTTGTTGTAAATCATCCGTACTTATTTGATCATAGAAGATACGAAGGGAAACAGATACTAATTTGTTCCAGAAATAGATCCTAGTTGCAATAATTAGGAAACATGCAGTACTTTACTGTCGGAAAACGGATAATTCTTATATTGCATTAGTATCCGATCAATACTACGAAATAGGTTACCCAATTGAATGAAAGAGTCATGTACCTTCTCATTGAAATAATAATTATTGTAACATATTCAGCATCATGTACAGTCTTTAAAACCATAACAATTTACAAAAGTGTCATTGTGTGGGTCAGGTCCGTAAATAATTTTCTCGAATAGAAAAATGTGTCTCGAGATTAGAAATTAAGGGAGGTTTTATTAAATAAGCTAATCTCAAACTTTTTTTACTTAAATAAGTTTACTACAACTTTTTTTATTTAGATAAGCTTCTCTTCTTTTTCTTATATTCTCATGTCTATAGTGCCCTTCTCACATCTTATTTTTCCATTAATTCAACCCTTATTTTTAGCATTCCCACCTTAAAACAAAATTAAACAAAATAAATTCGCCAAAAATCAGCCGACTATCAACATTTGATCGTCAGCGTTACTCTTTTCCTTTTTTTTTTTTTTTAATTTTTTAATTTTTTAATTTTTTTATTTTAAATTTTTTTTTTTACACAATTTGTATCCTTTTATTTTATATTTTTATGGATGTCTACTACTATCAAAATAACAATAACTTAAAGTGTATTCTATACACAAACACGTGATATTTTATTCATATATATCGGAACCGGACTGAACATTCATCCGAAAAAATCATCGGGTCACCGGTTGAATTGGTGGGTTAATACATATAATTAAAAATTACAACATTATATTCAATACATCAAAGAAAAAAATAAAATATGACATCCATAACAACCTTCAAATATCTCAAGATCCAATGCATGACTATTTGCAAAAAAAAAAAAAAAAAAAAAAAAAAAAAAATCGTTTTGTTTAAAACTCACCGATTTATTCTAAAAACACACGGTTTGATAAATACCCGCTTTGCTCACGATTATATGGTTCAACCGGCAGGTTTATTGTTTGATCTCCAAGTTTGTTGGTCCTAAGCGGTTGACTTCTTAATCGGTCCAATGCATGAATCGGCTCGATTCCATGTCTGGTTCACCGATTCATTGCCGGTCCGATCCGGTTTTGATTAATATTATATTATGTATATACCACTGGTGGATCCAGTGTACCCGGGGGGTCACGTGACCCCACTCAATTTAAAAAAGAAATTGCGATCATTTTTGACCTAATTACCCGCCCAACCCGGTTCCGACCCGTAATTTTTGACCTAATTACCCGCCCAACCCGGAAATTTTTTTGAGTTACTACACTTTTATGACGGGTGACCCCACTGAATTTTTTTTCTGGATTCGCCACTAGTATATACTATATATATAATGTATAGTGTTCTTTAAATAATATACATATAATATTATAGTGTAAAATATATATAATATAAACCTAACCACCATTCACGAACCATCGAATACAATTCATATATATATCGTTAGTTCACGGAAAAAGTAGACGTTTGACTGAATCCTCACTATGATAATTTTGTGTAGTTCAGTCAAAGTTTATTATGGTTTAAGAATGAGTTGTATAATGAATACAGTATAAATTTATGTAAGAAAAATAGTTGTGTACGTTTTATGATTTAATTGCTCGAGCCAAAATTCAAGGTTTATTAAAATTTGAAATTAATTTGTCTATGTATCATATATGTATATAAGTATAAATGTACAATCTATAGACATAAAAGAGTCAAATTGAGTGAAGAGATTATATAATTAGTTTTGTGGTGATATAAATATAAACATACTTTAATTTAAGTATATTAATTAGAATGCATCACTCATATATAACTACATAAGTTATATAAATGTCGTTACTATTGTAATCAGTGGTTAAAATAGGGTAAAGGGTTCATTCATATGTCTTTTTAATATTTGAATGACATAAATGTCTAATATACTATGTGTATAATGTTTATATCACTTATTCTAGTATAATACCGTAATGTACTTATATTTTAGCATTCTTGATGTTTATATCATTGAAATTTAAACCCAAAATTTTAATATTATAAGTGTTTGAACATCAATTGACGATTATTTAAGTTATTTATCGAGTTTGATGATGATTACGATTAAACATCAATTTGATGTTTATTTAAATTAATTAAGGTATTTGATGATGATTATAAGTTCATGAACATCACTTTGATGCTTGAACATTAATATGAAGTTTATTTGAGTTAATCTCGGTGTTTGATGATCATTATAAGTGCTTGAACTTGTTATTATGCTTAATGATGATTGTAAGTGTACATACACCATATTTGATATTTAAGAATCAATATGATGCTTATATTGATTGTGTTTGATGATAATACAAGTGATTGTACACTAATTTTATTTTCACCTATGTTTATCATAGTGTCAAGGGATTGACCGTCAAATTTGTTGTTAATGGTGTTGCAATGTTTGACAATGATTATAATTCACAAAGATCAATATGAGGGTTATTTAATTAATTATAGTGTTTCATGATTTAAGTTGTTGAATATCAATTGATATTAGTTTAAGTGCAGTATAGACTTTTAATGTTGATTATAAGTGACTGAATAACTGTCTGATGTCTAATTATGTTCATTACATAGTTTAATGATGTTTTTAAGGAATTGAATATGAATATGATGTATATATTTAAGCTAATAATGGTGTTTGACAAAGTTTATTAACTCATGAATATCAATTTGATGTTCGTTGAAGCTTATTACAACTCTTAATGAGCGACATTGAGTGTTTGAAGATCAATTAGGCGTTTGAAACAATATAGTTTTTATTTGAAACCCATAAAGTGTTTAATTATAATTACAAGTGGTCGGATAATTAAATAATGTGCAGTTAAATTCAATATAGCGTTTAATGATAAATATACTAATTTAATATCAATGTGATATTTATTCGAGTTAATTATGACTTTTTTGATGATGATTATAAGAGATTCATATAAATGTGATGCTTATTTTACTTTATTATGGTGTTTAGTGTTGATTAAAGTTAAATATCCAATTTGGTGGATATGATGTTTACTTGGTGTTATTTATGATGTTTGATTATTATCGAAAGTGATTGAGTAGGAATATAATATATAATTAAGTTTATTATATTGTTTAATGATGATGATATACGATTGTATGTGATTGAAATCGTTACGGGAAATATATATATACCAGATGTAGCAATTTTTTACAAATATTTGTTAGCTTGCTGGTAAATACTGAAGGATTAGAGACCTAGGTCATAGGTTCAATTATTGTTAATTGCATTTATATTATATTTTTGCTATTACAATATATACAATAATAATACTATTTATGAAAAAAACAGGCAAGAAAGAAAAAAAAGCGCAAGAAGGAGTTAAAAAAAATACAAAATAAAAAGCACTAGGCAACGAGAGAGTGCTTTTTATTATAGAGTAAAAATATAAACAATAATAGAAAGAAAAAAAAAGCAGAAAGAGTTACAAAACGAAAAAGAAAAAAAAAAAGTAGTCAACGAAAGAGTTAAAAATGTAAGGAAAAAATTAAGGACATACTTGTCTTTAGCACATATTTTTGTTTTTAGATTTCTCTTTTATTTACAAAAGCTTATATGAGTAAAAAATGTTTGAGAATAGCTCATCTAGCTAATTATCCCAGAAATTAATTAACTTCTATTATGAGAGACACAACCATTCCATTGTAATAGGACACACACATTCTTTTTTACTTCATCAAACAACACATATACACCTCTAAAAGAAAAAAAACCAACACATACAATTACTACGATAAACAATTAATTGCACTTTCCAAATATATTTGCATGGATGCTATATTGCTATGTGACATTGACTTACCAAGGGTTGATGATATGAACTATTGTTTGGACAGAAAACTTATTGATTGAGGCAAGTGCAGCATTCTGTCCTGAAGACGTTTTGCCCCGATTATGTGCACACGGTAATGACAATCGTCTCCCAATATACAACAATCATACATTCTTCGGATTGATGCACTTCAATGAGAAGGATACGGCGAGCCGATCATGTTGTGTATATCTCTTATTGACTCGAATTTATGCAAAGTATTTACATGAATATTTTAATGCAACTGGCCAGAAGTTTGTCTAAGAAAATACTTACAAAAAATCTGCATATTTTTTCATAATAATGGTGGGAATTTATAGAAGAAAGATGTCCGATCATTTAACAGTGGTAGCCTTTAACCGAAAAGTTACAACTCATATGTGGTTGTAACTGTTGAAAAACATGAAATATACAAAAAAAAAAAAAAAAAGAACATAAAAAGAATCAAAATCAATCCTGGAATAGAAAATTGCTGAAGAACACCTTCCCCAAATTCGAAAACTGAAAAAGGCAGGAAATCGAATGTGAATGAATTACAACGAAAGCTTTACATCAAAATGTAATTGAACTTCTCAATCGAGATTCTGCAGCTCCGATTTGTATTTATATTGGAGGTGTGAGCTCAATTGGTTGTAACAAACTTAACTACCTGACTACCATCCTAAGTGTTTGTGGAAATGCCTCTAAGAACCAAAAAGCTTATCCTCTTGTCATATATCTCAACACCCTCCCTCAAGATGAATATGGATGTGATCCAAGTGAAGCTTGAACCAAAAAGCTTATCCTCTTGTCATAGAACCAGTTGGAACAACAGGCTTGTATATATCTTTGAATGGAAAAGCCTGTAGCAATCTGTCTAGTGTCTTTCTATCAACATGCTTTGTTAATATGTCTGCTGGTTGGTCCTTAGTATTAATAGGTAAAGCAACCAGAGTCTTAGCTAGATATTTTTACTTGAAAATATGACAATCAATTTCTATATGCTTGGTTCTTTCATGGAAAACTGGATTTTCCACAATGTCTAAAGCACTTTGACTATCATAGTAAAGTGGTACGTACTATCTAGGAATAGGTGATCTGAAAGTCTTGGTGTAAATATATTAGCCATTGAATTTCACATGCTGTAATGGCCATAGCCCTGTATTCTGCCTCACTTGAGCTTCTTGTAACAGCCGGTTGTTTCTTTGATTTCCATGAAATTAGGGCATCACCAAGATCAACTAAGTAACCAGCAGTGGATCTTTTGGTTTTTGTACACCCTGCCCAATCTGAGACACTAAAAGCCTTTAATGTCACTGAACCCTGTCTAGGGAAAAATAGTCTTTTTCCTGGTGCTGATTTAAGGAATCTGAGAAGTCTGTGTGCAGCTTTTAGATGTACCTCATTTGGTTTTGCCAAAAACTGACTCAATTGTTGCACTAAAAAAGCAATGTACTCTAGGAGAGGGGCGTCAACCTAGAGTACATTGCTTTTCTAGTGCAACAATTGAGTCAGTTTTTGGCAAAACCAAATGAGGCACATCTAAAAGCTGCACACAGATATAAGAGCTTGCCAACATAGCTTCTATAAATTGTGTTGGACTCTAGAGAGGGGGCGTCAACCTCTGATAAATTTTGTGAAGCGTCCATTGGTGTTATTGCTGGTTTGCTTTCCAAAAAACCAAATTATGTAAGGAGGTCCAAGCAGTATTTCCTTTGGTTCATAACAATTCCATCTTTTGATCTTGCCACCTCAATACCTAGGAAGTACTTCAGTGTACCAAGATACTTCATAGTAAAGGCTTCATGTAGTAAATCTTTTAAAAATGAATCTCTATCAAATCTGAGCTTGCAACAACTATGTCATCCACATATACCAATAATGCTACAAACTTGTTTCCTTGGCCTCTTGTGAATAAACTGAGATCATTTTGAGATTTTTTGTAACCATGATCCAGTAATTTCTTTGTTAATTTTGCATTCCATTGCCTACTGGCCTGTCTAAGGCCATATAATAATCTGTTTAATCTGCATGCTAGACCTTCCGCTTGTAGACCTGGTGGTGGTCTCAAGTAGACTTCTTCTTCTAGATCTCCATGCAAGAAAGCATTATTTACATCTAGTTGATTTAAATGCCAATCCTTTTGTGCTACTAAAGCCATGAAGAGTCTAATGGTTGTCTGTTTTGCCACAGGAGAGAAGGTTTCCAAAAAATCAATACCTTCTGTCTGTGTAAAACCCTTTGCCACTAATCTTACTTTGAATATTTCCACTGATCTATCTGCCTTTCTTTTGATTCTGAACACTCATTTACAACCTATAGGTTTTGCTCCTTTAGGTAAGGGAACTAATGACCATGTATTTGTTTAAAGCTGACTGTTCCAGATTCATAGCCTCTTGCCATCTAGGGTCTATTGCTTCTTGATCGCGTGTAAGTCACTAACGTTGATATTACTAGCAAGAATACTAGGTACATCGTAGTATAGTAAATACGAGTCAAGGTCGATCCCACAGAGACAATGCAACTTTAACTATAAACGATTCTAATCTAATTAAGAAGCGACATAGAGGCGGTCATTGACCAACAATAAACATAAAACAAACCTGGTATTTCTCCCCTCTTCTCACCGATCTACTAACTTGGATTAGTTAATCTTTATATTTACTTCCCCACATAATTTCCTTAAATTAATCGAGCGAGCTTTTGATTTAATTATAAGCTACGGGTGCAACTCCTAACACTATCTACTCCGACAATGGTAGCAGACAATCTATATGCAAGCTACCCTCCTTACTTGGTCCGTAATAGCCCATAAGCATAAAGAACTAGAATTGCGATATCAAGCGCTAACTCATACCGCTAACCCGTCTAGACAGCCGTCGACACTGATCAGCACGCTCCTAGGGTCCATCAAGACTATGTCCAAACTAACACTTCACTATTTGTATCTCATGCTAGTTTTATGATTACAATAAGTAGATTGGCCAGATCTAACCTATTGTTAATTAAACATATCGATCAACGTAGCTGTAGTGAATCCTTTGGATTATGTTTCCTATATATTGCCTCGGTAAACCGGTATAGACCACCCGTTTACCGGGGTCAGCTTTTCTTAATTCCGGATCTACATTGCTCAATTACGATTAATCTAAGTAAATCATGGGGTCGTCAAACATGCAGATTAACTAAAACACATAAATACAAACATATCTACCATATTGAAGACAAAAAGGAACGTTCAAAGCTTCATACATTCAACAATAGAGATCTAGCTCGATCTACTCAAGCTAGAGATGGTAGAGAAAGGGAGAAAACCAGAGATAACTCCTCAAAAGCTTGTAATAACTTTATTTTATGAAATTATAATGTATTATGCAAAACTTATGAAAACTTATGTAGAACTTATACAATAATCTAGTTTTTGCGGCCTTATATATATACAATGACCGACTTATGACTCTCAGAAACACTAACCGACCTAGACAATACGACAGAATTAATTTCGTGTCCCTCAAGGCTTCGGTTTACGGCCTTAGCCCACGGTAAACCGGGTTGACTTTTCCTCTTTTTCTTCAGCAGACTTCCTCTTGGACTTCTTTTACTTGGCCCAACATACTTCTTTTGGTCCAGATCCGTTCTCCAATGCTCCAGATTCGGTACATCCTATAAAACACATAAAACGAGGCAAAATAGTACCAAATCTTTTGGAAAATAACATACATGCAAAATTACGATCCTTGAAACATACACATAGCATTCAACACATATTCCATATAATAACGAGCCTATCTATCCTCTCTTGAGCTGAATTCAGGGTGAATAAATGTATAATTGATGGTACCATTTAGGGCGTTATCACTGTTTCATTGTATGATGCTGGTTCTCTTTCTTCAGAAATGTGACCAATAAACCCCTGATAAGCATTGGACAAATTAGAATAAGAAACAACATGATCTAAAGTGTGAGGTGAAGTTTTCTTCACTTGATTTGCACATATGTAATCTATCAAATAAGAAGGTATAGATCTTTGTCTAGTAGACCTTCTCTGTGGTGGTATATCTGATGTGTTAAGAGATTGATTTGAAGGAGTATCATAAGTGTTAGTGTGTTGACCAGATATACCAACAGAATCATGTAAAGGTATAGGAGACAGATCTCTGTAGATTGATCAGAAGAACTAATGTTAGAAAAAGGAAAAGTATCTTCATGAAACACCACATCTCTAGAAATATATATGTACATGGTGTGAAGATTCATGACTCTATACCCTTTAATGTTTTGCTCAAAACCTAGAAATACTGATTTTGAGCTATTATCTTCAAATTTACCTCTGCCATGAGATGTAGTAGACACAAAACATAAACAACCAAACACCTTTATCATATCATAAGTAGGTTCTTTATTGTACAGAACAAAATGTGGTGTTTTGTTATTTAATAAAGGAGTAGGTAACAAGTTTATCAAATGGACAACATGAAGAACACAATAGTGCCAGTATTCCACAGGTACATTGGACTGAATTCTGAGTGCCCTAGCTCCATTCAGAATATGTTGATGTTTAATTTCAATTAGGCCACTCTGTTGGGGTGTTCTGACACAAGCCATTTGGTGCACAATACCCTTTTGTCTATAAAATTTTTTCATACCAAATTCAGCACCTTGGTCAGACCTGATGGTCTTAACACATCTATCATATTGTGTTTGCACAAAAACACAGAAATTTCTTAACAGATCAGAATGGCCTAATTGAGAAATTCCAAGTATACCTGCTGTGATCATCTACAATAGACAAAAAAATAACTATCACCATCAACATAATGAATTCTATTAGGCCCTCAAATATCAACATGTATGAGATCAAAACAATTTGCAGTAGAAGATTTATTGACAGGAAATTGAAGCTTTCTTTGTTTAGCCAAAGGACAAACAATGCATTTACAATCAGGAATTTTTATTCTACTGTCTAAGGATCTTAAAGTCTTTAGTCTATCAATAGAGGGGTGCCTTAGTCTATAATTCCACAAGTTTGTGTCTGTTAAAGAATTACAGGCAATGGAACTAGACTTAATACTGGCCAGTCTTTCATCTGAAGCTTGAGATTCCAAAATGTATAGTCCATTCTGAATTTCAGCTATACTAATCCTCCTTATAGTTGATTGTTCCTGCACGCAACATCCATTAGGACGAAAAAAACAAATAAACCAATATCAACAGCCAATTTCCTTACAAATATTAAGTTGTAAGTAAAATTTGGAATACAAAAGACATTGTACAAGGTGATATCTCTGTTGATATGAATATCTCCTATGTGTGTAACAAGAATAGATGAACCATTAGGTAAGTTAACATATAGATTTTTCACAGTTTTACCATTGATCAAGTATATAAAGTAAAAGTTACATGGCAGTGGCCCCTGAATCTATGATCCAATTGGTTACACTGCCCTTGATACCTTGCTCTTGAGAGTTAGCTCCTACAACCATAACCACCGAATTACATTGGCTCTTTAGAGGTTGCAGATTCTATATCAGGGCAAGTAAATGATCATATTGACTCTTAGTGATTGTGTGATCTTCAGAATTCTGATTTTGCTGCTGAACCTCACATGACTGCATATCTTCAGATTCTTGATCACATGCCACATGATTTGCTACTGCATTGCCTCTACCATAACCTTTGAAGTTTGGTGGAAAACCATATTTCTTATAACACTTGTCTATAGTATGCCCTTCTTTGCCACAATATGTGCAATAGGGCTTTTTTGAATTTCCTTGGGATCCTCTACCACCACCAGAACCCCTCCATTGTCCTCTTCTTTGATTCTAAGGTCTAACATAACCCATTTCTTGATTACAATATGGTTTTGTAACATGATTACTCCTAGAGGCAAGAACTACAGATTCTGCACTAGTAGCATAACTGAGTTGCTGCTCATGATTCAGAGCCATAACAAAGGCTATTTTAATGTCAGGAAGGGGCAGAGTCATCAAGACCTGAGACTTGACAGTGCTAAAATTTCCATTTAACCCCTTCAAGAACCTAGTAGTATAGGCATTATCATAATGTTCTCGTATAGTTTGCAATGCAGGACAAACACAGGGAAGAATAGGCTTTAGAACTAGATATTGATCCCACAATGACTTCAATTTCGTATAATAATCAATCACTATTACCTTGTTTTGTTTTGTCTATTTCTTCCTCAAGATTCGAAGCCTATATGTGTTTCCTCTCCCAAAACGATCCTGTAAGTCCAGCCAAATTTCCCTTGCTGTATCAAAGTACATAACACTCTCTGCTACAGAGGGAATCATAGAGTTCACCAACCAAGAATGAACCAAATCATTCATTTGAGGCCAAGATGGGTAACCAGGATCTATGATTATAGTTGCCTACACCTTTAAGAAAAGGTTGAACAAGAATCAGACTCGGATTATCGAGTGAACCTCTAGTATTTGTAGGTTCAGTAGCCATTGAAATAGCTTTGAAGAACTTGATTGTTTTCTAGGAAAACACTCAAGAAACGAGAAATGACTTCGAGATTGACAGCGGCAATGATTATTGCTCTGATACCATGTTGAAAAACATGAAATATACAAGAAAAGAACAGAAAAAGAATCAAAATCAATCCTGGAATAGAAAACTGATCACCCCAAATTCGAAAACTGAAAAAGGCGCGAAATCAAATGTGAATGAATTACAACAAAAGGTTTATATCAAAATGTAATTGAACTTCTCAATCGAGATTCTGCAGCTCCAATTTGTATTTATATTGGAGGTGTGAGCTCAATTGGTTGTAACAAACTTAACTACCTAACTATCATCCTAAGTGTTTGTGGAAATGTCTCTAAGAACCAAAAAGCTTATCCTCTTGTCATATATCTCAACAGTAACCTTTCACCGAACTGATGCAACTTTTATCATTAATATTCAATTCAAAGTTCTCCAACAAGAGTCAATGTTGCAAATCTTATACTTTTACCGTAATTACATAACCTTCTTCTTAACTCTTTTTAACCGGCATGTCGGATATTTCGATGTGGCCAAAGCTTCAATTTCGATGGGATATTTCATAACGGCCACTACAGCTATTGAGAACATGGAAGAAGGATTCCAAAAGAGTATCAAACATATCAATCAAGAATAAAGTAAGAGCACGTGCAATAAGAAAAGGGAAACTTGGATACATATATCTGAATAAAAAATTTGATGTATATGCCCGGTAAGAAATAATTTGAAAAATATGTTTTTGTTCACTCATGCGCGTCATACGTCATGAGTCATGCGTGACGTATGAGTCACGCATGAGTGAACGAAAGCATATTTTTCAAACTTATCATTCGAAGCATAGACATCAAATTTTTTATTTTCAAGCAAATATTTTCAAGTTTCTCTAAGAAAATGGTTTACAATGTCCATATACCTCGTAAAAATAAAAAAAAATCCTATGTGGCAACATAGTTACACCCCATGACATAATGGACACTACAATAGGCAAAAGAAGAGACCCTTATTTTCTTTTAGGGGTCCCATTTTAACTATTAAAATACATATTTCTTAGTAGGTAATTTCATCCATGTAAATTGCTAAAATAACTTGCCAGTACAATAAATAATACTGTCAAATAAATAAAATGCTAATAATTTTACTAAGACGTTCCTAAACAAAATTTACTAAGAATTTTTTTGAAAGGTAATTTACTAAGAGAGTTGAACGTACATAATTCAAAAATAAAAATAAATATTATATGCAAGTATAAAGAATGTAGGGTTGTACATTGTACGGCTTGGTTTTGTACGTTCAATGGTTGTGCCGAAATCGAATCAAAAATTTTGGTTAATTAAATTTAAAACCGAAACCGCGCCGTTTGTTGCAGGTAACCAAAATAAACCGAATCGAAATATACGCTTTGGATCGGTTCAGGTAACCGAGAATTGATATAAAATTTATCAATTCTATTCGGTTATAAATGGTTTGGTTATATTCAATTTCTAATATGATCATAAATTGTTCGGAAAACAGTTCGGTTATATGTATTTTTCATAAACGGTTATAGAATTTGGTTATTAAAACTAATTATACACGTTTCGGTTACGATTTTCTATTCAATTTGGTTAATGGTTCGGTGTTTTTTCGGGTTTGATTTTCGGTTCGCTTACAGATAATTTATAGAGTGTTAACTGCAATCGAACCTAAAATTTCGGTTTTTCTATAATGCTAACCGAAAATAGTCAACGGAACCAAAGTGAAACAAATGACCTCGGTTCGGTTCAACTTTTAGATAATCTGCGTATACACCCTAAAAATGTCCCAATAATTTAAAGCTATGTGACATTATTTCTGCCTCTCTGTGATGAAAAAAATAAAAAAAGTCCAAGCTTCCGGCGATATTACGTATTATTTTCTGAAAGTTGAAGGAAAAAGACAAATATTTTATAATTTATTAATACAAGCAAAGTGGAACAGATAGTGGGCAGAGCCCCGTTCAACTTCACATTCTTAGAAAGATCTCTCGGCCTTAGCGGCTTTTACTGAGTTTATAAGCATCTTACGTCATTCAACTTATAAATATTTTCTCTATAAATTTTTTCTTTACAATCATAAAACTTTACACACCGTCATATCATAATTTTATAAACCTTTTACTGTACATCATAAAAAAAAATAGACATTGAAAGCAGTTAAGTAAAAAAAAAACCAAAACCAAGAATGTCAGACCATCAACCGGTTCATAGAATTGAACCTTTTGTAAAGCCTTTCCAAGTTGGCACCTCTCCAATGGGCCAAAGCTTTTTATAAAGCTTTAAGAAATTTTATCAACCTCCCATCGGAGGTACTCTTACTAATCACGTCGGCAATATTTGAGCTATTGTAGCTTTCAGTAAATTAGAGTGACCCCAATGGGCACTTGTTTCTTCTCCCTAAATCTAATATTGGGAGGACAGCCCAGCCTTATCACCACAGTGGTACCCGATCGGCTTCCCCATCCCTAAATTAAATTAAGCCCCCCTTCAAATATAGCGTCTCTGTTAATAGCAACAGTGTTGCTTTTCCTCTCTCTCTCTCCAGTTGCAGTTGCAGGGGTTCTACAAAAGTGTCTGAATCGTTTCAATTTTCAGCAAAAAAAAAAGGCGAGGGCTTCTATGAAAAATAAGGTAGAGAACCAAATTTGAAACTTGCAAGGAAATCGATTGTGGTTTTTTCTGCAGATTTGAGGCGAGGGCTTCTATATTTTTCTTTTGCTATGTAATTGATTCCTCTTCTTCTCATCAAGAATTGATTCAATTTTTTTTTTCTTTCTGAACGGCCATTGATTCATGGCTAACTGTGTCACAATTTGGGGATTTCGATTGATTCATGGCTAATTGATTCCTCTTCTGCTATGCTAAATATTTATTTTGACAATAATGTCAACTATTAAAATCTCACATCTTAGGTATAAAATATGTCATTCCGATTTCTATAAAATAAAAAATGTGTTGATAGATAAATTAATTAGTTGAGTGTGAGAGAAAAGTAATTTTAGGGAATAATATAGGGAGTGCTTATTGGAGTATGTTGTTTTATAGGGTGTTAAAAAGGTGAATCTGGAACGGAAAATAAGATAAGTTGGGAGTGGAATAGGGTGCACCACTGGGGTCACTCTTACCACCTTATCTTTTTCTGACAAAAGAGCATGCTTAGTGTGAATAAGTTATCATAAATATTCTAAAATGCAATAAATTTTCATAGTTGTTTTAAAAATCAAACAAACAAACAAACTACCCCTCAAAAAACAAAAACAAAAACAAACAAACTACTATGTTATATCAAAAACTCAAATTCAGATAAATCCAGTTGATTCCCGAGACCGAGCATGGTGTTAAACACAAAATTATTGGGAAAAAGATGATCTCTATTTTTCACATAAGCCATGTATTTATAGTAAACTATCATCAAAACCCTAAAGTGTAAAGTTACACATACCTTTTTACTTATTTTACATATATTGAATATATATTCTTACACACCTCCTCAAGTTGGAGCATGCGAACCACAAATGCCCAACTTGCCCAAAAGAAAACGAAACTGTTGCCTGCCGAGAGCCTTCGTCAGAATATCGGCCAATTGGTGACTAGTGGGAACATGAGATGTGGCCAAGTTACCGGATAACAATTCGTTGCGAACAGAGCGACAGTCGACCTCGATATGTTTGGTACGATCGTGAAAGACAAGATTCTTGGCAATATGGAGAGCCGATTGACTATCACAGAACAAGCTCATCGGCCGAGAATGTAAACACCAAGAGAAAATTACAAGGACTTCAACCCCTTCAACTCACATGTGGCAACAACCATAGAACGATACTCAGCTTCGATAGAGGAATGAAATATGGTAGGCTATTTCATGGTCTTCCAAGAGACAAAGGAACGGCCCAAAAAGTAACAGAACGCCGAGTCAAGGGACAAGCGGCCCAATCACTATCAGAGAAAGCCGTCAAGGATAAATAATCCATAGGACGTAGTAAAATACCCTGTTTGGGACTCCTTTTCAAGAAATACAAAACACGAAGCGCATCATCCCAATGTAGTATCTGGGGATCACTCGAAAATTGGGCCAGAGTGTGCACCGAATAGCTCAACTCAGGACGGGTAACGGATAAATAAACCAGGCGGCCCACAAGACGACGATATTGATCCGGATAAGCAAACGGATGATCCGTAAGCGAAGCGAGTCGATGACTTTGATTCACAGGTGTATCAATAGGATTACAGCCTAACATGCCAGCCTCTGTCAAAATGTCCAACGCATATTTGATTTTAGAGAAAGATGCCTTCGGGGTCATGGGCCACTTCAATACCGAGAAAATATTTTAAGGCACCCAAGTCATTTATATGAAAACAAGTACTCAAATATTGTTTAAACCGAACAAGGGCATTGTGAGAAGAGCCTGCAATGATCAAATCATCGACATAAACGAGAACATGTAGAGAAACATCATCCGAGTATAACTAAACAACGAGTAGTCCGCATAAGATTGGACAAAACCGAAAGTCTTCAAGGCAGCAAAGATCTTGGTAAACCATTGCCGAAGAGCCTGTTTCAGCCCATAGAGAGATTTATGCAGCCGGCAAACCGTGCCGGGAGAGGAAGCATGATAGCTCGGAGGAAGCTCCATGTAAACTTCTTCATCTAAATCACCGTGCAGGAAGACATTATGAACATCCATTTGGTGCATTTCCCAATTGCGGGCGGCCGCAACGGATAAGAAAACCCGAAAAGTTCCCATCTTGGCCACCGGGGCGAAGGTCTCATTATAATCAATTCCTTCAACTTGCCGATTACCACGAACAACGAGTCGAGATTTAAGACGCTCGACGACCCCAATGGAAATGTATTTAAATTTATATACCCAGCCGCAACCGATGGCATGTTTACCAGGAGGAAGAACCTCCAAAGAGCAAGTACAATTACGTTCTAAAGCATCAACTTCTTTCTGCATGGACCGACTCCATCCGGGTAATTGAACAGCTTCCCGGAAAGTAGCGGGCTCACGACCTTTGGTAACAGCGGACCAAAAATACCGGTGGTGAATAGAAAAATTATTATAATCAACATAACAAGCTATGTCAAAATGTTTACCTGAGGAGCCTGGCGAAGACGAAGTTGCAGGTAATTGGGGTTCTTCATTATGTTGAACTATCGTATGAGTAACATAGTCCCGAAGTTTCGTGGAGGGAATTTTCACTCGCTGACAACGTCCCGAATTCTTAGTTATTGGCACTCCGCCATCCGGGGAAGAACTTGGCTCAGCCACATGCCCCCTTAATGGAGACGAAGGGTCAGAATCTAGGAGGGCAGGGGCCGAAGTAGCGGTTTTGCCGACAAAGTCACGATGTCAGGTACATCATCAGAATCATCCCATAATATAGGTTGACTAAAATGTGCCTCCCATTGAAGGCGAGCTGGATTAGGCAAGGACTCACAAAGGAAACTTATCCTCAATAAATTGAACATCGCGACTCACGAAAAATTCATGCGTGGTAAGATCATATAATTGCCATCCCTTTTGACCAAAAGGATAACCAACAAAAAACACATAAGAGACTGCGAGTCAAACTTATCCTTAATACGAGGCCTATTAGCCGCATAGCATAAACAACTGAAATCCCGAACAACATCATACGAAGGAAGTTGACCAAAGAGGCACTCATAAGGAGTTTTATTCGATAAGACAGTCTTAGGAGTAAGATTAATCAAGTGCACAGCAACAAAGACACATTCACCCTAAAAATACTTAGGCAATTCGGCTTGGAACCGCAAGGCCCGAGCCATATTCATAATATGCCTATGCTTCTGCTCTACACGACCATTCTGCTGAGCATTATCGACACAAGACCTATGATGCACAATTCCTTTTCAGCAAAAAAAAGGATGTAAACTCAAAAATTCTTGGCCATTATCGCTCCGCAAAACCCGAATCTTTTTATTGAACTGTGTTTTCACCATTTGATATAACTCACGAATTAAGGTTCCCACTTCATGTTACCTAGCATCAAATAAACCCAAGTCGCCCGCAAATAATCATCAATAATGGTAAGGAAAAAATGGGCATCACAACTAGAAACGACCTTATTCGGACCCCCAAATGTCACAATGAATCAAATCAATAATGGTTGAGGCTTTATTGGAACTTAGAGGAAACGAGTTTCGAGGCTGTTTACTCATAAAACAAATTTGACAATCAATGTCATAGCTTTTATTCGAACGACCGTTACTAACAGTGCCAGGTAAAAAAGAAAGAATGGTCATAGATGGATGACCCAAACGCCAATGCCATAACAAACTTGTATCGGTAACTGCCACTTTATTGGCTTGAGAACCGTGGATAGAAACCGACCTAAAAATATAGACCCCTGTTGGGACAGATTGCCACATTCTTAAATGATAAGGAAATAAAGTAGCACATTTATTAACACCAATTGGTTTTAGTACAACGGTAAGCGCTTGATCTTAACATGGTATCATCAGAGTCAGAGGTCATGAGATCGAAACCTGGTTGGAACAATATTTAAAAAATAAATGTGCAAGTGTTGGGACAGATTGCCCACACTTGAGAGGGGGTGTTGGGACAGATTGCCCATACTTTTACATGAAAAAATTGTGCAAGTGTTGGACATATTGCCAACACTTGAAGGGATGTGTTGGGACAGATTGCCCACACTCTTAAATGATAAGAAATAAAGTAGCGCCTTTACTGGCACCAATTGGTTTTAGTACAACGGTAAGCGCTTGATCCTAACATGGTATCAGAGCTAGAGGTCATGAGATCGAACCCTGGTTAGAACATTATTTAAAAAAAAATGCAAGTGTTGAGACAGATTGCCCATACTTGAGGGGGGTGTTGGGACAGATTGCCCACACTCTTGGAAAAACAATTGTGCAAGTGTTGGACAGATTGCCAACACTTGAGGGGGGGTGTTGGGAAATTGTGCAAGTGTTGGGACAGATTGTCCACATTTGAGGGAGGTGTTGGGACAGATTGTCTGCACTTTTGAATGAAAAAATTATGCAAGTGTTAGACATATTACCAACACTTGAGGGGGGGTGTTGGGACAAATTGCCCACACTCTTGAATACCTAAAGAAATATAGTAGCGCATTTATTAACACCAATTTGTTTTAATACAACGGTAAACATTTGATCTTTAACAACCCCATTACACAGCACCCCTACTCCAAGTAGGTTCCTGGAAGTGTGGTCATGTATAACACACAACTTGCTAGTAAAAATAACAATATAATTCTGGGTTGCAAGTAAATGATACACAGACAACAAATTGCACTCAAATGTAGGAATATAAAGCACATCATTTAAAGTTAGGCCATCTAAAACAACACTGCCTTGCTTCGAAGAAGTAATATTGGCTCAAATTTGTAAACTATGCAAGATTACTAGACATATGATTGGATGCTCCTGTATCAATAAGACAATCATTGACACGGTACGACCCGACAATTTTCCAGTGGTGGAATTAAAGCCCTTGAGAGCAAAAAGAACCTGTGCCCATTGGTCATCAGTCAAAGTTGGAATACCACGATCCAGTTTCCCGATGTCATATATACCACCTTGAGGAAAGCTCTCCATATTAGTATAAAAATCACAATCGGATATAGTTATGACGAATCACCGAATAAATAACGAGTAGAAGCGTAGCACCACACGAACGACCGAACGACTAAACACAGCTGCAAGAGCTACCTTTTTTTCGGTTTGCAACTTGTTGCTATGCTATTCAGCAACTTGACGCAGCAACAGGAAATAACGTGTATTATTTTTTATAACAATAATAACACGTAACAACAAGAAGGGGATTACCAACAGCAAAAAAAAAAAAAAAAAAAAAAAAGCAACGGCAATTACCGGAGCCAAGATCACGTAGTCGATTTACTGGGAAAAAAATCGTTGAAGACGTAACATGAGTAGTGTTGAAGATATTCTAGATAAAGCCTAATTAATCTAAATATTTTGTATTTTACATTTTAGTATTAATCATCTACTTGTTGGCCAAGTTATTTGTGCCTATATAAACTCTCATGTACACCGATTATAATTCAATAAAAGTATCTGATTTACTTTACAATATGGTATCAGAGCTAGGTTCTCCCTCTCTCAAAAACATTACGCCGAATCATCTCTAGCAAAAAAAAATTGAAACCCTAGTCTTCTTCTTCGTTCAGTGTCTTCTCCAAAATGCCAACCATGTCCGGCGTCACTGATTTAGCCGCAACCACTACGGCAGCTTCTTCTTCTTCTTTTTCCCCTACCCCTCTTTCACTCCCTCCTCTTCGATTCATGTCTCTAAACTTACCCAGAACAAACTATCATCTATGGCGGGCTCAAATCCTTCCATACCTTCACAACCAAGGTGTGTATAGATACATCGACGGGACCATTCCTCCTCCGGCTGCCACCATCACAAGTTCAGCCGGTGTTGTCTCCCCCAATCCAGCTTATGCCGAATGGAGCAAAAATGATAACCTTATACTCAGCATGATCACGTCCTCTTTATCTGACGATGTCTTAATGCAGGTTTACACCTCCTCGTCCGCATCGGAAATCTGGAAATCCTTTCAAGAATCATTTGCTTCTGCCAGCCGATCTAAATTGGTACAGCTACGCACGGAATTAGCCTCTACTAGAAAACAGGACTCTTCGGCTGTGGATTATTACTTAAAAATGAAAAAGATTGCCGACGATCTAGCCCTCACGGTCACCCGCTCTCCGACGATGACTTCATCGCTTATTTACTTGCAGGACTTGGCCCCGAATATGATGCCCTCATTACTATGATTGGCTCTCGCTCCTCCGTCACTATTGAGGAAGTATATTTGCAGCTACTCACAGCCGAGTCTCGGCTAAATCACCACCGGCCTGCTCCTTTCCATGATCAGACTCCCTCGTCCACCTTCATAACTGCTGCTGCAAATTTCACCACCTCGTCTGGCCAATCTCAACCTTCCCGTGGACGTGGTTCAAACGACTATCGAGGACGGGGGCGAGGCCGAGGTCATGGCGGACCTCGTCCCTATTACAATACAGATTCCGCCCCTGACCTATCAAATTTGTAACCGTGTTGGTCATTCCGCCCTAGCATGCTATTACCGCTACACCCCTCACCCATATCAACCCTACCCTCCCTCTCGCCCCCTTCAACACGAGGCCCCCTCCACCCCAAGCATATTATAATTATACGTAGAACTACCCATCTCCTCCCACCTCTGAATGGATACCAGACACCAGCGCCACCCACCATATGACGAATGATTTCCAAAACCTTAATGTATAATATGAACCATACGAGGGCCCTGACAAAGTACATGTTGGTGATGGTACAGGTTTGCCAATTTCTCATCTTGGTTCTTCCTCTATTTCTTCTCCTACTCGTACCTATCTTTTACATAATGTTTTAGTCACTCCCTTCCTAACACAAAATTTACTCTTTGTACGTCAGTTTGCTCATGATAATTCTATTTATTTTGAGTTTCGTAACAATTATTTTCTTGTGAAGGACTACTCGGGCCTCGTCCATCATAGGGGATTTGTCAAAGATGGTCTCTACCGCTTCTCTCCCACCTTCCGAAATACTCCAGTTCAATCCCTTGCTGCCACTTCCAGCTCTTCCTCCACCTGGCACAAACGTCTCAGACACTGTTCCTTTTCTATTATCCGTCAAGTTTTAGGTCGTTTATCTATTAGTCTATCCAATAAAGCACCCTCTGTTGTGTGTGCACCGTGTCAGTTAGCTAAGAGTCATCGTCAAACTCTGTATGTGTCTGAATTTACTTCTT
Source organism: Gentiana macrophylla (assembly GCA_026214975.1). Lineage (NCBI taxonomy): Eukaryota > Viridiplantae > Streptophyta > Magnoliopsida > Gentianales > Gentianaceae > Gentiana > Gentiana macrophylla. The sequence goes on from CM047815.1 coordinate 28,508,459, forward strand.
CTGCACCGCTTGATTTAATTTATTCCGATGTTTGGGGTCCATGTATTGAATCTTATATTTATGGATCTCGTTATTATGTTAGTTTTATGGATGATTTTACAAAGTTTTTATGGATTTTTCCCTTAAAGCGTAAATCTGATGTTGAATCTGTGTTTCATGATTTTCTCACTATGATTGAGTGGCAATTTAACACTAAACTTAAAAGCTTGCAAACTGACTGGGGTGGTGAATACCGTCATCTCACACACTACCTCACCTCCCTCAGTATCATCCATCGTCGCTCCTGTCCACACACTCACGAACAAGCCGGCGCCATCGAAAGGCGTCACCGCCAAATCGCCGAGGTCGGTCTCTCCCTTCTCGCTCAGTCCAACCTTCCCCTTCCCTACTTGGAAGATGCCTTTGTCTCCGCGATTTACATGATCAATCGCCTCCCTCCCCAAGTCTTGCATGACAAATCCCTGTATGAGATAGTCTTTGGACGCGTGCCTGATTACACCTTACTTTGAGTGTTCGGTTGTGCTTGTTGGCCTCATCTTCGTCCATACAACCATCATAAAACCGACTTCCGATCAAAATCTGCATCTTCCTTGGCTACATTCTGCATCATCACGACTACAAATGTCTTTATCTCTCATCCGGTCGTGTCTACATTGCTCCTCATGTTGTCTTTGACGAAACAACCTTTCTCTACACTCTCTCGAGCACACCTATAGTCTCAAATCTTATTACCGTTCTCTTACCAGCATCCATTCTCTCAAACTCGGCCCCTTCCGCTCCTTCACCACCTCGGACCGAACCACTATCTCCTCCGGCACCTCTCATCCGCCATCTCCGGCACCACCCACTCCGGCCAGTGCTCATCCATCGCCCCCTTGTGATCCTCCTCCACCACATCCTATGGTTACCCGCACCAAAACCAACTCACTTAAACCAACTCAAATGCCCGATTATATTCATTACCCCCTTTCCTGAGCTCTTCTTAACTCTACCACCTCATCCGAACCGACCTCCTATACTGAAGCCTCTAAACACTGCATTTGGAGTAATGCTATGAGAGAGGAAATCAATGCTCTTTTACGTACTAATACTTGGAATCTTGTGTCTTTTCAGTCTCATATGAATATTGTAGGCAACAAGTGGGTCTATCGCAAAAAGCATCATGATGATGGTAGTTTTGAACGTCACAAAGCTCGCTTGGTCGCAAAAGGATACCTTTAGCCCGGTTGTTAAGCCGGTTGTTAAGCCGGTCACGATTCATCTATTACTTTCCCTTGCTATATCTCAGGGATGGTCTCTTCTTCAAGTTGACATTCAGAATGCTTTTCTTCATGGTCATCTGAATGTACCTGTCTACATGCAACAACCACAGGGTTTCGTTCATCCGGATTATCTAGACTATGTATGCCGCCTCAAGCACAGTCTCTACGGTCTCCGTCAGGCACCCCGTGCCTGGTTTTCACGCCTCTCTGATGTTTCTGTCTAAGTTTGTTTTTTGGCATCTAAAGCCGACACATCCTTGTTCATCTACTCACGTGGTGGTCGTCGTGTTTATTTGCTTATTTATGTTGATGATGTGATTATTACAGGTACTTCTCCCTCTCTTATTACGCAGGTTATTACTTATCTCAACTCGCAGTTACCTGTCAAAGACCTTGGCACATTATCTTATTTCTTGGGCATTGAGGCTCTCTCCACTCCTGAAGGCACACGAAAGATTCAACGGAATTTAGGGTTGGCCCTGCACGAGGATGCCGAGCGAAGCACACAAGCAGTTTCACGAACTGCTCTTGATCGGTGCACGGACTGCAAGAAAAAATGGACTACAAGAAAAATGAACTAGGGTTCTTCGTTTTTTTTTTGGATGAACAACATGATCGAAAAATCTCTCTAACTTAGAGAGTCTCTGATACCATGTTAAAAACAAAATAATTGGGGAAAAAATGATCTCTATTATTCACATAAGACACATATTTATAGTACAATATCACCGAACCCTAAAGTGTAAAGTTACACATATCTATATTTATATTTTAGAACAAAAAACTATCATTTGGACCCGTTTTGTCGAATTGACCCGCCCCAAACCCGCTTTAATAACACGCACATCCTGGCCGAAAGAAAAAACCACGTTTCAGAACTTCCCACCACAACCTATGACCACGCTCACCACTCAGGAGCAGTTCTACCTCAAATCCCCTCTTCAGTCTTCGATAACCGCCATAACTCCCGTTCCCAATCTTCTTAATATGACCACTTTCTTTTCCATTTACTTTCATTGTTTCTTTTCTTTTCTTAATCCCTCTTCACTCTCTGCTTTTTTTTAACTCTCTTCAACACCTACCGAATTTCATTGTCTTTGAATCGCGGGATACGACAAAAGCAATGTCTCAAAGAGTTTTGGTGATGTCTGAAAGAATTCGAACATAAAAATCTAGGGTTTGTAAGGGAGAGCAGAGAGGAGAAAAGAAATCCAGAGGAAGACGAGAACAGGTAAATTTTTTTTTGAACTAATTCATTTTGTACCCAATTCATTTTGATCTAATTGGTTTTGATATAATATTGGTGAAAGTATTTTGAGTTGATTTTTGATTTAGTAGGTTTCGCATCTCTCAATCGTGACTCACATTTCTGAATTATTCTATTTGACCACATTCCATGTGTCGCCAATGGTGATTGCTCTCGATCTTCTCTCGAGTTCCTTCTTTGGATATGTTCTCAATCATATTGCTATTTGGTCCAGTATAAACTTTGATCTTCTTTGACTTCCTTACCGGTATGTGCTCATGTTGGATGAGTTTCTCAAAGAAGCTATGCAGCCCCGTCTTTCGGGTATTACATTTTCTTGAACCTTTTTACAAAATTTTATCTTTAGTGTTGATGACCTTGGTTTCTTTTCTTTGAATGCATTCAAGGATAGTAAATCTAATCCTTACCATTATATGCTCATGTTGGATGAGTTTCTCAAAGAAGCTATGCAGCCCGTCTTTCGTGTATTACATTTCTTTCAACCTTTTACAAAATTTTATTCTTAGTGTTGATGACCTTGGTTTCTTTTCTTTGAATGCATTCAAGGATGAGTAAATCTAATTTTTGGGTTAAACTTTGATCTCTCGCTTAACTTTTCCAAATTCTTTTCCTTCTATATGCAATGAATATTCCAGTTGATTGTTCCATCACCCATCTATGTTGGATCCAAATGCAAGTTCAACAAACAGTTTACGCCGGATATATGTGTGCCTTTATTCACGAGCTTTTTTATTTGTGCTGTCAAGAGCTTTTAATCATATTTTTAAATTCACAGTTGAGTTGTAAGACTGGTGTAGGACAAAGGGGTTCTGCTGCTAATTCTTACATGATTTACTCTCTGTAATTATAATGCCGAACAATTTCTGTTTCCCACTTTTTTGTTTTCGCTCTTTGCTTTTTCGTATGCTACATTGTTTGGGCGATGAAGGTACATATGAAGGGTTGATCCGAAGGTATGTCTTCCCTTAAACCTCACTTTTTGTCCTCTTCCATTTATTGATGATACCGATCAAAATGCTTGATCACTAATCATACAGATTTTGCGGTTCGGGATTCATGAGTTTATTTCGGTATTCGTAAGAACGTTCCTGATTGCGATTGGTTGTGTCTTAGTCTAACAGCGTGACATTCTTTTTTTTCTCCTGACTTACTTCTAGGAGATTTACAGAATCTGGCACTGTAATTTTGACTGGCGTTACACTCTTTGGGTATGTGTGCTTCCTTTATCTTTGTTAAACGCCTAATCTATAATGTTTTTAACATTACCATGTTTATCTGCTTCTGCTGCAATAGATGAATAACAACTATTATTTCAAAATCTATTGGTCTTTGACATGAACAAATACTTTACATATGATTTTTAACTTTCTCAATGCGAATTTCAGTGTACTCCCAAAGTTAGGCTTAGCAAGAGAACGAGAAGCATGTATCTATACAAAAATGATATCAGGCTTGGGGTGTGACTACTACATGTATTATTCAAGTTTTCTTATTCTTCATCTCTTCAATGTTAATTTTTAACGTCCTTTTATTATGTGTTTGTGTTAAGGTTGATGGAACATGTGGTTATCACAGCTAAATTCATTCTTGCCCTTGAGCCTAAAAAAATTCATGCATTTTTTCTTCTAATTTTATGACATGTAAGACTATAGCACTAATGTGTTTGGCTTTGAGTGTCAATCATGATATTATGGGACAACTCACGGTTCTGATTTGATATATGATATTATGGGACAATTCAAAAAGTACATTACTTAATTTATATGTAACATATGTTCCCAACCTCACTATTTGTTGTGTTTGTGGATTATTCTTTGGATCTCCTCTTCCAATCTGCGAATGCCATCTCATGATATCTCTCGATGGGTCTTCTTTTAATGTTATGTCTTATGTAGAGTGTATATGTGATATGTTGTCTGTTTAAGAACCATGACTTCAGATAAATGAAAATTATGAAAATTTTCAAACCGTGATGACGTTGAACATGCTTTTTCCTTCCCTTCAATAGTCAAATTGACTTCTACAGATCATTTAACCCCAACCCCAAGACACAACTTTTGAATTCAACATTTCATGTGGAGACAACTTTCTTGCTAAGGCATCTCATGGTTGGAAATAATGGCCAAAAGGGATGAATCGAAGGCTTTCTGAAGAAGGAGGAGAGAGTTTATAGAGTGTTTGGACAAATACATGGGATTGGAGGATTGATAGAAGCAATTAATGATGTTGATGACAAGTGTTGATTCAAGCGGTATATGTATTGTGGAGTACGTGATTGTTGTGAAAAAAGAATCAATGTACTACGATGTTTATTCAGTTAATGTATGAATACAACTCTACAAAGGAATCCAAATCAGATGACCACCTATCACTACTATGTATTATTCTTTACTTTTACATCACACGTAATAATTATTATTATGCATGATGTATATATTACTCCACCATGCACTTCAAATTTAACCGTACCATTTTTTTAATATGTCATTTTCCCTTAATACTCATTTTTAAAAGTTACGTTCTTCCGTGCATCGCACGGGTTTCCTACTAGTTTTACATATATTACATATATATTCTTACACATGGTTCTTCCACGTCTTTGAATCTTGTATGGGAAATGGGATGGATCTTACATGTAGCCTATATACTACCTCTGTCCCATAAAAGTGTTCACATTCTACTATTTACGCAGATTAAGAAAATCAATTAATGTATTGTGTTTTAGTAGTAATAGACATATATACCCATATCTTATAATTAATGCTTGTTTTGGAATATGAAATAAACATACAACAATAAATGCTAGACTAGGGGTATGTTTGGAAAAAAAAACATTAAATAATGTATTGGCTTTTTATATGGACATTTATTATGTGACAAAACTTTTTTCAAATATAAACACTTTTTATGAGACGGAGGTAATGTACGATCGCTGACATGATTTTTAGACGACCGATGTTCAGCGTTGATAACCTCTTCGTATTACTTCCGTGCACCGCTTGTCTTTGTCAAAGAAAACCATTTATATAAATATGTTTTCCTACTATATCTTATATCTATTAAGAGCTAAGGGGCTCTTCCCACAATTGGCCACGTGGCAGCCCTTGTGGCTGACATGTGTCATTTTATTTTTCTTAATTTTTTTTTACAACAGCTGTATTTTTTTTTTAGTTTATTGTCAATAAGGACATTTACATAATTTCATTAAGCTAGAAGTCCAACTTAACATTTGATAAGTCATTAAGGACAATGGCATCATTTAATACCTAAAATACCCTTACTATTTTATTTTCCCAGATTATTCAACATAATCAATTTCTTTTCTCCTCCCAAATTTATTCGCAAAAAAAAAAATCCTAAATTTTTCTGCGATGAAAATCTCTCCCGGATCTTCTTCCTTTCCGTTTTTCTGTTGATTCTTCCTTTCCGTTTTCGTTTTCATCTTCTTGAGTCTTTATTTGATTCGTATCAGTGTTTGCGTATTCCATTAAATTGCTAATCGGAAGTATCTTATTCGATTTCGAGGCTGTTCTGAGAAAACAAAACCATTTTGCAGCAACTCGATCTATTAAAGGATTTTTACCATTTTTCTTCTTCAATTGATATGATTTTGTGTTTGATTCTTTGATCGATTAAGTCACCACTCGATCTATTCAGTGTTTGCGTATTCCATTGCTCTGAATTTGTTCGTTAATTGGCTTTGGAGGCGTTTGTCAATGATTCCTTCTTCCAATTCAGTAAGTTTCCTTTTTTTATTTTTCCAGAATCATTTTGCTCTTTTGTCCTCTCTGTGAGTTGCATTATTCTTGTGTTATTGATTCAAGTATAGTCATGTGTTTTTGATGGATTTTGTGAAGCATTTATCTATTTGTTTGAATAAATTTGTAAGACACAGTGAACTTTGAAACATTGAAGACTAATGCTTTAATTGAATTTTGTTTCAGATGTTGTTTGATAAGTAGTGTTGTTACATGATATTAGACAAGCTCTGGGTATATGTAGATGCAAGTGTACAAGTACATTATGTATTTTTGCCTAGATGTAAGCGAGTGAACCGGATAGCATATCGTGAAAGCTGTTAACTTGAATCAATGTTGTTTAGTTTTCCAATTGAATTTGCTTTTATATGATGATTGAGTTTTATTTAGTTTTATTAATGATGAAATGACTTATAATTTTTTGTTGATGTAGTTCAAGCGGTTTTATTTTTAAAAGAGTTTTCCTTTTGTGCTTGTGTTGGCATTTTATGAAACAATGAACTTTAAACATTGTACTTTAGTTTTTGTATTGAGTTTTGTTTTATATCTTTGTTTCATAACTAATGTTGTTATATGATAAATCATACAAGCCGAGTCTATGTGTAGAGACAAATGTACAAGAACATGTTGTAATTTTCTAGCTTTCTTTGTAAAATAGTGAACCAAGGAGTCTATCGGTAAACAAAGTGAACTAGGTCTTTAGTGTTTGAATTGAATTTTGTTTTATATGTTGTTTGCTAACTAGTGTGGTTACATGATAAATTAGAAGTTTTGTGTATCAAGACTTGATTTGTATTAGTTAAATTTAAGCAGTGAACTTGGACATCGACGTTCTTCATGTGTTAGTGTTTCATGAAGCAGTGAAGTTTGATTTTTGAAATGAATTCCATTTTCTACATTTTTTTAGTTTGTTGTTGGCGTAGTTAAATGGTTTTACTTTTATAAAAGTGTTTGATAACTAGTGTGGTTACAATGTAGTTGAGGCAATCTTATGGTACAAGAACATGTGATTTTTAGCCTAGCTCACGAAGCGATGAAACAGAGAGTTTTGACAATATTGTAAAAACAGTGAACCAAAGAGTTTTGACAATATTGTAAAACAGTGAACCAGAGAGTTTTGACATTATTGTAAAACAGTGAACCAGAGAGTTTTGACATTACTAGTATTTGAACTAACTTTTAATTTACATTTATTGTTGTAGGTTGTCTCTGGTGACCTTTTTGGTCTATTTTCATATGCTGGTGAGTGTTGTGTGATCCATTTAGATTTGAATGATACGTTCCAATCTACCTTAAGTCGTCTGTCGTGTAGGTGGAATAGTTTAGAGGTAGATAAGGTTTCTTTGTCCTATGCACTTCCGATTTTCCAAATTGTTTACTTACCAATGATGAGGATTTGAGAAATATGGTTAGGATTTCACGTTCTTTTGGAATTGAGCGTGTCGTGGTCGATGTACTTGGCGATAAGACTTCTTCTATCGGATGTAGTTCTTTGGGTTTTGATGAGGATGAATTTTACGATGTAGTTGATGACATCCAAGATTTTATTCCAACTTTTTGCTCCCGTGAAGATAATGTTTTATTGAGTCTTGGTTGGAATAAGTGTGTTGTTGGTGTTGGTCAGCGGTATAAGGGTGGTGCCGTTGAGTTTAGGATTGCATTGCAGAAAATGTCTATTGATAGTGGTTATCCGTTTTCCTTTGTTAAGAATGACCGTAAAAGGGTGACTGTTTGTTGTCCGAAGAATATTGACCGTGGTTGTCCTTGGATGGTTAATGCCTTAGAAGATCCTATTAATAAGCATTTCTATATAAGGGAAATGGAAAGTTTGCATACATGTGGTCTTTCTTCTCGTACTTTTTGTGCGGTGTTCGGGAAGTTCAAGTTTAGTTGCCGATATAGTCCGTGATGATGTTCGTAGCAATCCGTCTACTAGGCCTTATTTAGTTAAGAAAGATTTGCTAAAAAGTATGGGTTGATTTGCTTTTATGATGACATGCTTGGAAGGGGTTGACAAAGCTAAATCTTCCTTGTATGGTAGCGCAAGGAATCCTACCGTGGTCTACGTCCGTATGTGCAGAGTATATTGAATCTGAACCCGGATCTTATGTTATTTTGGATGTTCATGAAGGAACAAACCGTTTTAGACGGTTGTTTGTTGCATTTGCGGCGTGTATTAAAGGTTTTCAACATTTGCGTCCAATGTTGTTCTTGGATGGGTCCCATTTAAAGAATCAATTCAAAGGTCATATTTTGTCCGCAATTGGTAAAGATGGCAACAACGGTATGTTTTATTTTTCATTTTTTGTTCTTTTTTTTGTTGTTGTTTTAGTGAGTAACATTATTATTTTTTTGCTTATTGTGTTTTTCATGATGTTAGTTAAGCGATATCATGTTTCCTAACCAACACTTTATGAAAGTAATTTATTTCATATCACTTTTCCAAGTTTGCAATGACATAATGTCTTTTATGTCTACTTGTGAACAAAGTGAACGATGTGTTTTGATTCTTTTAAAAGCAGTGAACGAGTTTTCCGATTAGTTTTGTTGGTGATTTTCTTTTTCTTATTTTTGACAACGAGTTTGTTTCCTTTGTGTTTTGCCTTTGTTGATGCGAAGATGTGGAGAATTGGTCTTGGTTTCTAACCCATCTTAGAAATTCTTGGTTCAAGCAGGAATATAACATTCATTACGGATCGGAATCGGGTTTAGTAGATGGAATTCCTCGATTGTTTCTAATAGTTTTCATTCTTTCTGCATATATCATTTAAAGTTGAACATTCAGGATAAGTGTTCTCGTAGTAGGAAGCAGTACAAGTTTTTTAAGAAGCGTATGGTTTTTTTGTTGAAAGCATGTGCTTATGCTCCGACTATTGAGTTGTTCAATTTGAAGTTGGCTGACATGTTAGATGAGGGTGGTGAAGTTGCGCAACAGTTTCTTAGTACAATTCCTTTTGAGAATTGGGCTACTGCGCATTTTAAAGGGATGAGGTATGGTGAGATGGCATCTAGTGCAGTGGAGTCTTTTAATAATTGGATTTTGGAGGAGAGGAATCTGCCTATTTGTCAGATACTTGATGCTGTTCGGATTAAAATAATGAAGCAGATGTCAGGTATCTTTGTTTTACTTATTTTCATCTTTGATAGTTCATTTATAGTATATGTAGTATCATTCAGTCATTTAATCTGCATTGCTGTTTTTTTTTATATTTGTAGATCGTAAGAGTAAAGCTGCGTTATGGAATTACAAGTGAGTCCCATGATAGACAAACAGCTTGGGAAGTCTATTGATGTGTGTAGAACTTGGAACATTATTAAATCGTCCCAGCATGTGTATGAGGTTTTTTCTTCTCCTTCTTGCACAGTCAATTTGGAGTCGTTCACTTGCTCTTGTATGTATTGGCAGCTGACCGGTGTGCCTTGTCATCATGCTGTTGCATGTATATTGAGATCCGGGCAGCAATTGCATGACTTTGTTGATATAGGTTATTTGTCAAAGAGTTATGCTGCTAGCTATGATGTTGGATTGTATCCAATTTCTACTATATATCAGTCTGGCAGCAGTAGTAGCACTTCCAGCAGTTCAGATGTTCTTCCTCCGTCGTCAAAGCGGGCCCCAGGTCGTCCAAAGAAGATTAGGATTGCTTCTAGAGGTGAATTTAAGAGAAGCATGACATGTGGGCGTTGTCATGTGCCTGGTGGTAGACACAATAGGAGGAGTTGCAAAGCGCCTGTTTTATTTGATTAGAATACCATTGCGTTTGATATTATTTTCCTGTAATAAATGAGTTTTTATAGTCGTGTAAGACAGTGAACCAGATAGCATAGCTGTGAAACAATGAACTTGAATGTTCTTTAGTTTTCCAATTGAATTTGCTTGTATATGATGCTTGATTTTATTGAGATTTTATTAATGATGAAATGCCTTATAATTTTTGTTCATGTAGTTCAAATGGTTTTATTTTTTAAAAATTGTTTTCCTTTGTGCTTGTGTTGGCATTTTTTGAGCAGTGAACTTGAAACATTGTACTTTAGTTTCTTGAATTGAGTTTTGTTTTATATCTTTGTTTCATAACTAATGTTGTCAAATGATAAATCATACAAGCCGAGTCTATGTTGAGATACAAATGTACAAGATCATGTTGTAATTTTATAGCTTTTTACGTAAAAGCAGTTGAACTAGAGAGTCGATCGGTAAAGCAGTTGAACTTGAATTAGTGTTCTTTAGTGTTTGAATTGAATTTTGTTTTATATGTTGTTTGCTAACTAGTGTGGTTACATGATAAACTACTTGATTTGTACTAGTTAAATAATGAAGTGCAAGCGGTGAACTTCCGACATTGGCGTTCTTCATGTCTTAGTGTTTCATGAAACATTGTACTTTAGTTTCTTGAATTGAGTTTTGTTTTATATCTTTGTTTCATAACTAATGTTGTCACATGATAAGTAATACAAGCCGAGTCTATGTTCGAGATACAAATGTACAAGATCATGTTGTAATTTTATAGATTTTACGTAAAGCAGTGAACTAGAGAGTCGATCGGTAAAGCAGGTGAACTTGAATTAGTGTTCTTTAGTGTTTGAATTGAATTTTGTTTTATATGTTGTTTGCTAACTAGTGTGGTTACATGATAAATTACATGATAAACTACTTGATTTGTACTAGTTAAATAATGAAGTGCAAGCAGTGAACTTCCGACATTGGCGTTCTTCATGTCTTAGTGTTTCATGAAACATTGTACTTTAGTTTCTTGAATTGAGTTTTGTTTTATATCTTTGTTTCATAACTAATGTTGTCACATGATAAATCATACAAGCCGAGTCTATGTTCGGATACAAATGTACAAGATCATGTTGTAATTTTATAGATTTTACGTAAAAGCAAGTGAACTAGAGAGTCGATCGGTAAAACAGTGAACTTGAATTAGTGTTCTTTAGTGTTTGAATTGAATTTTGTTTTATATGTTGTTTGCTAACTAGTGTGGTTACATGATAAATTACATGATAAACTACTTGATTTGTACTAGTTAAATAATGAAGTGCAAACAGTGAACTTCCGACATTGACGTTCTTCATGTCTTAGTGTTTCATGAAACATTGTACTTTAGTTTCTTGAATTGAGTTTTGTTTTATATGATGTTTCATAACTAATGTTGTCACATGATAAATCATACAAGCCGAGTCTATGTTCAGATACAAATGTACAAGATCATGTTGTAATTTTATAGCTTTTCTGTAAAACAGTGAACTAGAGAGTCGATCGGTAAAGCGGTGAACTTGAATTAGTGTTCTTTAGTGTTTGAATTGAATTTTGTTTTATATGTTGTTTGCTAACTAGTGTGGTTACGATAAATTACATGATAAACTACTTGATTTGTACTAGTTAAATAATGAAGTGCAAGCAGTGAACTTCCGACATTGCGTTCTTCGTGTCTTAGTGTTTCATGAAACATTGTACTTTAGTTTCTTGAATTGAGTTTTGTTTTCTACATTATTTTTAGTTTGTTCTTGGCGTAGTTAAATGGTTTTACTTTTATAAAAGTGTTTGATAACTAGTGTGGTTACAATGTAGTTGAGGCAATCTTATGGTACAAGAACATGTGATTTTTAGCCTAGCTTTAAAGCAATTGAACGAGAGAGTTTTGACATTATCTTAAAAAGCAGATGAACTGAGAGAGTTTTGACATTATTGTAAAGCAGTGAACAGATTTATAACAAAAGCGAGAAAAAACAAAGCAGTTTAAGAATCCTTAAGCGGTGATTAACGATTCATAAGAGATAAGGTCACAACTCATCCTTTTAGGTGAACTCTACAAATTCATTTACATTCGATTCTAAAAATCATATCAAAGAAAACAATAAGTTTTTTCAAAAGGTAAAACCCTTCTTGCAAATGTCATTGACAACCATTCTTTGTGAATTTCTTCACGTCATTGGCTTTCAGTTTTTTTATTTCCTTTTTACGTGTTAGCTCTTGAAGATAGTACATTATGTATACTCCACAATTAGTCCTGCGCAATTTTGGAAACATGTTGGAAATTCAATCACTTGTAGTTGAGTTAATCTGTCTTTTAATCGTTATTTTTAAGTTTTGAAATATACACATCCTTGTCTTGCTTTGGATGGTCTTCAACAATTAAAATTTCCTTGGTTGTTTCACTTCCTCATCAAGTTCTTTCTCCTCAACATTTGTGTACATGCATTTCCAAAGGTAATTTCTTTGCAATTATAATGTATAAAAGTCATTTGATATTTTTCTTAGTATAAAATGAACTTTTATGATACTTACCACATCAAACACATTCTTTTTGAAAGCTTTATTTCTCTTTTAGCGCAATCCAGGAATTATACATTTTCCAATCTCCTTCAATTCTTTGGTTGAAGGCTAACAAGATCAGTGATATGGTCTATTTTTCAATCCTTTGGAGCATATTGGAAAATATATCCATTTCATAATCTGTGAAAGTTTTCTTGACTCTCTTTTCCAAGTGATGTTGAAATTTCTTTTCTTTGTCATATTTATAACAAAATTCCTGTATATGAATATGAACATGTGAAAATATTAGTAATGCGGAAATGTACATGAACAATCTTTCATTTATCTTTAGTTGGAAAATAGAGAACCAGATTGTTTTGGAAATTTGAACAAAAGCAGTGAACGATTCTTACCTTGGTATTTGTTGGGAAAATGTGGAAGTTGTTTTCCTCTTTTCATTCTGTCTTAGGAGAATCTTTGAAAGCATTGATCACTGTCATTTTAACAATTGATTATTAACTTCATATATTGTTAACTTTATGTTTTCAATGTTTTTTTTTCCAATTATCTTTGCACTTACCATCTCGATATGAAGTTGCCTTCAATAACATTGACAATGTGTTTGTGGTGACTACTCTCCTTCTTCGTGGTCCCAAACTTTCCCGCTGCACAAAATATTCATTATGTTATTATTATGCATTTGCATATTATGAAGAAATTTTGTAGTTTTTTACTTACTTGTCTCCATACTTTTGGTAACATTCGGTTATGTTTCTGAAAGTTCGGTCGAGCAAATTTTTCCCATATTCATAATCTTCTTTTGTCTTCTTTATCTTCAATGTTCTCACGTCTGTGTACACATAATCTTCATCTTGCACCTTTTGACGACGTTCCTTTTCTTTTATTCTCTTTATCATTGAAGGAGGACCATCTTGGTTTTTTTGCAGCTGTGTGCTTGTTTCCACATTTTCTTTTCCATATTTGACCTCAGCTTTCATGGTATTTTCCTTTGCTTCTTTTAATTGTTTCTCCAATTCAGTGATCAAGCTTTGCTGTGCTGCAATCTTTAGCTCATTTCCATTTTGATCGCTTTAAGCTCTTCAACTCTTTCTTTTAGCCCATCATTTTCACCCTTCAATTTCGACAAAGATGTTTTGACTTTCCATCTAGCATCCTCAAATTTCTTCATCCTTTCTTGGTGATTTTTATTTCTGTATCTTTTTTCTTCTCGCTTGTGCAAAGATTCCAATCTCCACTCTAAGCGCCACTATTTCATCATTCAGGACATACCTTCTTGTTCAAAAAAATTTCTCTCATTGTTGATATTTATCTCTCTTTGTTCCATTTCTTCTTGTGTTTTCTCTTTGACATTCTTGCGCTTCTTTCAATTGTTGTTGCAAGCTAATCATTTCTTCATTCTTTTCCTTCATGCAGTGTATAACTCTTTTTTTTTCAGCCATCATTGTAACAAACCTGTTTTTTCTTGCTTCAAGCAGTTTCACAACTCTTTCATGCAATTTACACCTCCCTGCCCCGTGCATGTCATCGGTTTGTGTTCCTTTCTCGGCCTGTATTTCAAGATATTGAGTTCTGAAATTAAATGTGTAATCAAATTTTAAGTAATGTTTTATGTTTTTGTTTGTACCTTGAGGATCGTTTCACTTTTCTCTTTTTGATTGGAAGCGTCCGCATTCATGGTGTGAGTTTCCTCCTCTTCAATTGGGATATCCTGTTTTTTAAAATTATTCAATGTGTTTTTATCAATAGTGTTGAAATTATAAGTATTGTCATTAGATTTGAAAAGTCAAGATCTTTTGTTTGTTACCTTGCTTGCCTCTTTCATTGCTTCCGGGGTATCTATGACAATTTCATTGTTGTCTTCCAACCATTCATTGCTTTCTTCAGCACTACAACCATCTATCACATCCTGCAAATCATTTGGTTCAATTAAGGTACTAATGTGAACTACGTATAAAACAGTGAACCAGAGTTTGTCCCAAGAGTGAAGCATTGAACTAAAGTTTGTTCTAGGAAGAATTTGATATTTTAAGTGTAGAGTAGGTTTTTTACATGGATAATTTGATCAACTTGAACTTGTGTGCCTGATTCTGGTTCTTGTACATTGAAAACAACATATTCTTGTTCAATGTTGTTTTCTCTTTCAACACAATGATCTTCCTTTGTTCCTTTCTCGCCTTCCTTCTGTTGGTGCTTTTTCAAAAGTTCATGTTCATTTAAAGTCATTAAATAATTAAATATGATATTAAAGTGAAACAATGAACCATAGTCAATTATTGACATGGCCTGATATTAATTGCCGAGTAGTTTTGTTACCTGCTGTACATTTTGAACTCCACCTTCTTCGTTTGATTGTTCAATGTCGTTTTCATGTTTGCCTTGATCATCCGCTTTTCTTCTTTTCTCAGCTTCCTTCTGTTGGTCCTTGCTCAAAAGCTCCTGTTTACATGAAGTTTGCACATAATATTAATCTGTTGTGATATTATTATTTGAAAACAGTGAACTACTCTGGACAAGACTTGATATTAAGTGTTGAGTAGGTTTCTTACCTGGTGAATATTTTGATCAGGATCTTTTGCATCTGATTTTGGTTTGGGTGATGTTCGAGGCTTATATTGCTGCTTTTTCTGCTTTTTCTTGGGTGGTTGCTCATGTTCAGTTGCTTTCTCCTCCCCCTTCTCTTGATCCTCATTCAAAACCTCTCGTTTCTATTGATTTTAAACATATTAGTAGTTTGTTTTTAGATTATTATTTCAAAACATACACTTTTGCAATTTATTACCTTCCTTTTTTGCTGCTGATCAATCTTTGCATTTTGCTTTGCCTTGTTTCTCGGTGATCTTTGAGGCTCAGTATTTTCTTTCTTTTTAGATGGTGCCTTTGGAACATTTGAATCATCCTCATCCTCTTTTTCCTTGCTCTTGGTCTTTGCAGATACTTTGTCTTTTGCAATATGTTTTGCCTTCTTTCTTGATGATGATTCAGGTGCGCTAGTTCGCTTTTTCGTCTGAGGTTGCTCTTCAAAGTCTGAGTCATTATCATCATCCTTCTTTTTGTCTTCAACATTTGGCATCAGTTCCAACTCTTCCTTTGTTGGTTCCATCTTGTTCAAGTTAAACTGAAATATTGAACTACATATCATTGATTTTGACATTCACTGAATAACCAATGAAATATACGTACGTATCAAATATTTACTTACATCATCCTCGTTGAATTCTGATAATCTCTTGTTCTTGAATACTTCATTTAAACTTGGGAGCACCCATTTTGTTGCTCTCGGGATTCCTATGTATTTAGTGCTCTCATCATTTGGTTTTGGGACTTCTTCTTCTTTTGTTCTTGTAGATGTGCATCGTTCACAAAACCAATACTGCAAGATAATAATGAATTTCATGTTAGTGTTATAGGTGGACAAGAAAATAGTGCCATGTATTCCTAGGTGTAAAATAGTGAACCAAATTTTTTTTGGATCAGCATGAAACAGAGAACCAGAATGTTAATAATATAGTCTCATGTATGCCTAGGTGCAAAACAGTGAACCATAATGTTCTTAGCTCATTATTAAACAGAGAACCAGAGTTTATTCCTAGTGAATTAGCATCTTCTTTTGTATGATTTCTGAAAAAATACTTACCCACAAAGCTAGTGTGCATCCATTGACCCTTTGCGGAGATTTGTTATTTTTATCCAGTGCTTCCATTAGATTCTTGTGGATTAAAGATGTCCAGTCATAAGCTTTCAATGTAGACAAATTCTCTACAAAATTCACATAAGTCCAGCCTAGGACTTGTCCTGTAGTAGTGAAGAAGCAATTTTGAAACAATAGTAAGATCAATAATCTAGCAGTGTCTTGCACCGAATCTTTGTCATCATTTTTCACTACTTCTAGAATCTGATCCTTTATCATCGTCGCAGTGAGTTTACCCACATCAGGGAAATTTCTTTCAATAAATGCGGTTTTGCTCATCTGAAACTTTGCGTGTGTTCACTTTATTCGTTTCCCATCTTGTATTCCAAAAATCAATTTGTACCTCTTATTTATATAGTTTGGAATAGTTTTTTCCAATTTTGAATGATCTCTTACTTGCATCATAGGAGAGTATGATTTCATCCATCACAGAATCGTTTCGGTTCTTCTTGCATATTCTTTTATTCTTCAATGCTCGAAATAACAATTTGAATGGTGTGTTATCCAATATCTTCCAATGCTTCTCGTTTAGATTATCATCTATCTTTTCATAAAAATTAATGAGTGCTTTAAGTCCACATCTGTACTGGTTGTTTCTGTTTTTTCAAGAGACATTAGATTTGTAAGTTAGAGAGACAATCACTAGATTGAGCTGAAGCAAATGAGTTAAATTTAATGAAAAAGATCATAGAATGACTTTAGTTTTGGATGAGTGTCAGATTAGAGAAGATTTAATGTAGATTAGTGAACCAAAAGCTTTACAATTCTGTAAACTAATGTTGTTGTTCCAAGAACAATGAATCATTACATTCCATCATGTCAATTGGTCAACAATAGTGAACTAGTACATTTAAACATGACACTCAGCAGAGAAGAATGATCTACAACATTTTTCGATTACATAAGCGAAATAGTGAACTATTTCCAGGAGGAAACATAGGAGTTCTAGGAGGAGTAAGAAGCCTGCAGGAAAAAATGACAAAACTTATAACGAAATGTACACGGGTGTCGAGTTCTTGAAATCTAAATCCGTTGGTCTAACTTGTAAAGAGAATAATCACACATATGACTTCAAAATTTAAGAACCCTTAATGTATCAAATTATATGGGCTCCAGTATGAAAACAAAATGCAGAGAACCCACTTCTACTAGTCTGATAGCATAAAATGATGTTATCACAAAACATTTCACAACCTCAGTAAGCTGGAGAATACAACATAGGGTAGCAAAACAATGTATGATCAGAAAGGTGGCCCAAACAGTGCAATTTGGCTTTTGCGCATGTAAAGGAGTATCCAAGCCTTTCAGTGTTTGAAGTTTCTGCCTTCAGAACTGAAATATTTAATTTTCTTCTCACAAATTCTTGGACAATACACACTCTCCCTACTAGTACTAATTACATGAATCTTAAAATAAAATCGAGCAAATGATTCTCGATTTTCAATTACATAATTGAAATAGTGAACTATTTCCACCATCCTACTAAAGTACCTAAACTACCTAAACTATGCATTGTTCTACAACACTCTTCTAGCATTTCTTGTGTAAATTATAGGAGAGAAGAAGAAAAATAACTAGTGACCTTTCTCTTAATCATACAACAGGGATACGGTTGTCATATAAATTTCATCTATTAGAAGAAAAAACGAAAACTCAAGCGATATTTAAGTTACATACAACAATAAATTGTCGATTTCATACCTTGTCCCCATTTTTACGTGACTTTTGAGCAGAGATATCTTTCAGAATTTCCGATTTGAACCCAATTTTGAATTCGAAGAATCAGCCAAATCTAACAACGCAGAAAATTGCTAGATGTTAAAGCCGATCAAGCGGTTCACTCTTTCTTGAGCGAATCGCTATTGAATTGCATCGATTTTGAAGCCGATTGAATTCCGCCTTGGTTTCTAGGTTTTCCGTCTGGATTTGAGATGAAGATGGAATTTTGGGTTTCCGCTGAAGAAACCGCCGTATGAGCTCTGTTTTTTTTTTTTTGTTTTTTTTTGTAAGGTTAAAATGGTCTATTCAGTTAATTCTTTTGTCCTTATTCCCTTATATAAATATCATTGTCCTTAATGCCAGTTGAAACTATAACACTGTCCTTTTTAGCGTTTCTCCCTTTTTTTTTTCCCTTCGGTAAAAATCGATTTCGGTTATCTCGTTATATATAATCCGATTTCTTTTTTTCGACTCTCCGTTACATAAATCGAACCAAAATGTATATTTCGATACACTTCATTTTTAGTGCCTCCAACAGACAGTGCGGATTCAGTTTTACATTTCAATCAACCAAAAAAATTCGATTTCTCGATTCGATTTCGACACAACAATTGAATATATACAACAAAGTGTATATTTCGATACGGTTCATTTTTTCCCCTTCGGTAAAAACCAGGGATTTCGGTTATCTCGTTATATATAAAACGATTTTTTTTCCTCCTCTCCATTACATAAATCGAACCAAAGTGGTTCATTTTTTGTGCCTCCAACAGACAGTGTGGATTCAGTTTTACATTTCAATCAACTGAAAAATTTTGATTTCTCGATTCGATTTTGACACAACAATTGAATATATACAACAAAGTGTATATTTCGATACGGTTCGCTTTTTTCCCCTTTCGGTAAAAACCGGGATTTCGGTTATCTCGTTATATAAACCGATTTTTTATCCGACTCGTCGTTTCATAAATCGAACCAAAGTGTATATTTCGATACGGTTCATTTTTAGTGCCTCCAATAGACAGTGCGTATTCAGTTTTACATTCCAATCAACCGAAAATTTTCGATTTCTCAATTCGATTTCGACACAACAAAGTGTATATTTCGATACGGTTCATTTTAGGACCTCCAACAGACAGTGCGGATTTAGTTTTAAATTTCAATCCACCGAAACTTTTTGATTTCTCGATTCGATTTCGACACAACAATTGAATATAAACTTTTTGATTTTATTTGGTCAGGTATGTTTCTATTCAAAGCCTTTTTTTCAATGTCAATTGTCAAACATCAATTCCATTCCTAAATCTCTTTGAAAGCAATGAACCAAGAAATAGCATTTTATTCACAGTGATTAAGATTTACTGGAGATATGGGATTTTGATTTCGGACAAGTGGCAAGCCAATTTGATTCCATCAAATGTCCCAACAGAGTAAGATTCACTACTTTGGAATGATTGTTTTCAAGTTGTAATTACTTTATTATATTTGTTTGAATTCATCTCATTCATGCTATCTCAAAAGCAGTAGCTTTTCACTAGCAACCATTGCTGAAACATTCTTAGCTTTATTTTGTGTGATTCAATAATACTAGTATGCTCAGTGTGATTCATTTGCTTGATTTTCAGAGGTGGGACTGACGGAATAACAATTGCAGATCGTGCGGTTACAAATGAGTAGCTGTTGTCATTGAAGACAATGTATCACCATCCGAGGTTTCAGTTTATTTTCTTTAGTATATTCGTGTGTGCATCATTTTGATTTCATTCATATATACGCTTCAGTTTGTTTGTATTTATGTGTGCATCGTGTTGTTTCCATTGGTGTACATGCTTCATTTTACTCCAATTACCTGGTCCATTCCCGGTTAAAATGACACAGGCATGAGTGTCATTTTTCCATGCTAAATTCGATAATTGGGATGGAAGTGTGGGTCAATCGTTTATTTTTTTTTATTTTTTTTGTACGGCGGCCAGTGATCTCATGACGGATTGAATGTGAGAAACAATGCATGTCAAATTAATAAAGTGCCTAAGTTTTGTTGAGGTTTAGGAGTGTGTGGATCGATCATTGTCTTCATCAATTGCTTAGTTATTACTTATTTCTTGCTCACTCATCAAAGGTATATTTTTGGCATAGTTAATGTAGCTTGCTTATATTTTTCTTCCATTTGTTGCAACAATGAAAGGTAGACATTTGTTTTTTTTTCCTTTTTCCCAGAAGGATCAACTGAGAAAGTCGGAAGTTCTCAGACCAAATCTCACCTCACATCGCCGTCGGTAAAGTTAGTTACCTATTTAAACGTCGGTGACAACATATAAGGTAAGGTTTTATAACCTAATGCTGAAATCTATGACATACATGCGCAAGAAGGCTAACAAGGGGATAAAAGTGTTGATTGATTAATGGAGTTGATATATGGAATGGAAATTCTATATTACATCTTCAGACCCATGAATCGTTTTTTTAGGCGGCCTCTGTTAGCGAAACGACCCTTCTCAAGAGTTGAGCAGGTCTGAGGGCTAACAAAGGTTTATGCCATATAACGAAAATTTATAGGATCGCCCGAAAGAAGATCGATTCCATGACGGCAACTACACTAGGTATGATTCCTCTTTCGCTCATTCATTCGATAGTCATTGAACAACTATTCATTTCAATGTTTGGATCAACAATATTGCATGACCTCCCTTCCAAAAACAAAAAACAAAATTGCAGGACCGAACTAGGTGATCTATCTTTTCTCTCTAATTTTTCATTCTATCTTCCTTAATTCATTTTTCTCCATGCTTATTTTTTGGTCTTAATTTCCAAATCATTTTTCACATGACAGAGTGTGTCAAAATATATTTAATTAAAAAAAATATAATCCGTTCGCCCCGGAATCATTTTCCTTAAGGAAATCATGTTGTGGTTTTGGTACTTTGTATTTGCGCACCATCAGATGCTCAAGCATTCTTGCATTAGTGATTTAGATGATATATCTACTTTGATATTGTGATGTGATACTAATGCCAAACCGATGAATATATGTGTTCTTTGAAACAAATTGGATGCTAAGCAGATCTTTGGAAATTTCATGAAATAGGCGGGAGGTATTGAAGTAAAAATCACCATCTATTTGGTTCATGTGTATTTGCGAGAAAATCGTGATAGTTTTCTAGCAATACGAAAGATGGTACACAATAATGAGCATTCTAATGGAATGATAATTGTGTGCTCAAAACCATTAACAAATATAATTTTTTTAATCCCTTTTAGTCATTTGTTGCAATGTTATGCACATGCACGAAGGTAATTGTTTTTTATCGCTTAAACGGCCTTGAAAAGACTATTTTCATGCACCCCATAAATCTTCAAAGCTCTTTGGAAAAACTTTTGATGTTAATGTCTCAATGGTGTAATGAAAAAACAATGATCATGTTTGGTACCAGGAACATTTTATCCAGATCAGTGGATTATTGAATTGGTAAAAGGAAATTTTGAATTATATTTCATAGTGTAATCCCTCTCATTTCGTGTAACTATGCTTCCCAGAATAGTTCTGCTGAGCTCCTGTTGCGTCTTAAGCCTCAATCGAATCAAGTGGACTGTTTTGACATCATTAAAGAGCAAACTACGTTGACTGATCTACCTCATACAGGTCTACTTTGTACTTCCGATGTGCAACTTTTACTTCCGCTGCATCGACTTTGGTGAGTCAATTCTCTGAAATTCGTTATAACTTAATTGATCTTTTTTGTTGGATATTACATTAAGTGGACTTCAAAGAAATGAAATCCGGTTTTGTTTTCACTCAGTTTTGTCTTATGTTTTATTTTATCATTTTCACATGCGAATATGTCGCGTATGCACTTTTTCAGCTGGCGCTTTTTCTTACTTTGGATTGGGTACTCTAGGCAGGGGGAATTTGCTTATCAAGAAAGAATATCAGCTATGATTTTGTCACCAAATTGAGTCATTTTTTCTTAAATTTCAACGAGGTGAATGTGTTTAGTGTAGGGTGATTTTCTATGATTTATATCGTTCTATTTCGTAACAATTTTCCTCTATACTCTGATGTTTTGCATAGAAAGTGAACGTTTATTTGATTTATTCAGCAAGTGATGTTTGGAATGGTTTAATCGCAAAGTTGGTTGAATTATGAGGTTTTATTGTTGATTTTCTATCGATTTGAATGATTTTACACTTTGCAATGTTTTTGATATCTTGTAGATACAATTTGGCTTAAAAGAGGTTTAAAAGATGTTCAAGTGAGGATTTGCATGGAAGAAAAAGGATAAAGATGAAGTCGGATAAATATAGAGATGAAAACCGATTTGAAGTAAAGCGAGCAGCGTCTGAAGCTCCATCCAGATGGACGGGCGTTTGAGAATCGAGCGGGCGTCCAGGAAGAAATAGTGGATTGAGTATTGAGATTTTTCTTTGAGCAGCGTCCAAATTTACATAGGGCGGGCGTCGACATGACTCGGCCCGACTCAAAGATTTTATGCAAGCCGGGCGGGCGCCCAAGATTTCCAGATCAAGCGTCCATACGCCGACCTAGCGGCCCGACTTAAAACTCTATAAATAGGCGTGTTTTTCAACCCTAAAAGGATGGAATTAACATTAGCGGCCACAAAACCCTTTAGGCGATTTTTACGTGTTCTCCACCCTTTATATACAACTTTTATGCTTTTGATTTCCTAGATAAATTTCTCCAATTATATGTACTTCATAGAAGCTATTTTGAGTATTCAAGCGATGCTTAGAGGCTAAAAGCTTTTGGAACAAGCGTTGTGAAGCCGTTTCTATCAACACTTTGATTTCACCTTTGGATTATCTTGTGAGTTTTATTAGTTGCATCTTTATTATGTTTTACTTGTTTTTATGCAATTTGAATTGAGAGATCTTTGCATGTTTGATGTTTAATGTTGATGAGAATCGTGATTAAACCCTAGATCACCGTAGTAAAGATTAGATCTTTAATCTAATTAACGAGAGTTGTTAGATTGAATTTCTAGATTAGAAATTGAGAAATTTCACACCTTGGATATAAAAGCGTTAATCTTTAGGATCGAAATATAAAAGATTGATAGCGAACTTTTCTAAGAGATTAGGAGCTCATACCTTTGTTAGGTGAATCACAACTTTTATTAAAAATCACTAGATAATCTAGAGGAGAAATTGAATGTTATAGAATTGGTGGATCAATTGCTTGTTAGTTCGTTAAATTATTGATTAAAATCGCTTGAACTTGAATTGCTTAGCTAAGTTAGAACTTTTCTTTGCATGTTTAGGTTTTAGAATAGATTATTTTAGATAATTTGGTTAAGTAATCACGTTTTCTGGCTTTAGATTTCTAATCTTACGTCGATTTACTTTTGTTATTTTCGTTTTTAGTTTGTTACGTGTTAATCGTTTTATTTTCTTATAATTTTAGTAATAGTAGTTGTGACATCTTTAGGTTAGTTAGATAAAAACTAGGTAAACAACCTCGATTCCCTGTGGACTCGACTCCGGTATTAACCTCTATACTACGATCCCTGCACTTGGGGTAAACCGGATTTATTTTTATTACTTGTTTATTTTTCATTAGATAAAATCCGAGACATTTAGGACTCATGCCGTCGCACAATGTCAGTGTAACATTTTTTTCTTCTTTTTTTATGGTAATTTTTTTTCTTTCTATATAAACTTTTCATAAAAGGGTATTTTAGTCACCTTAGATAAGATACATATTACCCACATGATTCATAATCACGTGGGTCAGACATCATCAGAATGACATTTGATTATACGTTTCTCTTCCAGAGGGTCGACATCTAGAACAACCACAAATATCAAGGATAATTTCCATACTATCTTACTTGGTTGAGATTTATCACTTATATCAACTATATAGTGACATCAATCTAGTATGTAAGATTCATTGACTGTTCAACTTAATCGGAATAACATTTATTCCTTACAACTGAATATGTCTACTAAATCCTAACAAACAACTGAACACTTGTTCTTCATAAGAGCCGGAACACAATAACATTTATTTAGTTCCTTTATCAATTTACTAGACTTAGAATACAAAACCGAAAATGTCGCAACGTTTGCTTCACTTTTCTGTATCTTTGTGTATTTCGTATTTTATCCTTCTAATTTAATCATACTCGTAAGATATCATATATCTAAGAGTTGACTTGAACTTAGATGGATTTATCTCAATACACTTGCCTAGAATGGAAACTTCAATAAGTTCTCTATTTAAACACATGCATCAACTTTCCTTTTTAATCTTTTAAGCATTTGTAAATATTCCTTAGTGTAGTCTTCATAAGACTTAAGAAAGATCACAAGAGCTATATCTTTAATTTCCTTTCATAAAGAAAATCTAAAGTTTATTAAACAACTTATATATAATTTTTTGCTGCATTTTTCAATATAGTCAAAAGACTTTACAGCTGTTGGGGGGATATCGAGGAAGCAGCTGTTGTTGGATCATTTTCTCATCCACAAAATAATCACACCCCAATTCACATTCACTCATCTCCTTCCTTCCTTTCTCGTTCTCATCTAATGGCCCTTTTCTAGCGGAGTGGTGCTACGGGCACATCCGTTTTACACAACGGTGTGCCACAACGGTGATCTTCACCGTTGATCCGTATGAGATAAGATCACACGGATCAACGGTGAAGATCACCGTTGTGGCACACCGTTGTGTAAAACGGATGTGGCTGTAGCATTGTTGTTTCTAGCGTCACTTATCCTCCATCCCCTTAATTGCAGATGCGATTTGGTACAGTTGGAATTGGGAGGCGACGCACTTGATCGCTGATCTCAAATTCTCTCTCATGCTCCTTTGTATTTTCCTTTGAGGCTATGATGATAAATTTACATGCTTTTGTTTTGAGAATTGAAAAATAAAGCTGCAAATTGTGTCTTTTATGACAGTTGGATGGTAGATATTCTTTGATTTGCAACCGGCGGCCATGGTGAAGCTTTTTATTCCTTGCTATGAGATGCAAATACCAAATCTGAGCCTCAAATTTGAATAACAGTTCTTTTTCTTTTGATCCGAGACTTGAAGAACAAATCTGAATGTCTGATTTTTAGATCTGAGACATTTGATTGTTGTGTTCTATGCTCACACGAAATGCAATTTTCTGATGTATTTTCCAGATTTTCTTGAGTTCTTGATTAACATCAATGAATAGATATGTTATTTTCACTGCTTTGTTTTCTGTGATTTTGCAAAAGAAATAGCAATTTTCAAGTTATTCTTTTTAAAGGATTAATGTGATGATATTTGCGTCAATGAAGAAATATGAATATTTCTTTCTTATGTAATTTTGAGGTTTTATTTTTCTTGATCAGTATAGCTTTCTCATGGAGAGGAGATAATATTGCCATTCTCCACACATCAGTTTCGGACTCTTTTTCAATCACTCATCGAAGACGAACAGTTCCTCCAATTCTATGAAATTTTCTATAATATTTTTTTCTTGAATCTCATTCAAACAAATTTCGGATTGACCGGTATGCCACCAATTAGTAACCCAATATTCCAGACTTTTTTAAATGAGAGAGAAAGCCACCAGGGCAAAAATACTATAGATGCAAGATATACCAGAGGCGAAAATACTTTCCTTTTTGTCATTTTTTCCTCTGTGAATTGTTAATTAACCAACCCATTCGTCCACAAGGTTAGGCCTTTTCATGTACTTAGGTTAGTGATGGTTTCTTTCTTTTATGTCGGTACATGTTCTCTATTTGGACGATATAACCCAAATAACGAATGATCTCTCTAAATGCTGCATGAAATAAGTTGAGAAGATGCCCATGGACAGGGGTATATCTAGGGCTGTAAATGAACCTAAGTATTCGATTCGATTCGGAGTATTCGGCTCGAAAAAAGCTCGATTCGTGCTTGGTTCGTGGGTTCGAACTTTGAGCCGAACCTTACAAATTAGATATTCGGTGGTCGAGCCGAACATGTTCGAACATATTCGGTGGTCGAACATGTTCGGCTCGCATATCATAAATTCATATACAGTTCGAGCGACCATGTTCGAACACAAAATTCTGATTTTTTTTAAAACCCAGTTCGAGCCGAACATGTTCGAACGGTTCGACATGTTCGAGCCGAACCGAGCCGAGCTTTTTTCCCCAAATACCAGGCAGAACCCGAGCCGGATAATGAAAATATAAGGCTTGGCCATTTCGAGCCGAGCCGAGCCTAAGGTTCAAACACACCGAGCCGAGCTCGATCGAACCCTGCTAGGGTTCGGCTCGTTTACAGGCCTAGATATATATGGGATTCTAATGACTATACTTCCTTTGCAAGCTCCTCCAAGCATTCAAGGTATATGTCATTTTTAGATCACTGTATGGTTTATTCACTTTCATGTAACTTGTGAAATGAATAAACTAATCATAAATACAATATAAGTGATCACGGTCGCAGTCGGGAACAACAATTTTATCATACAAATGCAGACCCTTATATTCTCACCAATCAAACTAATTAGGAATAAAAACAACAATACTACACTTGCTGTAATAAATTGCAGGTATGGTACTTAGGAAGTTTTAATGAGGGGAAGACGTTATGTGGTATAGCAAAAATGAGACAAAGTGAGATTCCAGGTTATGTTATTGTTTCCTCTCTGGCCCTAAACTCATTTTATTTGTTGTTGTTGTTGTTCGATTTTGTCTTTAGCCTGAAAATCGGTGTGCTGTAAAATATGTTGTGGTATCTAATTCAATGTGCTGTGTAAGTAATTGATTAACTTGGCTGGTGTCTTTTTCGACAAAAAGTTTTAATTTTGGATTTGAGGGATGACTGTACATGAACCTTGTTTTGTGGTTACTTTCTTAAGAAAGTTGAAGGTTAAAGGAATGGTAGCATGGGATTGGCTTTGTAGCAATGATTGTTACCGATGATGTAATATTTTATTGGCTTTGTAATGTTATTATGGCCACTATGACCTTTCTAATAAATGCATGGCGTTTTACTGTAGTATTCATCTTTATACATAAGTATGACTTCTTATTGTATTATTTCTCATTTCATTTAATATTATCAGACAAACCTCATATATGTACATTTACATATCAAAAATCTCAATATTACTTATAGATGCATTTAAATATAATATATAATTAAAATTCCTTGGAAGGAGCATGCTGTGCAAGGCACGGCATATCCTATCACTAGTTAAATCAGATAAAACGGTAGAAAAAAATAATCCTTGAGATTAGTTGATACCATCAAGTCGAATCAGGGACGGAGGCATGTGTATCTAAATGGGGTCTACGGACCCCGTTAAAAAGATAAAAACTCTACGTTTTATTTATAGAAAAATATTTTGGATCACGTGAAAATTTTGTTTTACTTAGAAAAAAATTACAAACCACGCTAAAAAATATTATTGCATCCGACACTGAGTCGAAGATATCTTATAATACTTCAATCCGCTTTCTAATGGGAAAAAAAAAATCGTAAGAGGACCAAAAGTTCAGTTTGTCTAATGGGAAAGAAAAAAAAAAAATCTAGTAAGGGCGGGTGTAATGGCTCCATTTTTTGGGCCCTTTAATAATAAATCCAAAAAGTAGAAGCACTTTAATTAAAAAACTTTGGGTAATAGCTTTCCTTCCTTAAACTTCACGTTCCAAGCCGTCACCCAACCAGTCCTTTTTTGGATGTGCAAATGGATGCCCCAACCCTTTTCTTTTCATTAAAAAATTCGCATTACTATTTTTAACTACTACCTAATACTTTATTAGTAATAAAAAAACAACAATACACGTTTCCCAAAAAAACCCATTACGGGGTAAAAATTTGTTCCCCTCCATTTCATCCACTAACTTCTAATTTCCATCAGTTTTTACGGGCCCCATTTCCCATTTGGACTCCCTTATGCTTAAGGACCATTACAACCGCCCTAAACATGCCCAACCATTAAAAAGGAAGAAATGTTTAATTAGAAAAGTACTTGTCCAACTAAAAGATAGGAGCGAGCGCTCGCATCAGATCCTCTAAATAAATTCTATTTTTTATTTTCATTTATAAAAGGAGCCATTTTATTAACGATCCTCGTCAAGAGGTCACCAAAAACCTTTACAAAGAGTGTAATTCCTAGTTCTTCTGTACCTGATCATAATAAAAAACTAATCTACATTCCAGACAAGTTTTAAGTTTCTTGCTCCTTCTAGCTAAGCAAGCGCTAGGGATCGTTCTTCCTCTTGAATGTGCACAATCTTGTTCCACCACATCCAAATGCCATAGACCACTTCCCTCAATGTATACTTCCAAGTCGAACTTTGGGTAGTTGTCAGGTTCCACTTCACACAATCAATTGGTGAATCTATTTGAAAGAATCGGCTGCTGTTTTCTTTTGGGACACACAAATCCCAAACACCTCTTGCCCAACTACAATCCGTGATAGCATGAAGTATTGTTTCATTGCCGTTTGCGCAAATCTTGCATATAGGGTCATCAGCAACATGACTGCACAAAGAGTTTCCGCAACAGGAAAGGCATTGTTGACAATAAACCACAATAAATAATTATTTCTTGACGGCCCTTTCAAATCCCATATTTTTTCCCACACATTATCTTCTTCCTCCTCCTGTCCCTTCATCAGAAAATCATATCATGATGCCACTGTATACTTCAATTTTGGGTCTTCTTTCCACACATAATTAGAGTGTCTTCGCTCCAAGCCCCCCCTTAGCCTATCATAAGCCTTGCAAATTCCCTTCCAAATTGATGAACTTCCTGCCTTAGCAACCGGGGACAACTCCTTGTATTTGTGAGATAGCACTTCCACCCAAAAGGTCTCTTTTCGTTGAATCAAGCTCCACATCAATTTTCCCAACAATGCAACATTCATCTCATGGTGTCTTCAAAAGCCCAACCCACCTACCTGTTTGGGACGACAGAGTTTACCCTAACTAAGCATATGCATTTTATAGCCTCCTTCATCATCACCCCAGAAGAAATCATGGAAATTCTTTCAAGTTTATCAATGGTAGTAAGGGGAAGCTGTAATATTAGATTTTCGGAAGAAATACAGACGATGATGTTTTTCATAAACGAAATATTATTATTATTTTTCTTTTATGGGAGTTAAGTATTTAATATAGTATATATATATATATATTTTATATATATATATATATATATATATATATATATATATATATATATATATTTCATAAAACGAAATATTATTATTTCTTTTCTTTTATGGGAGTTAAGTATTTAATATAGTATGTATATATATATATATTTTGAAATATATATATATATATATATATATATATATATATATATATATATATATATATATATATATATGGGAAATCTGATTATTTGGTAATTAAAGAGATTTATGGGAAACTGGTA
This sequence comes from Gentiana macrophylla, assembly GCA_026214975.1. Taxonomy (NCBI): domain Eukaryota; kingdom Viridiplantae; phylum Streptophyta; class Magnoliopsida; order Gentianales; family Gentianaceae; genus Gentiana; species Gentiana macrophylla. The sequence continues at coordinate 28,537,813 of CM047815.1, forward strand.
TTTAAGGAAAATTACACACAATAATCCCATAACCTAGACTAAATCAGAAATTCAGTTTACACGCCCCTTCTCTGCACAATTTGGAGAGGAGAAAAAGGCTGAAGGAGTTCATCAATTATCTTAAGAGGTGTTGAACCGTTTTCAGATCAGACTCGAGAATTGGAATCGTCGTGAGAAGGACATCGTTGGGATATCGGTTTTAGTAGGAAGGGTGCAGACTTTCTTTCAAAATTTGTTTGAATTTGGTTTGTGGCTGCAATTAGATAAGAAACTCTTCCTATGATCTCAATTATGATTCGTAAAGTTTAGATCATGTTTTTTAGACGTGTAGATGCTAGTAAAAGATGTGTTTTTCGTTGACCAAGGATCCTAGGTAATCTTGGAATGATTAGATATGTTTTCTATGTTTTACTGTGTTGAAAACGAGGTTAATTAGGTTAGAAACGATTTAAATCGAGTTTTGACGATCTTAGCGTTTTGGGAAAAACCAGCGGACGGGCGTCCAAAGATTAAGCGGGACGGGCGTCTCGAGACCCTAAGAGCTTGACGGGCGTTTGCATAAAGCGACGGGCGTCGAGGTTAGATTTTTATTCGAGGATGGCGATTTTGGCAGATGGGCGTTTGGGGTTTAGTGGACGGGCGTCCGATTACGGACGGGCGTCCATAGGGTTTCAAATGGGCGTCTGGCCTGTTTTACCTTGTTTTTACGGTTTTATGATTCTAGTTTGGTTTCGGGATTTATAATCATATTATTATCGTTTTAAACCCTTATTTATGATATGATATCATTGGTTAACATAAGAAAGCCTGAATTGAGCTTCTGATTCGTTCAGTTAAAACACCGAATGTACTCTTAAAGGGAGTTGAAGTTCGGATCCGTCGGAAGAGCATGATATAGGCTTGTGCTTTGATGAATTAGCATTCATCAATGTCTGTGTAATTGCTAGGCCTTGTTAATGTTTAGTGGTCTAGGAAGAGAGTAGTAAATGTGAGGGAGATTAATTAAAAACACATAGGTGGTTAGTTAATCATTCTAATAAAATTGCGTACTTGACTAGTAAAAGATTAAACGACATGCCTCTCTTGGATAGGCACCAGTCTATATCGCGATGTGTGTGCTACCTCTGAAGGTGGAAGAACTCCGTAGGTCAAAAAAACACTAAGTACGGAAGGACTTCACTGAGGTGTGCGTACTATCGGAGCCTACCTATTCTAGCCTCCGTGGATATTGGTGTGATCCACTAATATGTTGCCAAGAGTGTCCCAAAAGTGGATACGCGTAGTGCCCTTGAGTGCGGTTGTAACATAGATAAGTTAAGTAGAAACGTTTAGTCAATTCATGTTGATGGACATGGAATGAACCCTAGATTGAGTCGGTCACACTTAAACAACTAAACCTTTAAATATGTTTACTTTAAGAACTATAATTGTGATCATAGCTTCTCTTTCTTATTAAGTACGTTGTACTTACCTCAAATGTATGTTTTCTATGTACTTGGGGGTGAGAAGACGAACAGGTCGATAATGTTTACGAGGAGGAGTTCGATGATGATGTTTGAAGATGCCTCATTGAAGACTTTACTTTTATTATTTTGTTATTCTTAATTAGACGGTGTTAGACTTTTGGTCTTTCGAGACTTGTAGTACTGTTACGTTTCCTTTGAGAATATCGTACATTTCTTTTGGATTATCGTATTTTTCTTGAATGTAATAAGTTACATTTCCACCTTTAGATGTTGTTTCTATTCTTGGATGATTGGAAATTTTTATACCCGAGTCTTTTGCTTCCGTTTGCTTATTTTTGATACGACGTAGTAGAGGCTTACGTATAAAGTGAATTTATTTTTATTTTATATGTGCCGAACGTTCCTTTTCCGGATAAGGACTCGGTGTCCGGGAACGGGGCGTTACAGTTGGTATCAGAGCCGACTATCAGACGGCCCTAAGCGCTGCACCGTATAAGAAAGATGGTGTAGTTGCCTCTGGTAGGGACGATCCAGGACCAGTCTTGGCCGTCCTGGCGAGGACGCCAGTCCCTTCTAAGGGGGTGAGAATGTAAAATCCCACATCGGGAAATTAGCAGAAAGCTCACCTCCATATATGTGTGAGACATAAAATATCTTGTCAACTCGGGTTAGCCATTTTAGACCAAGCGAGGACGACGGTCTATGCAGTTGACCGGACAATTTATGGCTCATGTAGCGTTACCAGGCGCCAAGTTTGGGGGCGTTACAGAATGGTATCAGAGCGAAGCGTCTTTTAGGCTTCCTTTCTCCTAAGATAAGTTTCCCTAGATCTTTTAGTAACGTTATGGTTTTCTTTGATCATCAGGATGGTGTTCACGAGAACTGGAGCGGGCGCAGAGACTACGAGAGTTCGACGGGAAAGTCCAACACCGGTCGTAGTAGGCGGTGTTGTGAGGCAGATTCCACCACCTCGACAGAGTTTGTCACCACCTCCTCATACGGAGACACCCACACCAAGGTCTCAGCAGGGTTTGTCACCGAGACCTCATCGGGAGCAACCTCCACGATGGCACGTGGGAAGTTCAGCTCAGTTCTCATTGGTAAGCGATGTTCCAGCAGGATTTGTACCTCCACCGGTAAGCTACCCTCAACATCAGCAAACCGTTTATCCTCCACCAGTCAGTGTTTACCCTCCACCAGTCAATGTTTACCCTCCACCAGTGAGCCATCCCTCGCCGCTAGTGTTTCACCAGCAGCATCAGACTTTCTACCCACCTCCTGCAGGTCATACCCCTCGACCTACAGTACCACTTTCACCGCGTTTTGACCATCAGCATGGTTTTGGTTACCCAACCTTTGGTCTCAAGCAACCTCAGCCAACCCCATAGCATCACCAGAATTATCATCAGGGGTATTACCCTTTTCAGCCTGAACCTCAAGCTTAATCCAACTTACCTCAAAGGCAAGCAAGCAGCATGCAGCAGAAGTACCTTTCGGCTATCCTCCGGTTTACCCACCCGTGAGACCAGCATTTGAGCAAGCACCGGCTGTGGATTGGTATACAAGATTGAGAAGGAATCGGGTTGAGAACTTCTATGGGAATGTTGAACATTCAAAGGCCGAGGAATGGATAAGGAGCTTCGAGAAGGCATGTAGGAATATACATGTGCCTGAGACCGAGATGGCACAACTGGCGGTTAGTTTTATTTTGGGCACATCAGAAGCTTGGATAGATGCTATACAGAGTAGCAATGGCAAGGTCACAGACTGGGAAGCTTTCAAAGCTATGTTTTTCAACGAGTACTTCCCGGCAACAGTGCAAGCGGATAAGGCAAGTCAGTTTTTAAAACTCAAGCATGGTAATCATTTAACGGTATCTCAGTATACCAATAGGTTTAACGAGTTGGGACGGTTCTATCCCGAGCTTATGAAAGTGGAAGAGAGAAAGATGGCCCTTTACAAGGAAGGATTGGCTTATGAGATTCAGTCTGGCATGTTGGGATTTACAGCAAGGAACATGGCGGAATTACTGAACAAAGCCTTGGAAGTTGAGACCTTCAGGAAGAAGGCCACAGTTGTCATTGGAAACAAGCGGAACTTTGGGACTAGTCAGAGAAATTACCGAGGAGCAGCGCAACAGAACGTCAAGAAGACCACAGCTCCCACGGCAGCTAAGGCCCCAAACAGTGCACCCCTGTGTCCTAAGTGCAACAGAAATCATTCGGGGGAGTGCAAGCAAAATACTAATGGTTGTTATGTTTGTGGAGAGCCATGGCACTTTTCTAGAGCGTGTCCAAACAGAGGAAACAAGGGCAATTCGGGCCAGGGACGGTAGAAGAGGCCCAAGCCGACCAGTCCGAGTTTTTGCAACTGATGCTAGAGATGCGGAACCAGAAGAGGATGTTATCTCAGGTACCTCGTTGTTATTTTATTTTATTAAGATATTTTTATAGCACATTTATTCATGCTGTAACTTTATTTAAATGAATGAATATGCATCCTAGGTGCGATAATGTTAGATAATCTAGTGGTCAGAGCTTTGTTCGATACGGTAGCGTCTAACACTTTTGTGTCAACCAAAGTAGCTAAGAAGTTGAGCTTACCCTCGGAACCTTTGAGAAACACTTTGGAAATAACTACACCGTTAGGGAAGGTAACAAAGGTAACTAGGATGATACCTCAAGTGGAAGTTTGAGTTGGATCTTATCGATGCAAGAGCAACTTCACAGTTTTAGACTTTTTAGATTTTGATGTAATTCTTGGGATAGATTGGCTATCCAAGAATTTTGTTCATCTAGATTGCTGAGAGAAGAAAGTGACTTTAAAGATACCCAGGAAATCATACAAGACTTATCAGGGTAATGTGTACAAGCCGAGTAAGAAGCGACATCCGATAATTTCAGCGGTCAAGGCAATCAGAGCTTGTCAGAAGGGTTGTGAAGGCTACTTTTTGTACGCAGTGGATGTGGAACAAGTGAAGCCAAAGCTAGAGGAAACTCCTGTAGTGAGAGAGTACCCTGAAGTGTTTCCTGACGAGTTACCGGGAAACATGCCGGATAGAGAAATAGAGTTTGAGATCAATACCCGGGGCGGCACCAGTTGCTAAGGCACCTTATAGAATGTCACCGGCTGAATTAAAGGAGTTGAAAGCTCAACTTAAAGATATGCTCGAGAGGAATATAATTCAGCCTAGTACTTCGCCTTGGGGAGCCCAAGTGTTGTTTGTTAAGAAGAAAGATGGTAGCATGAGGATGTGTATCGACTACAGGGCGTTGAATGACCTTACCATCAAGAATAAGTACCCTTTGCCGAGGATAGATGATCTGTTCAATCAGTTGCAAGGCAAGAAAGTGTTCTCTAAGATTGATCTTAGGTCCGGATATCATCAGTTGAAGATCAAGGTGGCAGATATGCCGAAGACGGCTTTTAGTACGAGGTATGGACATTATGAGTTCTTGGTTATGCCTTTTGGACTCACTAATGCTCCATCTGCATTTATGGATTTGATGCAGCGAGTCTTCATGCCATACTTGGATACGTTTGTGATAGTGTTCATAGACGACATCCTAGTATACTCGTTAGGATGAGAAAGAACACGAGGAACACTTAAGGATAGTGTTAGAAACTTTGAAAGAGAACTAGTTGTTCGCTAAGTTTTCTAAGTGTGACTTTTTGTTGAAGCAAGTCAGTTTCTTGGGTCGTGTCATTTCTGGAGATGGTATACAAGTTGATCCAGCAAAGATTGAGGCAGTGGAGAATTGGCCTAAACCTACCACAGTTTCTGAAGTGAGGAGCTTTCTTGGTTTGGCTGGCTACTATAGGAAGTTTGTGCAAGACTTTTCGAAGATAGCTACACCACTCACTAAGCTTACACAGAAGAATGTGAAGTTCGAATGGACCAGCGAGTGTGATGCAGCCTATCATACCTTGAAGGATAGGTTGACTACAGCCCCAGTGTTGGCAGTTCCGGAGATTTTTGATAACTATGATGTCTACACGGATGCTTCGGGACACGGTTTAGGTTGTGTGTTGATGCAAGGAGGGAAAGTGATTGCTTATGCATCTAGGCAGTTGAAGGTGATGACGGTCAAATTATACCCGTAAAAGTCATCAACGTTGACCTTAAATCGAGATTAATAATATATATTTCATATTAAATCACATGTTTATATTTATTATTTAATGTTAAGTGATTATTAATATGATATTTGGTATTTAGCCGTTTTCATTATTGAAAGCCGATTTATTGTGCGATAAATGCTGATTTTGTAGATCACGACAAATCGAGAGGATTAATGTCATTCAATCAATTATCTCAAGATAAGGAAGGAAGAAAATCGGAGCATTAAGTGGAAGATTAATCGGATCAACATGCAAGCGTGCAGTGGGGAACAAGGCAAACGAAGAAAACGTGTTAAATATGCCAAGTTTAGGTTCGGTCGACCGAGTGTCAGCTCTCGGTTGACCGAGTGTCAGCTTCGGGGCGGTTTAGGGCTTTTGTCGTGCCTATCTTCTAGAACCACCCTAAGTCGGCAAAAACCTCTATATAAGCAAGCAGCTACGAGAATTGTAATATACACCAACATATCCCTTCATTCTTTCTTCAATTTTATAGCTTTGATACAATGTAGAATAATTTGAGGGTTTCCAGCAATTTAAGGGCTGCAAATATGTAAGCTCTTATTTTCTGTTTCTTTTATTTGAAGTAATTAATCCCTCCCAATTATGATTTATCGTTTGAGTTGATTATTCATAGCTAGATGATGTAGATCTAGGCTATGACGTTAGGGAGTTGGCGATGCCTTGTCTATGAGGATCACACACCCTACGTCCTCTACCTAGAGTCTATGTATGAATCTATGTTGTTTAATTACCGTGCATCTATGTTAATTTATATAATTGCTTTACGAATTGCTGTTTAATCCGTTCTGTATGATGAAACGCTGAGAGATATGTCCAGAGATGTAATCTGGGGACGAAATCGATTCGGGTGACCGAATAAGTTCATTCGGTAGACCGAGCATATTCACTCGGTCGACCGAGCCCCTGTCATCTGTTAATTACACCACGTCTTTATGGTTAGGTTAACCTAGTTGAATTTATTATCTCAGTAGGTATGGCTATGGCTACGTTACTCGCTTAGTTTAATTAAAACGTGTAAAAAGGAAATACCAATATAAAACTCTTAGGTAGGCTTATGAATTGCTCTTCACGGACGTTCAGCAATATCTAGGTAGGTTTATTTTTGGGAATTGCATGCACCTGCTTATACGTACGTCGTAGATTAGCATGAGACTATAACTTGGTAATTGCTAGTTGGACGAGAGCTTGAGTAATCGCTTAGGAAACGCGTCTAACCATAGGAATGTTGCCTGAGCGAGGTGTACGATTAATATCGGCTTCCTTAGTGTCGTAAGCGTGCAAGTTATATGAGATGGATACCCAAAAGGTGAAGTCACGTAATGTAGCACGGTGATCAGCAACCTAACCGGTGCTAAGTCAAGTTAAAGAGGATGACTCCGTAGCCAATCTAAGATAGATGCAAATGGATTGTGATTAATAAGTTCGGATTTATTATATAAATTATCTAGGTCCAAACGATAAAGACAATAATTGGGGAGGTTAATTACATTGTGTCGAGTCGTGTCTTTACCTTTCTTGTCTTATGTTGGTCATAGACCACCTCTATGTCCTTGACATGTTTAATTAATTGTTTGTATATAAGATGATCCACAATTGGTTCCCTGTGGGATCGACCTTGATTCACTATAGCTATACTACGATGGGCCTAGTCATCTTGCTAGTATTGGTTTATAGTGGTCGAGTATTTTATTACCTGATTGACCACGTCATCAAGTTTTTGGCGCCGTTGCCGGGGAACCAACGGTCAATTGTATATATAAATAATTTTTATTCATGTCAAGTTTTTTGTTTTGTAGTCGGTTTTACGTTTTGAGTCCCTCGGTTGTGCCGCTTCTGTCGAAAATTCCAGATTCTAAAAAAAAAAAAAAAAAAAAAATTATTCGGTCGACCGAGAGACCTGATTCGGTCGACCGAGAATTTATTTCTGTTTTGTTCTGTTTCTGATTTGTGTTTTTCGAGTCTGGAATTTTGCGTGTCTCATTTATCCTCGTATGTTTAATCCGTGAGTCGATAGTAGCATGGGAAACCATGTTAAAATCGATCCACGGCTTGTTTGTTTTTGTTTTCTTACATTTGCGAAACCGGAGAAACAATAATCCAAGTCGATAATTTTCAAGGGCTACTGAAAATAACCCAACAACATGTGGAGCTACGAATCTACAATGGGAAAAGCAATGGAAGCAATACCTTTAAAGCACCAAGATGGCTCCGGAAAAAAAAAATTTTAAAGGCTTAAATTCTTCGTGGTACAATGTTGAAGGCAAGGTACTACCTTTTTTTTTTTTTTTTTTTTTTTTTTGCTTATGTTTTATTACCTTTTTTTTTTTTTTTTGAGCATAAGTTAGCCTATACACGAATCTTAGTAAGAATCTTAGCCCGGAGTTGGTTTGTAAGAATAATTTTATTAGTGTGGAAGGTTCTGCCCCCAAATCTATCTCATCTAGAGGGTGTAGGGAAACATGTAGTAGTTGAAGGAAGCAGTGAATAAAGAGTTCATCGTAGTTCTGTTAAAATCTCATGGTCCTATGCATGAAATTGCTTCTACTGGCAATGGGAGCAACAAATTGTGTAGTTTAAGTATTCACAATCTAAAGAAGACGTTGAGTTTTGAAAGAACGCGATCTTCGGCTTTCGTTGAGTTTTATGGTGATGGCTTCTCGGTGAACCCACCTTAAACAAAAACGAGATTACGCTTTGGGTGACAATTTAGAAATCGAAGAATCTTTGTACATAGGTTCGGATATGGTTTAACCATGGGTGGCGAGTTCAAAGCGAGCTTCGGCTCAATCAACTCCCTCCACGTGTGATGTACGTTATGTTGATTCGACAAGACTTAGCATAGCCGATAAGCCTTCGGGCTAAGCGGGGCTTATCTTGACGGATTGGCCTGAACTGTCACATATGTTCCAACGATTAAGACGGCATAGGCTTGCCTACATAACCGACCTTATTCGGAGTACTTTGATTCATTGTTTCTTATTGTCAAGGCCAAAACCGTAATTTAACCGAGTTTCTTAGAATTCACTAATTCCTAAAACGAGAGCCGAGGTAAGAGCATTGGATAAATGGTATGGATAAATGTTGTTTCCTAGGTCTCACAACCAAGGGAAGGGTATTAATCCACAAAAGCAACAAGCCACCTCTAATAGTGCTCAGAGGGTCAAAGTCTGGCGATCCAAGAATGATGACTGACAAGGATACTTTTTGGAAAGTCGAAGTGAGGACTTTAAACTCGTAACTACTTCTTTAAAACCCTTAGGATTTCTTTTTAGGATTTTAGGTTTTGTTTTCTTTGAGTCAAATAAGAGTAACGTGACATATGTTGAGGTTTTTTATTTTGCCGTGTTCCGATGGCCATTGGGCTAAGGGTGTGCAAAACTTTTTTACTCAATATAGGCCACGTGAATTAGAGTTTCTTAGGAGAGTCGAGAAATTTCTAAAGAAAAGGAAATTTAGCAATCAATCTTAAGATGGAAGCATTAAGAGAGCTTGAGAATTACTGAAAAATGTAACAGAGAATGATTGGTGCGAACAAGAACAATTTTGGTCAACTTCCAAAATCTTTTAGAATGGTGATCCAAGTGAAAATCCAAAGTGATGTGCAATTCATTCTGCAGTTATCCTTATCTTTCCTTTTACACTTTTTCACCTTCAAACTTTTCGATCCTCTCACCAATCTGCCCCGACAGTTCACATTTCTAACCATTCTTTCATCGCCTCTCTTTCTTTCCATCTGTTTCACTCTCCCACCCAATCTCAATGCCTTAACCATTCTCAATCCCAAAAACACAATTTCTTACCCACCCTTTATCTTTTCTTCCCATCCTTATGTGTATCTTTTTCTAAACATACTCTCAACCTCCATTTTGTTTACAACATACCTTTGTGTTGCGGAATTTGAATATTGCTTAAGCTTTAATGATTATTTTTTATCATTTTGATTTTCATGATCCTAGTTGGGGTAAGTGTAGCTCTGACCCTAGCTAGATTTTAAAGTTTTTTGGTTCGATCAAAGTACAACTTATCTTTCTACCGGAAGTTTTAAATTTCACAGTTTTTCCATCTATTCCGGCATTTCTAGATGATACGTTTTGTTCGGAACTATCACGCCGATCCGACCTTGTTGATGACGGTTATGACTTTTACGTGATACATTGGGTTATTAGTAATTTCGAGGAGTAGCTACATCTCCCTAAGTTGTTGATATCCAATGCAAGCGAGAAGTTTCTGCGCTAAGTATTCAATTTTATCTTTAGCCTATAGGTCGCATTGCATCTGTTATACCTTACCAGGTTTCTCTTTTATCTTTGGATGAATACATAGTGAGCAGTCCACCTCGTGTTTTCCCACATGGGGTTATGCTTTTTGATCTTTGTCTTATCCACCCGGTTTTTAGATGAAGACTACCATCTTTAGTTGCTTGTTTATTTTTCTTTCTATTTAGTATTTTTCTTGTCTTTGGTTGTATAAAATTAAGTGGCTTAAAATGTTTTTCGGTATTCATACCTAATTACTGCCACATTATTTTATAACTTCCATAGAAATGGTATTTTACGGTTTCGTGGAGTTTGTCTGCTTATACAGGTTTTCACTTGCTTCTCCACAACGTGCTGACATTTACTCTGATATTGTTCCTTTACTTGAGAGCCGTTTCCAGAGCTAAGTCTTTTTCTTAAATTCTCATTTATTTTTGTCATTGAGGACCATGCCATGTTTAAGTGGGGGGTAGGAGACTTAGCTATGTTGTTATGATTAAAATTTGAATGAAACGGTAGAAAAATTGAAAAACTGAAAATTTGAATACATACCATATTATTTATCTCGTACCCTTAGAATTGTGAGTTCCTAGCTAAGAATTGATAGGAAATAAACCAAGTTGCATGAGTACGTGATCATTTTATACTTATGTTAAGTAAATTTAAGGATATTCATGCTCGTTGTTTGCAAGTAGTTATTTATTATTCAATTACTCAATCTGTGAATCGAGTATACCGCACGAATCATAATAACTGACGAAAATATTGTGTACATTGCGTAGATAATTGGTTATGTAGACTTAGTGTCAATATCTATCTGCTGATGTATTCTGATATTCTTGCCAACAAAAACAGAGTAATAAGCTTGAGACGTACCTGTGTTTGACAATGCGTTAAAACACTGGGCTTGTAGTAACATTACCAAAGTAGCCCCGCGCTTGTGGTAATATTCAATGCTATATTTGATCTAAGATGGGGATACTTTAAAAGTTTTCTTCCTTTGATTGATAGTATTTGAAAAATATGAAGATATGAAAAATATTCAACTCTTTAAGAGGCTTTGAGTAGTACTCGGTCTCCAAGTCCAAAAACCCTATAGATACGCTCTTGCTTATTGCTCTAGTGCTTCAAAAATTTAAAGGCTTGAGAAGTATGAATGCTGAGGTTGGTAAGTTGAGATTACGAAGTTGGCATAAACTCTAATCTTGCTACGAATATATAAAACTAAATGCACATGCACACATCACTTCGATTCATAGTGAGTAGAGAATAATGGATATCTTATGAGCATGACTAGTATGAGTTGACTTGAGTTTCTTGTGTAAGTATGATTTGACCATAGAAAATGTTGTCTTGGGGAATGACTTATTGATGCTTTGTTCGGGACGATCAAAGTCTAAGTGGGGTAGTTGATGACGGTCAAATTATACCCGTAAAAGTCATCAACGTTGACCTTAAATCGAGATTAATAATATATATTTCATATTAAATCACATGTTTATATTTATTATTTAATGTTAAGTGATTATTAATATGATATTTGGTATTTAGCCGTTTTCATTATTGAAAGCCGATTTATTGTGCGATAAATGCTGATTTTGTAGATCACGACAAATCGAGAGGATTAATGTCATTCAATCAATTATCTCAAGATAAGGAAGGAAGAAAATAGGAGCATTAAGTGGAAGATTAATCGGATCAACATGCAAGCGTGCAGTGGGGAACAAGGCAAACGAAGAAAACGTGTTAAATATGCCAAGTTTAGGTTCGGTCGACCGAGCCTAGCTAGTGCTTCGGTCGACCGAGTGTCAGCTCTCGGTTGACCGAGTGTCAGCTTCGGGGCGGTTTAGGGCTTTTGTCGTGCCTATCTTCTAGAACCACCCTAAGTCGGCAAAAACCTCTATATAAGCAAGCAGCTACAAGAATTGTAATATACACCAACATATCCCTTCATTCTTTCTTCAATTTTATAGCTTTGATACAATGTAGAATAATTTGAGGTTTCCGACAATTTAAAATTTTGCAAATATGTAAGCTCTTATTTTCTGTTTCTTTTATTTGAAGTAATTAATCCCTCCCAATTATGATTTATCGTTTGAGTTGATTATTCATAGCTAGATGATGTAGATCTAGGCTATGACGTTAGGGAGTTGGCGATGCCTTGTCTATGAGGATCACACACCCTACGTCCTCTACCTAGAGTCTATGTATGAATCTATGTTGTTTAATTACCGTGCATCTATGTTAATTTATATAATTGCTTTACAATTCTTTGTTTAATCCGCTCGTATGATGTAATGAGAGATATGTCGAGAGATGATGTATCTGGGAACGAAATCGATTCGGGTGACCGAATAAGTTCATTCGGTCGACCGAGCCTATTCACTCGGTCGACCGAGCCCCTGTCATCTGTTAATTACACCACGTCTTTATGGTTAGGTTAACCTAGTTGAATTTATTATATCATCGTAGGTATGGCTATGGCTCGTTACTCGCTTAGTTTAATTAAAGCGTGTAAAAGGAAATACCAATATAAAACTCTTAGGTAGGCTTATGAATTGCTCTTCACGGACGTTCAGCAATATCTAGGTAGGTTTATATTTGGGAATTGCATGCACCTGCTTATACGTACGTCGTAGATTAGCATGAGACTATAACTTGGTAATTGCTAGTTGGACGAGAGCTTGAGTAATCGCTTAGGAAATACGCCTAACCATAGGAATGTTGCTCAGAGCGAGGTGTACGATTAATATCGGCATCCTTAGTGTAAAGTAAGCGTGCAAGTTATATGAGATGGATACCCAAAAGGTGAAGTCACGTAATGTAGCACAGTGATCTAGCAACCTAACCGGTGCTAAGTCAAGTTAAAGAGAATGACTCCCGTAGCCAATCTAAGATAGATAAAAACGGATTGACAGTTAATAAGTTCAGTTTATTATATAAATTATCTAGGTCCAAACGATAAAGACAATAATTGGGGAGGTTAATTACATTGTGTCGAGTCGTGTCTTTACCTTTCTTGTCTTATGTTGGTCATAGACCACCTCTATGTCCTTGACATGTTTAATTAATTGTTTGTATATAAGATGATCCACAATTGGTTCCCTGTGGGATCGACCTTGATTCACTATAGCTATACTACGATGGGCCTAGTCCTCTTGCTAGTATTGGTTTATGGTGGTCGAGTATTTTATTACCTGATTGACCACGTCATCAGAAGGTGCATGAGAAGAACTACCCGACCCATGACCTAGAATTGGCAGCAGTAGTGTTTGCCTTAAAGACTTGGAGGCACTACTTATACGGAGTTAAGGCAAGGATCTGAACCCACCACAAAAGTTTAATGTATTTCTTTACACAAGAGAATCTGAACATGAGACAACAGAGATGGCTGGAGTTCGTAAATGACTACGATTTGGATATCCAGTACCACACAGGCAAAGCCAATGTAGTGGCAGATGCTTTAAGCAGGAAACCAGTGTTTGCAGTTTCAAGCGTCGAAGATGTGGCAGAAAGGTTAGATGGGCTGGAAATCAGCAGGTTTGATCAGATTGAGGATCGACAGTTTGTGGCGCCGTTGTTATCAAGATCTGAGTTGATGGATGACATTCGGGAGAAGCAAGATGAAGACCCAACTTTGGTTGATTTGAAACGAGTTGCTAGAGAGAAGCCTACAGTGGGTTATGTCTTGGACAAGAATGGAAACCTTTGATACCAGGATCGTTTGTGTGTGCCTAATGTTGGCGACTTAAGACAGAGGGTTATGGAAGAGGCACATATGATTGCTTTTGCAGTTCATCCAGGTGCTACCAAGATGTATCGGGACTTGAAGGAGAAGTTCTGGTGGCCCTCGATTAAATTGGAAATAGCCAAGTTCGTAGCAGAGTGTGACATTTGTCAGAAAGTGAAGGCAGAGCATAGAAGACCAGGAGGAATGCTTAAGCCTTTGGATATCCCTGAATGGAAGTGGGATAAGATCACGATGGACTTCATCACCGGTTTACCAAGGACAAAAGGAGGACATGATACGATTTGGGTAATTGTGGATAGATTGACCAAATCCGCGCCCATTTCTTGCCGTATAAGGTTGATATGCCTTTGAAGAAGATGACGACACTATACTTGGATAATATAGTGAAGTTACACGGAGTTCCTATCTCGATAGTTTCGAATCGTGACTCGAGGTTCGTCAGTCGGTTTTGAAAGAGTTTACAAGAAGCCTTTGGAACTAAGTTGGATTTGAGTACGGCCTTTCATCCTCAGACAGATGGACAATCTGAGAGGACCATCCAAACACTCGAGGACATGCTAAGAGATTGTGTCTTGGAAGTAGGTGGATCATGGGATGATTACCTACCGGTAGCAGAGTTTGCCTACAACAACAGTTATCATGCAAGTATAGGCATGCCACCGTTTGAAGCTTTGTATGGGAGAAGATGTAGAATGCCGCTGTTTTGGGATAAAGTCGGGGAAAGACAGATTACAGGGCCGGAAATGGTTGAACAAGCTAAGGAAAGGGTTCATTTGGTTAAGAAGAATCTGAAGGCAGCACAAGGCAGGCAGAAAAGTTGGGCAGACGTTAGAAGAAGACCGCTTGAGTTTGAAGTCGGTGATAGAGTGTATCTGCGAGCTTCTCCGATGAAGGGAGTGAAACGCTTTGGACAAAAGGGAAAGCTAAGTCCAAGGTATGTTGGACCATTTGAGATTCTGGAAAGGATTGGACCGTTGGCTTACAAGCTTAAGTTACCGGAATCGATGTCAAGGGTCCATAGTGTGTTTCACGTTTCAATGTTGAAGAAGTGTCTGATGAGGAATGATGTTGAAACTACAATTGATCCGGAGATCCTTCAAGACAACCTTGCTTATGATGAGAGACCGATCAAGATTTTGGACCGAAAGGAAAAGATGATTAAGAGATGAATGATTCCTTTGGTTCTGGTTCAGTGGAGGAATCATTCACCCGAGAAGGCAACTTGGGAAGTTGAAGATGATATGATCAGTGAATTCCAAGAGTTCGTGGATTTACCAGGTATGTTTTAGTTTCGAGGACGAAACTCCTTTTAAGAGGGGAGGAATGTAATATTCCGATTTTCGGGAAAGGGCAGACGTGTCATTTTGCGAAAACAAAATATTATTATTTCTTTTCTTTTATGGGAGTTAAGTATTTAATAGAGTATGCATATATATGTTTTTAATTTTTTATATATATATATATATATATATATATATATATATATATATATATATATATATATATATATATATATATATATATATATATATATATATATATATATAGGGAAATCTGATTATTTGGTAATTAAAGGACAATTAAGGAAAAAGGATTTATGGAAAGCGGTATTTAAGGAAAATTACACACAATAATCCCATAACCTAGACTAAATCAGAAATTCAGTTTACACGCCCCTTCTCTGCGCAATTTGGAGAGGAGAAAATGGCTGAAGCAGTTCTTCAATTATCTTAAGAGGTGTTGAACCGTTTTCAGATCAGACTCGAGAATTGGAATCGTCGTGAGAAGGACATCGTTGAGATATCAGTTTCGTGGGAAGGGCTGCAGACTTTCAAGGCTGTTTGAATCTGGTTTGTGGCTGCAATTAGGTAAGAAATTCTTCTTATGATCTCAATTATGATTCGTAAAGTTTGGATCATGTTTTTGAGACGTGTAGATGTTAGTAAAAGATGTGTTTTTCGTTGACCAAGGATCCTAGGTAATCTTGGAATGATTAGATATGTTTTCTATGTTTTACTGTGTTGAAAATGAGGTTAATTAGGTTAGAAACGATTCAGAAATCGAGTTTTGACGATCTTAGCGTTTTGGGAAAAACCCAGGCGGACGGGCGTCTGCATTAAGAGGACGGGCGTCTGAGACCCTAGTAGCCCAGACGGGCGTTTGCATAAGGCAGACGGGCGTCTGAGGTTAGATTTTTGATTCAGGATGTAGCTGATTTTGGCAGACGGGTGTTTGGGGTTTAGTTGACGGGCGTCCGATTACGGACGGGCGTCCATAGGGTTTCAAACGGGCGTCTGGCCTGTTTTACCTTGTTTTTACGGTTTTATGATTCTAGCTTGGTTTCGGGATTTATAATCATATTATTATCGTTTTAAACCCTTATTTATGATATGATATCAATGGTTAACATAAGCAAGCCTGAATTGAGCTTCTGATTCGTTCAGTTAAAACACCGAATGTACTCTTAAAGGGAGTTGAAGTTCGGATCCGTCGGAAGAGCATGATATAGGCTTGTGCTTTGATGAATTAGCATTCATCAATGTCTGTGTAATTGCTAGGCCTTGTTAATGTTTAGTGGTCTAGGAAGAGAGTAGTAAATGTGAGGGAGATTAATTGAAAGCACATAGGTGGTTAGTTAATCATTCTAATAAAATTACGTACTTGACTAGTAAAAGATTAAACAACATGTCTCTCTTGGATAGGCACCAGTCTATATCGCGATGTGTGTGCTACCTCTGAAGGTGGAAGAACTACGTAGGTCAAAAAAACCCTAAGTACGGAAGGACTCCACTGAGGTGTGCATACTATCGGAGCCTACCTATTCTAGCCTCCGTGGATATTGGTGTGATCCACTAATATGTTGCCAAGAGTGTCCCAAAAGTGGATACGCGTAGTGCCCTTGAGTGCGGTTGTAACATAGATAAGTTAAGTAGAAACGTTTAGTCAATTCATGTTGATGGACATGGAATGAACCCTAGATTGAGTCGGTCACACTTAAACAACTAAACCTTTAAATATCTTTTCTTTAAGAACTATAATTGTGATCATAGCTTCTCTTTCTTATTAAGTACGTTGTACTTACCTCAAATGCATGTTTTCTATGTGTTTGGGGGTGAGAAGACGAACAGGTCGATAATGTTTACGAGGAGGAGTTCGATGATGATGTTTGAAGACGCCTCATTGAAGACTTTACTTTTATTATTTTGTTATTCTTCATTAGACGGTGTTAGACTTTTGGTCTTTCAAGACTTGTAGTACTGTTACGTTTCCTTTGAGAATATCGTACATTTCTTTCGGATTATCGTATTTTTCTTGAATGTAATAAGTTACGTTTCCACCTTTAGATGTTGTTTCTTTTCTTGGATGATTGGAAATTTTTATACCCGAGTCTTTTGCTTCCGTTTGCTTATTTTTGATACGACGTAGTAGAGGCTTACGTATAAAGTGAATTTATTTTTATTTTATACGTGCCGAACGTTCCTTTTCCAGATAAGGACTCGGTGTCCGGGAACGGGGCGTTACAGAAGCATTATCGTCTGCATCGCATAAAAAGGTTATGTTGCTCGGGAACTTTGAATTAAAAATGCGTTTACCTGCTCTAGTAAGATTTTTTGATTTACAGGTTGCCAGCATAGTCCGCATCTTGTGATCCAAGTAAGTGTTGTGCGAGATCTTTTACTTCCATGAAGAATAGGAACCCCCAAGTACTTTCACAAGTCTGCAGTGTGAGTCATATGGAGGCATTGAGAAATAGCTGTAATGGTGTTCTGCCTCATATTTCCTGAAGGATAAAATCTAGATTTTGTTGTATTGATCTTCTGCCAGAACAGTTGCAAAAATCAATTAAGTCTTCCTCCATAACTTTGTCTTGCTGCTCGCTTGCCTCTCCAAAAAGTAATAAATCATCTGCAAAGAATATGTGGGAAATAAGAGGTCCTCCAGATGAGATCTTTACATGTTTCCACATTTCTCTGCTAACTACTTGATTAATTTTTGTACTTGATACTTTCATAGAAAGTATGAAAAGATACGGTGCTAAGGGGTCTCATTGTCTCAACCCCCTTCTTGGATTAAAGGACTCCAATTTTTCCCCATTCCAAAGAACACAGAGTTTTGAAGATGCAATGCAATGCATGAGGAGTTGCTGTAAATGACCTGATAAACCAACAGTACGAAGGAAGTTCTTTAGAAATGACCACCTGACACGGTCGTAGGATTTTTCCAAATCCACTTTTAGAACCATGTACCCTTTTATCCTTTTTCTTTTTCCTATTGGGAGTGTGGATAAACTCCTGCGTTAAAATGATATTTTTTAGAGCTGCCTCTTCCCAGAATAAAAGCACTTTGCGTGGTGCTAACTAGCTGGCCTATAATGTTTTGTAGCCGATTACCCAACACCTTGGCCATCAACTTGACTACAACATTAGCCAAGGCGATGGGCCGAAAGTGAGCAGGAGTCTCAAGGTGGTCAATTTTAGGTATCAGGGTATCTAACACTTCATTCATCTCTGGCGGAAACCAGGCTGTTTCAAATGCCTTAGTTACAAAATCAAATATTGATGCACCAATGATTCCCCAACACCGTTTGAAGAATATGGGGGGTAAATCATTAGGCCCAGCTGCCTTGTATGTTCCTATATCAAAGCAAGCTTCGTCTATTTCTTTTTTCACATATGTTACGTGATGACGCTAAAAAATGATACACCTTACGGCATCAACATTTCACCCATTCTAAGCTAGAAGTAGTAGTTTTCAACCATTTATATGAGCCATTTGAGTTGAATGTCATAAGTCGGGTTCACGAGTCGAGTAATTTTCATTACCGTTTATTTTCCCCAATTCGATATTATTTCGTGCATTATTGGACTATTTTCAGCTTTCAAAGATTGGGCCAAGTGTTAGAGATCGATTATGGGCCGAGCAAGATGAGGAAACGGACCTTGGGTGTTCTAGAACCTTCAGTTAAGTCGGCAGAGCGTAAAAAGATTAAAAAAATGCTCTGGAAGCCACGTGAAGCCTTGCCGCAAATCATGGATCCGTAACCTTGAAACCGGTTTTCTTGGACGAGAGGTAGATCTAAGTGTCACTGAGTCGGTTTATAGCACTATAAATAAGTGGCACCAACCACGAATTTCAATGTATAATTTTCCATAAGACAAATACATTATATTCAATAAAAGTTCTCTTTGTTCTTTATCTCTATGAGTTCTAGTCACGAATCCGATGAATTCACCACCTAGGGAGAGATCTGAAGAGGATCTTCACTTGTCTTTAAGGGTATGATTTTCCGGCTTTCTAGATGTAGATCTGTCGTTATTTACCTTATGATTAGTATGATTTGAATGTTTATATTAGTTCTGCTATGTAATAGTTGGTTTATTTTACCCCATGAATGTTTTGATCTGAATCGTTGGTGAAGAAATCATAAATGAAAGGTTGCGTTCTTCGGAGCCCACAACGGTCTTTATCGCAGCTGTGAATACCTAGTAAACCCTAATTCATGATAATCGGCGCCAGCTACGTCTGATCAGCAGATTTAATTTACATGTTGTTAGCTTGATAAACTATATGCTTGTCTTCGTAAATTAACATGAAGGACTTGGAAGGTGAAGTGTTAGTTGGGACGATATCTTGATCGATCCTTAGGAATGTGCTAGTCAATCCATAATAGCTACTTAGGGAGGTCATCGGTCTTGGACCGGCAAATCCTAGTTCTATTGTTTGTGAATTAATACAACCAATGAAAGAGGTTTATTTCACATAGTCACATATTTTCCTTTCAATGGAAGTAGCGTAACATTAGGGATTAGCACCCGTAGCTGTTAAAGATCTAAAATTTACCAACGGGGATGATTGATGCATGATGTGGGGAGAATAACTAGTCACTCATAGTTAGAACTAATCTTATAAAACTCATAAGGATATACTTGTGTTTGATCTTGCCCGTTATTGTCACCACTTTTACTTCTCTGTTCTATAGTTCGTCGTAGACCATAATTGTGACACTCGATCTAAATTAATTTGTGTCTTTACAAGTTTATGTGGGATTCGAACTTGACTCGCCAGTACTCTACTACAATAGACCTAGTCCTATTGCTAGTAGAAGCCCGTATCACATTGCGGGCACAATCATTACGATTCAGCAATTGAGCTTCGCTAGTAATGATTTTCGGCAAGGAGATCCCACAAGTACTAGTATGATGCTCGTCCTCCCTAGAATACAACTTGATAAAATGATCTCTCATTAAACGTTTAATCTCTTCTCCATCTGTGCTCGAATTACCGTCTACCCGTTTTTAATGAGGTGATTTTTGCTTTCTGCTCGCCATTGTAAATGGGATCGTTGGTGCCGGTATGTTTCCTCGTGCACTAAAATTTCCTGATATTCTGCCTTCAAAATTTCCTCTAACTTCAACAAAAAAGAGGAGGAATAATGAGATAAGGTTTTTTGAACGCCCACTATCCGTTTCAGACATGTGGGTTTTCTGTTAAAAAAATGTTTTCAAAACGTGATTTATTTCACTTGCACGCATTAACCATACAATTCCTGCTAATTCCCCAAAATTTGGATTTGCATAATCCCAAATTTGCTCAACAAAAGTCACAAAGTCCTTATATTCGAACCAGTCATTTTGAAATATAAGTGGGTTGAGCCTTGCCGTTTTTTTTGAAATATAAGTGGGTCTTGGGGTAGATGCCTCAAAGTTGCTTCCGGAAAAAGAGTTAACCAGTTCAGTGTGCACCATACCTAGTCAAGCCTTTCAAGAATATGTGTTCCCCGGACCTGTACACGTGTATCTCGGAACCTAAAGAATAACCCTAACGAAATCACGTACCTCATCATATGATGCATACTCCGGACATTTACACCACCTATTGGTCTCCCACCTTTCGTGTCTTCTTGGTCCACCACTTGGTTGAAGTCACCAATGAGGCACCAATGCATTGCAATAATGGGGATAAACGCTCAATGTAAACCCAGAATTCATTTCTGATTACAGGAGTAGGGGGATGCATAGACTATAGAGAGAACCCAGCTAATGTTGTTGTCCACCAAAACAACAAAAGTAAGGCAATAATTTGTGCTAGATAAAAGTTTCAGATTAACAACCTTGTCTTGCCAAAAGCACCATATCCCTCCTGCAAATCTCCGAGCTTCAACACAACTCCCCTTATTAAAACTTACAAGCTGTAAGATACGTCTTTCCCTTTGACTGCTCACCCGACTTTCTAAAATACACAAGATATCTGGTTTTTGATCACATAGAAGAGCCTTAAGCTGATGCCAATAAGCACCTGACGCTGCACATCGGAAATTCCAATATATGATCCACATTAAGAGCTAGAGTAGGGGGAGAACACTCATAGCTTGATCAACTTTCCCATCTGGGGGTTCATCCCGTAGTCTCCACGTGGTAACATTATTTGCATCAGCTTCTCTTTGTTTGCTCCATTGTAAATTATCATTTTGCTTATCTGGGGGTTTTTGTTCGTAATTTTTAAGGCTGCTGTCATTTGTTACAGTGTTCCCCCCAATATTTTCGCCCATCTGTCTCCTTTCCCGTCTAGGCTGCTGATTGTCCTTCGCATTCGAGATGTCATATAATGCTTATTTGGTTGCCCTGTAGTTTTAGGACCACCTGATGCTGTGGATAACCTCTTAGTTGGAATTGAAGGCAACTTATCACCTTGTGTTGGACCTTTTAGTTTCATCGTCTTTGGTTGAGATCCTCCCCTTTTAGATGAATCCAACTCCATTAAACCCGTTTTGGCTTTGCTTATGTTCTTAGCAGGATCTTCCATTGTTAACAAGGATATATTTGGCTCTTAGAAGTTCACTGCTACGGCTTCCATTTGATTTTTGCGGCTCACTTACAGTATTCGGCTGATTTTCTTCCACATGCTGATCTAGAACCTGATCGTATTCATAGCAGACATTGAACCTCGACCCTATGGTTATGTCATTGTTGGATTTATTCCCTTCCTGTTGTTGACCCCGTTCTTTATAATTCCATTGCACTTCTTCTTGTTGACCTTTAGAATGTCTATATTCTTCACTTTCTCCTATCCCCCTCTGCCCTGTGTTAGGCCTCCTTCGACGATTCATTGCTATTATCCATGGCCCGAATGGACATTCTTGGGTTGGTCCTACCAGTTGTTTCGGCTGTGCTGTTGTTGCATTTTGTTGTCCTTCGTTCTTAGAGTGTCGATTTGGGCAAGCTTGAGTTTTGTGCCTGAGTCTACCGCAATCAAAGCATATTTGTTTCAAACCTTCATATTCAACTGCAAATTCATTACCATTCTGCACTACCTTCTTTCTTAGCACCTGGAGTGGATTCATCTCCACACAAACTCGAACGTACTTAGCCCTAGTTGATCTCGAAGTAACGACATCAATCCTTCCTGGCTTACCTACTCTTCTTTCCAAGTTCAACAGAAAGTTCTCGTTTTCAAATAACTCCAACGGCATTCCTGGAAATGGGACCCAAACTAAAGTTGAGAGGATTTTTTTCTTCAAGGGCTAAAAAAGGCCACCATTTCATCACAGTTAGGTAATGCCCTTGCACCATACACGGCCCCATTGTTAGAGCTGTTTCATAGTCTTGTTTGGAAGTAATCCGGACCACATAATAGTCCATATCTATATCCATAATTTCTAACCCTCCAGATGTGCACCACATACTATGCAACTTTTCGCTCAGAATCCGGAAACAGACATTCCGGCCCAATACTTTAACGATTACAGCTCTCCACCATGGCATCCAAGATCGATACACTCTTCTACAAGAATTTCGATTGGGTCATCAGCAGTTGCAGTACCTCGCCAATCCTTTGCAATTTTGATGAAATCATCTATGTCCGATTCATCTTCTCCCTCCCTTGTATAGTACATAGAATGGCGCTTTGGTTCCTTCAGTAAATCAGCTCCTCCCCGTAAAAGCCAGGCCGACGTACCTTCATTCACCGGCGTTAGAATATCTTCCACTTATCTGAACTCTGCCTGAGAATGTCCGATTCCTCTTCCGTCTGTCCGGTGCCGTCCATGTCCATGGCAGTCGCTGGCTTCATGGTGCCGGTCAGATGTCTTCAAATCGGTCGAAAAGGAACCTGTCGCCGATAATCGCAAGTACGTCACTATTTTGCAATTTGATGTACTAGTAAACGAATTCTCGTTACAGTTTTAAATTCACATTTTTGTAGTTTACAAAATCTCCATCTAAGATTAAATACATCAGATTTTCTATATTACATAATACGGTAGATATAACAAAAAATTTTAGAATCGGGATGAATGCGGTAGATGTAGAGAAAATTTTACAGTAAAAAATATAATATCTTCTGCAGTTTCATTTTTCATGTTGAAAACTCCAAATTACAAATTTTAAAGAATTTACGGTATCTACTGCAAGTGCTCTAAGTACATTCCATTCCTCTTCCGTAAGCACCTTTCGATCTCAATTGGTGCAGTTTTTTCAAGTGTAGACATGGCCGGTCCAAAAGTTTTCGGGGCTTAAGATGACATTATCGGATAGGGCCATTTTAGTTAAAATGTTTTTTTTACGGAAACATACCTACAAAATAGTACTTAGACATCGCGCTTCTAACATATTTGGCACCCACAAAACATACCTACAAAATAGTACATCAATACATTGAAAGGAAAAAAAAAATACATGCAGTTAGCCTCTCTTACTACATAAGATTGATATTTGATGATTGGAATATGGAAGGGAAGATGGTGAATGCCAGATATTTTTCTTCAACATTTCAGATTCGAGTTCTGCGTCTGACAAATAAATATCATTGCATGTATGAGATAGATGTTGCCCTAGCCGAAGTAATGCAGATTTGCAATGCGAAGTAATACATCTCTGCAATGCAAAGTGATGCACCTTGAGAGAGCTGAAGTGAGATGATTGTTATCTTTCTCAACTCAGAATTTCACATAATTTATATAATTGAATTGTGAAAATGATTTTTTTTTCTGAGGGTGTGAGTGTGAGGGTTTTTATTTTGATAAAATAAAATTACATTAAAAATTGATAATAAAAAACATTATAATTAAATTTTTTGTTTTGTTTTGTCACTTTCAGGAGTACAAAGAGTCTGTTGGCCTGATTGAGTGATTGGGCTAATAAGAATTTATTTTTCATACATAAAGACTTGGGCCAATTTTTTTTATTAAAACATGTAACCGGAACAGTGGGCCATAGGCGGCCGGCATATGAATTTATTTTTCATACATAAAGACTTGGGCCAATTTTTTTATTAAAACATGTAACCGGAGGTCTTTCCGGGCATGGGCAATATAGCGACATTGGCGCGCTGCGCTTTTTACATATAGGCTACTGAGTGTAGATATGGATTTGCAGACGCATTCATTGTGCATACAATGTTTTATAAACCCCTTGAATTTAAAATTTGCTCATTACCTGTGATTTCGAGGGTGTAGGAAATTTATAATTTTTAAGATGATCCCTTACTATAAAATTAGATCATACAATATAAATCAAACACCGCAATCAATCAAATTTACGTTAGAGCAAAAGGTAGTAAAAAGAAAAATAAAAGAAAACAACACACATCGTGGACTCATATCAAAATATGGTCTAGATAGAATAACGATAGATTTAGAATACCAGAATCAGTGGAAGAAATCAACAGTATCGTTCCTACATCCATTATTATGTGATTCCATTACCCATCTCGATCTAAGCCTTGAATAAGAGGAGAGAAGAATCCATATGCACAGTGGTGACGGCATATGGTGCTTTTAAGCCTTACCTACTACGTTTATTTTCTCGATCGATCACCAAACGATGCATACATGTGAGGCGGTTAATATGTAAGCAAGACTAGGGACCTAGAGCATTATGAAACATTCTGGACAGAAAACCCTAACCATCATAGGATTTCCTATATTACCATTAAATAATAATAAACCAATAATATATTTACCAACATAATTCTCAAATAGCTTAAGGGCTACAAACAATTATATTTTCACTAAATGATAATTCTTACGGATCTTTTTTGTTTTATTGTACATGAGCTTGTTGTTTTAAAAGCACATTTTACCACACCAATTGAGGAAAGTTTCTAGTGGCGTAAACATTTTAGGAGTTTTAATTGATAACAATAGAGGGTTTGAACACAGAAAAGAAAAAATCTTTAATGAAAGCCTAAAATTGTGAATGCGTTTGATTCTTGGAATAATCGACAAAAAGTAGAGATTTTTTGTGCAATCATTGTGGACTCATGATTTAAGGAGGATTGTTGACTAATAGAAGTTTCACGAGAAGTTATTGTGTGATGAAGGAATTTGAGGTGAATTGACGGGTGAAACGATCGTAAGCCACACGGTTTATCTGTAATAAAACTATTTTGTGCGGAGAGTCGCCACACGGTGTCTCCGCACCGTGTGAAGACACCACACAATACCTTCTCAAGTTTCACATGCAGGAAAATGGACAATTGATTTCACACACACCTTATCATTAACCAATAAAGCAATCAATTATCCGTTGAAGTTTGTAAATAACAAACGAAAACGAAAATAATGCAGAAGTTTTAGTATTCAAAGAATAATCAATAAGTTAAGTTACAATACTACTGATCATGGAATATTTATAACTACATATACCTTACGAATCAGTTAAAAGTAAGTTACAAACGATTATAACAGAGTTGAACTAAATAACCGTTTTCTGTCTATAGTTACTCTACTGACTATCTAAGCATCCTGCTGAGTTTTCATGCAGTTTGCCGAGGTCTTCAGTGATCTGCTGAGTCTTCAACACTCAGCTGTCTTGCACTTAGCATTCCCTTCAACACATATACTGTAACACCCCCCTCAAGCTGAAAATGGTACATGAACAGCTTGCACTCAGCATTCCCTCCAGCTACTGGAACTTTGATATATCTTTGAAATTCCCAACTTGTCCAGCAGATAAGAAAAGATAGGTGCATCTAAGGCCTCAAAGTGAGGATGTCAAGAACTTGTTCTTTCAGGTCGATCGAAAGCACTTTGACAAGTCCTGACTTGACTTTGTCTCTAACAACATGACAATCAATTTCAACGTGCTTTGTTCGTTCATGAAACAAAGGATTATGAGCAATATGCATCACAGTTCCATTATCACAAAAGAGTAGAGTAGGCAATTGAAATGGAACTGTCAAATCTTGTAAAATATAGACCAACCACTGAAGTTCACAAACTACATTGGCCATGGCTCTATACTCAGCTTCTGAGGAACTCCTGGCTATAGTTGACTGTTTCTTAGTCTTCCAGGAAATAGAAGCATTTCCTAAGAACATCATGTAGCCCGACACTGACTTTCTTGTTTCATGATATCCAACCCATTCACTATCTGTAAAACCCTTTAAAACAAAGTTATTGTGGGCTGGAAAAATGTGCCTTGCGCTGGATTGGACTTCAAATATCTCAGCAATCTGTGTGCAACTTTCATATGATTTTTTAGTAGAAGTGTCTAAGAATTGACTCAGCTGCTGAACTGCAAAAGCAATGTCTGTTCTTGGGAAGATAAGATAAATTAGCTTACCCACCAGTGATCTCTATGCAGTATCATCTTCTAATAGTAATTAATCTCCATGTTGTAAAGTTTGCTTGGACTCCATAGGTGTCTGGGCAGGTTTGGCCCCTAAAATTCATATGCTTTTAGAAGGTTGAGTGTGTACTTTCTTTGAGAAATAGAAATGCCTTCAGGGGTTCCGGCAGCCTCAATACCTAAGAAATATCTCAATTTCCAAGGTCTTTGATGGTAAACTTCTGATGCAAGGCATCTATGACTTGCCGAATCAATTGATCGTTAGGACTTGCTGCTATGATGTCATCTACATAGACTAGCAGAGCAATAAAAGATTGTCCTGAGCCTTTGGTGAATAAACTATGATCATGCTTTGACTAAACAAACCTTTGTGCCTCCAAGGATTCAATCAACTTGCAATTCCACTCTCTGCTGGCTTGCTTTAGACCATACAAAGATTTTGTTAATCTGCAAACTTGATTTGGTTTGTCTTTTGAAAAACCTTGGGGCAATTGCATATACAATTCTTTATGTAGATCTACATGCAAGAAGGCTATATTGACATACATCTAATGAAGGTGCCAGTTTTTAGCTATTGATGCTGCTGGTAAAGCTCTGACTATGGTAATTTTGACTACATGAGAAAAGATTTCTTGATAATCAATTCATATGTCTGAGTATACCCTTTTGGCACTAATCTAGAATTGTATCCTCTACTGAACCATCTGGATTATACTTGATTATGTACACCCATTTGCATCCGATAGGTTTCTTTCCCGAAGACAAATCAACCACTTCCAAGTATGAGTGCTCTGTAAAGCTTCAATCTATTTTTGCATAGATTCTTTCCATTCATCATGTTTGACGGTTTGATTGTAGGCCTTAGTTTCTTTAATAACATCAATATCATTAATGAATCTGGCAAACTCTCATCGATGAGTTTCTCAGATTCATCACCTCATTCAGCAGATGTGGTGTCTCATCGAATCGCATGAGCACCACCATGATAAAATGTTGGTGTTTTCATTATCTTCGTGGATATTCTCAATCGAATAGGTGTAGTGCAGTGCCCGGCTTATAGAAGCATGTCATTCACTGGAAAGCTCAGCTACAGCTGATCCTGTGTCTTGATGGTCTGCTGACTCATTTAGAAGATCATCAAAATTGTCCATAACTGAAAATGGTACTGGCATACCAGAGAGATAATCCTTTCCTAGAACCTGTTGAAATAAAAGAAAACAAGTCTCATGGAATTGAGTATTTCTGGCAACAAAGATATCTTTGCTGGTGATGTCAAAGAGAATAGCACCCTTGGAAGTGTTCGAGTTTCCAAGATAAACAAAGTTCTACATCTGGATCGAATTTTGTCATGTACTGCTGAAGTGTAAAAGAAAAGGCTAAGCAACCAAAAACTTTGAACACAGAATAATCTAGTTTGGTGCCATAAAGCACCTCATGAGGAGTGCTTTCCTTCAGCAGTGGTGTAGGTGTAGCATTAATCAATTTTACAGCATGTAAAAGACAGAATCCCCAATACTCAATGGGTAACTTACTATGAAATCTTAGAATCCTGGCAACATTCAGCAAATGCTGATGTTTCCTTTCAACAATACCATTATGCTCATGTGTGCTGACACATGATGTTTGATGTATGATCCCCTGCTGAGCATAAAAATCAGTGAGCTGAAATTTAGCTTCATTTTCAGATCTAATCACTTTGATAATTTTGTTAAATGGGGTGGAAACAATTTTAACAAAAGATTTAACAAGCTCAGTGGCTTCAGATTTGTGCCTCATGAGAAAGACCCAAGTAAATCTAGAAAAATCATCCACAATAGTCAGAAAATATTGTTGTCCATTCAAAGTGTGGTGCCTCAAAGGACCCTAAATATCCATATGAACAAGATCAAAAATAGCATTCACATGAGTGGTGCTTAAAGGAAAATGATTTTTCTTTTATTTTGCCATAAGGCAGACATAACAAAGATCATGGTCACAAAATTTAACATCAATAGATTGAGAGCTAATAAATTGAAGTCTCTTATCTGGTAGATGTCCTAGTCTGTAATGCCAGAAAAGAGCATCATCTAGTTTATCAGACAAAGTATTATTTTCTACAGCATTAACAACAGAAATCTTGACATGTTGATCCATAACAGAGAGTCCTTTATGTAACTCAGCTGAACCAATCACTTTCTTGTTCTTGTCCTGCACAACACTCTTGTCAACCTATGATCCTTAGAAATGGTTAATCCAAGAAGGTAAAGATAAAAGATTATATTTAAAACCAAGAATATAAAACACATCATGTAAGACTAACTGAAAGTTCACCTTCACTTGTCCTATATGTGTGACAGAAACATTACTCCCATTAGCTAATCCCAATTTTATACTAGATGAAGGTTTAGGATTACTTAACAGGTCTAATGAACCTACAATGTGATCTGTGTCACCAGAGTCCAAGATCCATTGTATAGATCTTACTAAATTCAAGTTACCTGTCCCTGTAGCTTGTGAGAAATGACTAGTAAATCCACTGGGCTGCCCAACAACAAACCCTGCATGCCTGGGAGGATCAGAACTCAGCAAAGCCATCAAATTTTCAAGTTGATGTGCAGTAAGATTAGGAAAACCTGGTCCAGCAGACCAATTTTGGGGCTGATCTTCTTCTGCTGACTGTTCCTCTTCCACCAAGTTAGCCTTTTTTTGACTTCAAACCATTAGGATAGCTATGCTTCTTGTAACAAGTTTCTTCAGTATGACCATTGAATCCATAAAAACTGCACTGTACTTTCTTAGGATTCTTGGGTCTAGTATTTGTAGCAGGTACATATCATGGTCTGCTGACTGCTTAGTGTTGCTCCTATCCATTCTTTTAAGACAAGAGAACCATAAAATCTTCATTCTTTACCTTATTTGCCATATATAACTTATGTCTTTCTAATTTAATTGCCATTGCAAAGGCATCTTGGATCTCTGGGAATGGCACCATCAACATTGCCTAAGAAACCGTAGGCTCAAATTCATCTCTTAAACCTTTAAGAAACTTCATGACATGCTCAGTTTCCATATGATCCACCAGAGTATTGATGGCATTGCAATGACATTGAGGATTACATGAACACACATGCATTGGCCTAATAGTCTTAATTTCTTCCCAAAGAACCATCAATCTTGTAAAATACTGATTGACAGAGTCGGTGCCTTTTTTCAGCAGATGCATTTCTTCAAGAAGATCTGAGAGCCTTAATGAATCTGCATTGAAAACCTAGCAGCAAGATTCTTCAAAACTGCATGAGCACTCTTAAAATACATCAAATTTTGTGCAATGGTGTTCTCCACGGAATTCAGAATCCGATACCTCACCATTGTATCACATTGCCTCCATGCATAGAAATATGCAGAATCTGTTTTGGCCTTTTAATTGTGCCATCTACGAAGCCAATTTTATTCTTGGTGATCAACGCGATTTTTATGGACATCTTCCATGGATGATAATTGAATTCATTCATCAATGGCAGAACAAATACCTGCTTGATATATAGAAACCCAAATCTGGATCTGATCCATAATTGGATCGTCAGATCTGATTCACAGCACCGATCGAGACGCTCGATCATGCACAGCGGAACCTACGAATAAATTTGCATGCGATTATACCACGATTTGATTTGCATAATAAATTAATCTACAAGAAGGTTAGTAGTTTACCCCAACCGGAGAGAAATAGGAAATCAACCAAAGGGAGAAGCTGTGATCTTTCGGATTGTATCTCCAAGCAACGACTAGTGGACGTCGATCCTCACCGTAGAACCTCCTCGAATATGCACAAGAAAAACCCTACGTTTTTCTACCCTTAATGACTAGAACAAGAAACTAATTTTTCTCTTCTATTTGGTGATAAGTGGCGCAATTTTCATGTGTCATTGTGTTGGGAGGAACTCTCTTTATATAGAAAAAAAAACTAGTAAAGAGAGAGTTATCTTTTTCACACCACAATTACCTATTCCCATAAGGAAAAGATATTTGCGATAAGATAAGAGATAATTCCCAAAAAATCAATCTCTTATCTCTTTTCCATTAATTATCTAACAAATAAATAATTAACTAATTACACATGTGACATAATCTAGGAAAATTTCTTTTCCTAATTTATCCACAATAGGGGCGCCACTTTTATCATTAATTTAATAGAAAATGTGTTTTCTATTTTATATATTATTTACCAAATAAATAATATTGCATATTCATTAAATAGACCAACTATTTAATTTATTCTCGAGGTTTCTTAAAACGAGAAAACACTCATGTGTTAGGAGCCAACCTGGGGCCATGGACCTATAACCAGTAGCTGCAATAAATTGAATAAAATATTCATCGAACAGAATATTTCTACTCAACTCATTTATTCCGGAATTACGCCACCATAAATCTGAAACTGAACTCTATCGATTATAGATATAACTTATTCTCAAAACTTCGAGTCGATAAGTGTCCATTGATATAATCATTACATACGAGACTAACCTCCTGTAGACTATCCGTAATGAAGCGGGAATATTTTCAGTAAACCTTCTTCAATACATCTTATCCTTATTTACCATTAACCCACTAAAGTGATCAATTAATTCATAACCAAGACGAAATCCCGGATCGATCGGTTTCTAGGATTAACAAATAAGAGGATTGTCTTTCTACTTCCCACGTAAAGGAATAGATTCCATATCTGTGAGACACACACTTCTCACTCTTTCCAAAATATTGCCAACGTGAAAGTGATTCGGACCGCGCCTCTTAGCGATCCTTAACAAACACA
Source organism: Gentiana macrophylla (assembly GCA_026214975.1). Lineage (NCBI taxonomy): Eukaryota > Viridiplantae > Streptophyta > Magnoliopsida > Gentianales > Gentianaceae > Gentiana > Gentiana macrophylla. The sequence continues at coordinate 28,568,793 of CM047815.1, forward strand.
TCAAACCTTATCCTGAAACAAGTAGGAGTCTGTAATCACTTCAGGATTAAAGTTAATCCATGTATGGTCGTCTTGTGATTTAATAAGATTTCTCAATCACGGAATTATATGAGAAATGCAGATTAAATCGGTCCAGTCCTATATGACTACACATATATAAATGACCCACTTAGATAACCAATACCGACGGTCCGGATAAGACGGTCACACCATAAAGTGTTCATGGCGCATTAATGGTGGTTTAATCAATAGACCCCATACTTTGATTAAGTTCACCACGGGCTAACATTTCAAGTGTATCACCATAAACTTAATCCTCGCGTGCGTCACACAGTAAGTTATATGGCTACATATGATACGACTTAGGGTTTTCAGTAGTGTATTACTTACAAGCACGAAGCAAGTAATAAGATGAGAATAAATCTGTCATTTATTAATTCTAAAAACAATTACATAAATTGTTCAAGGCGCTTACTTCCGATCCATGATGGATTCTCATTAGGATGAACATAGAATGGACTAGAGGGGTTTAATTCTTGCTTCTTAGCTGCCATGGCTATCAAGAGCTCAAGGTACACCGGTTTACAATACCAAACACAACGAACAATCAAGAAATGAGTGAAACAGAAAGAATAACCACAGTTTGCTTTCAAGAAACTGCGGAAAACTCAGGGAAAATGAAGAATTCTCTCAAGATTCTCCAAATATAAGAAATGAACAGAAAAGCATCAGAAGAAACTCTCAAGTTACTACTCTGATACCATGTTGAAGTTTGTAGGCAACAAACGAAAATGATAAGAAAGAGGAAGTTTTATTATTCAAAGAATAATCAACAAGTTAAGTTACAATACTACTGATCATGGGGTATTTATAGCTTCATATACCTCATGAATCAGTTAAAAGTAAGTTACAAACGGTTATAACAGAATTTAACTAAATAACCGTTTTATGCCTATAGTTACTCTACTGACTATCTCAACAGCATGCTGAGTTTTCATGTAGTCTGTTGTGGTCTTTAGTGATCTGGTGAGTCTTTTACACTCAAATTGCCTTGCACTCAAAGATTCCTTCAACACATGTACTGTAACATTATCCCTAACAAAATGAGTATGCTTCCTTCCTTATTTGTTATGTTCATCCTATCAGAGGGGTGTGAATGGTTCTTTTCCAAGACACTTAAGTTTAAAGTCTTTTCTCAACAAATAATCTAGTGCAAAATGCTCTAACCTTCCATGTATGGGGTTGAAACAAGTTCAAGTGGTTTAAATGCAGATTAAGTGATACTGGAACACTTGTTAGAACTTTTCCAAAATCACGAGAAACTTTGATAAAGTAATTTAGGTCAAGACAAAGTTGCAAATACAGATTGATCAATGTTGAAGAGATTGTGCTATGTTCTGTCGAACTTCTCATATTAAGATCTTGCTGATGCTTAGATTCAAATAGAGTATAAGTAGTAAAGCATACAAAGAATTCTCATATTGGAATAACAGAGTTTATTGCATCTGGAATCGGATTTCTTGGCCTATATGCACCACCTAAACCAACCTGCAGAAGATCTATCTCCTTTAGGGTGTTTGGCGTAAAGCTGTCTTTTGAAAGCTTATTCCTTTCTAGCTATTTTTCTTTTTTTATTAGACGAACAAGAAATGTCTCAATTTATTTATTGTCTAGGTATGGTATTTTTTCATTTGATGTAACTTCGTGGGTAGTAGGTTCCCCGCAATGTTCTTTCCGTTTGTTTGGTATACATAACTGAACAACAACAACAACAACAACAACAACAACAACAACAACAATAATAATTAAACAAAGATGGCAACCAAACCACCATCCAATAATATTTCAAAATACACAAACGGGGATTATTAATGACATCACATCAAATGTATTTTGGCATCACACTAAAGTGGTACCATACATATTTATTCTTATAAAAGTCGATTTTAAACTTATAATCGACATTTTAAAAGACAAATATAGATCGTATAATACCACATTTAAAAACTCAAATGCGTGTAGGCGTCATAGTAATGTGATGTCACGATCAATTTTGAAACGTGTCACAAAATTATACTACCCTGTTGTTAGACCTAGCACCATCCGGATGATCCTAACCCTAGCCCTTTATTTCAATTGATAAGTCAAACAACTGGAAGTGAAGAATTCCTTCCTACATGGCAACTTGGCTGAGATTATTTACATGGAACAACCCCTATAACTACAAGACCCTTATCACCCTCATCACTGCAAACTACATAAGGCACTATATGGCCTAAAACAAGCCCTCAGGGCTTGGTTTGACAGATTCAGTGGTTTCCTTCTCCAGAATGGGTTCATTTGTAGCTTTTGAGATCCTTCACTATTTATTTACAAAGCAAATAATTCAATTATTATCCTATTACTCTATGTGGATGACATGTTATTGACAAAATCTAATCAAGCACAAGTACAAACTCTCATACACATGTTGAATTCTGAATTTGCAATGAAGGATCTTGGACCCATACACCACTTTCTAGGCCTTGAAATACACAGAGACAAGGATACTTACATTATGTACCAGAGTCACTATGCACAAACCATATTACAGATAGTTGATCTCACTGATTTCAAGCCCATCATCACACCATTGGAATCCAAGTACAAACCTCTCGAGAATTCACCAGTTATTTAAGATCCCAGCTATTTCCGAAGTTTAGTTGGAGCTCTACAGTATCTCACATTCACCAGGCTGGATCTCTCCTTCCCAGCCAACTTTGTCTCCCAATTTCCCCAGCAACCAACTGCCCAACACCTCAAAATGGTCAAACGAATGTTGCGTTTCGTCAAAGGCACTGTTACATTAAGTCTTAAGTTGACAAAACCTCAATCACTCACACTTACTGCATATTCTGACGCCGATTGGGCTGGATGCCCTCACACTAGACGTTCTACGACCGGTTATTGCACTTATCTCGGCCCTAACCTAATTTCTGGTGTACCAAAAATAGCACACGCTTCCCGACCCACATTGCAGCTGACCTCACATGGTTGACCTATATTTTCCGAGAACTGTCCATTGCACTTCCATCACCACCGATTCTGTACAGTGACAACCTTTCCGCTCTATATATGACTGTAAATCCGGTCTTCCATGCCCGGAGCAAACATATCGAGCTCGATTACCACTATGTTCGAGAAAAGGTAGCCCAGGGGTCTCTCATCACCAAGCACATTCCTGCTGCTTTACAAATTGCCGATCCCTTCACAAAACCCCCCCACAAAATGGGCCCTCTCACTTCTCCGACACGAACTTTGCCTCCACCCTCGGCTAAGTTTGAGGGACGGTATTAGCAGCACTCAAAATGGCAACAACATCAATACCAAAAAAGGCGACTCCGGAGATGAAAAAATAAGATGTTCCAACAGAGCAGATGAACACATGGAGTGATAAGGTGGTTAATGTATAGATAAGGCAGGATGTGTTCAATCATCAAATAATTTTTTAATAATTCCTCCGGAAATTGGAATTGTGTTTTGGCAGTGATGGACTCCTGGAAAACTCTATCTCCTACACAGTGGTGGTCAAACTCTGTTGTTGCATATATTCAAACAGTCAGATTTATTTTATTCAAAGTAAGTATATCTTGTAATTCGGTTTTTTGCTTTTATATTTTTTCTTTAAATAAAGTTAGAGATAAGTAGGACAGTACTATATAAACACCACACTTGGTGTCGCCTAGATGTACAATGAATATCCATTCTTCATTAATAAAATTAAGTCCATTTGTCCTAGTTAATATTCAATTTTTCTACACTATGTTCTGTTGAAGTTCTCACATTAAGATCTTGCTGATGCTTGGATTCAAATAAAGTATAAGTAGTAAAGCATACAAAGAATTCTCATATTGGAATAACAGAGTTTATTGCATGTGGAATCGGATTACTTGGCATATATGCACCACCTAACCAACATCCAGAAGATCTATCTCCTTTAGGGTGTTTGGCGCTAGAGCTGTCTTTTGGAAGCTTCTTCCTTTCTAGCTATTTTTCTTCTTTTATTAGACGAGCGAGAGATGTCTCCGTTTATTTATTATGGTCTTTTTTCATTTGATGTAACTTCGTGGGTTGTAGGTTCCCCGCAATGTTCTTTCCGTTTGTTTGGTATACATAACTGAATAATAATAACAAACACAGCAACAGCAGCAACAACAATAATAATAATAATTAAACAAAGATGGCAACCAAACCACCATCCAATAATATTTCAAAATACACAAACGGGGATTATTAATGACATCACATCAAACGTATTTTAGCATCACACTAAAGTGGTACCATACACATTTACTCTTACAAAAGTCTATTTTAAACATATAATCGACATTTTAAAAGACAAATATAGATCATATAATACCACATTTAAAAACTCAAATGCGTGTGATCGTCATAATGATGTGATGTCACGATCAATTTTGCAATGTGTCACAAAATTATACTACCTAGAGCAATATATCATGCCTATAAACCATGTAATACTTATGATATGCTTCTATAGAATACTCTAATTAAGCTGCAACAACGGTTTCCCCGTTATTAGAAGATTCATATGTTATATCAGAATGATTATGATGGCCTTCGATGTTCGTGGGTTTTTTTCCCAGGGTCTTTTCTTTTCTTTCGTCATGCTTTATCTGCTGCTCCCTGCACTCTTCACTGCAAAATGCTGTATCTCCCCTTCATTTATATATGAAATCAAGAATTTTGATGATGAGAAAAAAAAAGTCAACAAAACTATATCATATGGATTTTCAGCAGGGTCCTATTTAGGGATAAAGATACAACGTTTCCTCATATATAAGTGTTACCAGTTATAGTTGGTGTAAATATACTTTATTTTATTTTATTTTATATATTTGTTTTTTCTATTTACAAAAGTTACACACCCACCATATTCGAACCCAATTTTCAGGTTAAGTTATAGACTTAACTAACCATTACGCCGATGTAAGAGTACAATGTAAATATACACTACAAAAATTTAAAAGGAAATAGATCGGTAAATATAAAAAAACAAATATGTCTTTTTTCAACAGTCTTTTTGGGTTTTAACTTTGACACGTGTCAGCCATCAGCGAAGGTTACAAACACACACATACAAAACATTAAAAAAAAAAAACAAACAAAAAAAAAAAAACCCACAGACCACATGATATGCAATTATATATTCTTTTAGTCATTTTCATTGTTAAAGTCATATCATTAACAATGAATAATTATGAACGAGAGTGAATATTAATTTGTCACTTCTTATTAACCTTTTATTATTTATTTAGCAAAAAAAATCACGTTTGACGATGAACAAGAACTTCCGGTTCGAAAAAAAATTAGGAGTTGATGACAAAGAAATAACGGGATTTTTCCCAGGTTGCCACTACTTCTGGGGTGTATTTGTGGATATACCATCCAAGGCAAAAAAAAAAAAAAACAATTTTAAAACGTGATTTTCTTCCATATTTTTCATAAATGTGCACAATCTTAAGGTCCTCAAATCTCCTATTTGGGTTCCCTTCCCAATTAATGTTTAGTTTGATTTCAAAAACACCTAAAACGCGAAAATGAAAATGGTATATCAACAATGGAGTGGTATGGCTTGAAATTGAGCTTGTCAATATAAAAATAACTAACCTTGAATTTAAAATAAAAAGAAATCCCACTTGGCGGCCTGATGACAAAAAAAAAAAAAAAAAAAGAAAAGAAAAGAAAAGAAGAAGATACCTGTACATGTAGATGTCACGGCCAATAGCTAAACGTCGATTACAAAGCCCACAAGTTCTCAAGAACGGAGCAATCTCCAGCCGGCGGCGATTATCGCCGGCGGAGTCCCGCATGTAGTATCTCGGTGATATCATCGCCGATGAACGGTAATCATTCCATGTAGTAGTATTACTAGTAGCACACAACTTCTTCTTATGCCCATCTGAATTAGGTGATCTGAGCTGATCATCGGAAACATTATTCTGAGGAGGATTTAACGGCCATGAGCCGTCCACGTTGATACCTGTCATGCTCGTTGTTCTCTTCATAATAGGAGGAGAACGTCGACGCTTTCCTAGCATCTAAGGGAAAAGTGGGGTTTTTTTTTCTTTCTTTCTTGGTATTGGGAAGAATACTGGGAAATGATGAAATAAGAGATGGGCCGGGTTGAAGGTGATTGAATGATTGATGATAAAGGAATATGTGACGTTTTTATTTTATAAAAAGACAAAAATAAATAAAATTAAAATTAAAAAAAGGTCGTACACTTGTCACACCGTCAAAAACTTTTCAGCATGCCCTAGTCTTAAAAAATTTGTGAAATTATTTTGCTTTTTTAAAAGGTTAAACTCGGGTCACTACTTTCCTTGTCTTATGAGATGAAATTAGAGGTTAATCAGATAAACTTAGTGATCCAGAGTCATAAATTGTTTTTCCTTTCTCGTAAAAACCTTTTGAAACTAAATATATATATATATATATATATATATATACACACACACTAGTGAATGTGAGCCGTGCAAGACATAGCGGATCCAAAATAAATCGTTACTAACGATAATACCAAAGAATAGATGTTCAACGTGAAATAAATCGCGTAAGCTTAAACCGTAACAAATCCAAGGCACAAAACAAAAAGAGTAACATAAACATATCACATTCTCTGCAAGAGATAAATTTTTTTCTTAGAGGTGAAGTTTGTGAATCAACCTCTCTTCCAAATTTCTATCGTGAGTTTCCACCTACAAAATAAACCACAATACGATGTATTGGAGAACGAAGCAATGATGTAATCCGGAAATAAGCATCGGCTAACTCGTGCCAAAGAAATTGCGGTGTGTCATGAAGTCGATCCCTTTAGCTCCGACTTTACGTAATGAAACATTTTATAGAAAAACAATAAGCGGACAATAACTACACGGTAAAATTCCCCGGGACGCCTTAGTTTCCAGATCATTAATATGTTTGAAAATGTGTTTCACTCATTTTCTATACGGGATTTCTCTTTCCTATCATTAATGAATACGTCATTGATCTCGTGTTCATTCATTTGGTGAAAAAAAATAAAAAATATTTAATGTGGTGTCAAGAGTGATTTATAAGTCGCCGAGAGTAATTGTGGCGCCGTGAGTAATTTCGTGGGGCCGATAGAAGCCCACATAAATACATCATACATTCTTACACGACCAATAAGTTCAATATAGCTAGTCAGACAAATATAAAAAAATGATTCTACAAGTAAACTCAGAATAAATAGATGCGGGTTCTATTGACACTACCATTTTACTATTGACACCATTTTTTTTTATTTAAAATTTCATATAATTTTTCACACCACCAAATAACATTTTGGCACCACGTTACGTGCGTCAGAGATACCGATGATTTATAGGGTGCCGATAGTAATCGTCGCGCCGTGACTATCTTCGTGGTGCGAATATTTGTTTGGCTACTTTTTTTTGTTGTATTTTATAGCTAAACTTGACCCACCTTCCATCGTACACTACACAACACAACGTGAAATCTGTCGGTCTTTCCTTCTTTTTATTATCATTTTCAGCACAAACTACTAATGGCACACGGTTGATTTAAAAAACAACAAACCACAAAGGTTTGATATAAATAACACAAGTCGTGGCTCCGTGACTATTTTCATGGCGCGGAGATTTGTTCGGCCATTTTTTTTTTGTATTTTATAGTTAAACTTGGCCCACATTCCATCGTACATTACACAACAGAACTTCAAATCCGTTGGTATTTAAAGAAGAAAAAAAAACATTTATACTGCATTAGTAAAAAAAACATAACAAAACAAAATTGCCAAGAGTCAGCTAAGGAGGATGGCCACGTGGCCTCTTGTGGCAAAAAAAAAACATTTTTACTGCATTAGTAAAAAAAAACAAAATTGCCACGTGTCAGCCAAGGAGGGTGGCCACGTGGCCTCTTGTGGCACACCCTTCTTGGCTCTTAAATAATAACTAGTGAACGTGAGCCGTTGAAGGCACGGTGAGCCCAACATAAATCGTTACCAACGATAATATCAAAGAATAGATCCCCAACGTAAAATAAATCGCGTAAGCATAAACTGTAACAAATTCAAAGCACAAGACAAAGAGAGCAACGGAAACATATCACATTCTCTGCAAGAGGTAGCTCTTTCTTAGAGACGTGAAGATTGTGAATCACTTCTCTTCCAGCCCTATCATGAGTTTCCACCTATAAAATAAACCACAATATACTGTATCTGAGAACAATGTCATAAAGTCGATCCCTTTAGCTTCGACTTTACGTAATGAAACATTATAGAAAAACAATAAGCGGGGCATAACTACACGGTCAAATCTCTCGGGACGCCTTAGCTTCCAGACCATTAATATGTTTGAAAATGTGTTTCACTCATTTTCTATACGACATTTCTCTTTCTTTCATTAATGAATACGTCATTGATCTCGTGTTCATTCATTTGGTGAAAAAAAATGTTTTTATTATTTTGAACAACATAACGTCGGTGGAACCGACGGCCGTTTGCAGTACGAACGCTGCTAAAATTGCCGTTGGAATACCAAATCACTTTTTATATCCTTCAGATTGTATAGAAAATGAGTGAAACATATTTTAAAGCATATTAATGATCTGGAAGCGGTGTCCCGGGAGATTTGACCGTGTAGTTATGGTCCGCTTATTTTTTTCTATAATGTTTCATTACGTAAAGTCGAAGCTAAAGGGATCGACTTTATGACATTGTTCTCCGATAAATCATATTGTGGTTTATTTTGTAGGTGGAAACTCCTGATAGGGCTGGAAGAGAAGTGATTCACAATCTTCATGTCTCTAAGAAAGAGCTAACTTTTGCAGAGAATGTGATATGTTTCTGTTGCTCTCTTTGTCTTGTGCCTTGAATTTGTTACGGTTTAAGTTTACGCGATTTATTTCACGTTGTGGATCTGTTCTTTGATATTATAGTTGATAATGATTTATGTTGGTCCCGCCGTGCCTTGCACGGCTCACGTTCACTAGTAAGAAGATTAGGGGTGAACATAGTGCGGTTCGGCCGAATTTTTTTCATTTTTAAAACCGAATCATTTTATACGGTTTCTAAATTTTGAAATCAAACTAGAACAGTATTTAGACGTAAACCATTTGTTCGGTCCGGTTTGGTTTTACTTGGTTCTGGTTTTTTACGGTTTTATTTATCAATTATAATTAGTGATAGGAAATTACAAAAATTGTGTGGTAACAACAAATGATAACATATGTAATACATTAGTACAATATGCCAGTAAATCCAATGAATTGATTTAACAAATGTTTCATATTTAACTGACATCTACTATGTGAATCATAAAGTTCCAAAAACAAACTTTCCTTCAGCACCATCCAACATAACAAACTCGACACCTAGCTGGATAAACAAGATAATAAAAGAGTCATCTTTTACTCATTTTCAATTCATCAACGATTCATCAACTTATAATAAAACTAATAATGATTTAACCGTTATATTATTGAATAACATATATAAATCTCAAAATCCATTAGACAAAATAATATTTTGAGTAAGGTTAAGGGAGAAAGAGGAATGCATTTATTTCTTAAGTAAGCGAGTGATAAATGGAAGGTAACTAACTTTCACACATTTCAAATGAAATAAACATGTGATATAGTTTTGGGTTTCATTTAGTTAGAACATATTCGTGATTTTATTTTCTCCAAAACACTGGCTCTGATTTTGATTATCTCAACAATGTCATTTTCCAACATAATGTAATTATAAGCAAATAAAAGGCAAACTTATTAAAAAATAATGTTTAAAAAATGCATTTATTGGTATAAGATGTCAAACATTACAATCGAACAAATTGGAATATATCATTGACGAAATTCATCAAAATCATTAAAAGAAGTAAGTCATGCAAATCAGCATTCACATATTTCAAATATTGGTGTTGAAGAAGTAGAAAGAGAAAAAAGAGTTAGCGGTGGTGAGATGTGAATTAATATGTATTTCAGATTATTTTAAATGATTGGAAATTGAAGACATATGATATTAATAATTGATCAGTAGTACATCACAAAAACAAAGTTTAAACATGTTGAGTTGAATGGAAAAAGCACGCTGATATATATATATATATATATATATATATATATATATATATATATATATATATATATATATATAAAATCCAGTTTGGACTGGTTTTAAACGGTTTTTATTTTTTTAAATTGAAACCAAATTGTATTAAACAGTTAGGTTTTTAGTTATATAAAAATCGACCAAAAAACCATGGTTTATACCATTCCAGTTTGGTTCGATTTAGTTCGGCCGGTTGGTTCGATTTTCAGAATTTTCGTTCAGCCCTAATGAAGACCCCCTTTAATAAATTGACACAAAGTAATGATTTGATGCTCATTAAAACCTTTCAAAAACTACTTCTTAAAAAACCCTTTCTAACAAATGAATGAATGGACTTGTTAATTTTCGGTTTCATATTCTAAATTATAATATGTAGATGACTAGTGGTAGAGTATATATGCTGTGCAAGGCACGGCATGCCTCTTCCAAATAAATTCAATTTTATTTCATATTTAAGTGCAGCTATAAGCAACATGAGATTTTTGATATGTACATCTTACATATATTCACTTTATTTGAGAACATTAAATGAAATCAGAAAGATGAGTAATACAATATAAAACCATGCATATATTAGAAAGATAATTGTGCCCATAATAAGTTACAAAGCCAACTAAATATCACATCATCAATGGTAATATTTGATGCAGAAAGCTAAGCAAAATAAAAACTGATATTTTTCAATTCGTAAAACACCAATTTTACATATTATCCAAAACCATTAATTGTTGATGGATGCACAACTAATTGCCATGATATGTAAATATTTTCGGTAATTAAAATAACTAAAACTTAGATACATAAGATACATGCTACTTGGCATGGATCAAAATAAGGAACATCATTCATTGTTGTGCTTACTTCTCATTGCCTTTGTTCTTTAGTTTTTTCACTGGACTTTTAGGACCAGAATTCGGCACAACAACTTCATGGGTAAGAAATGGAAACTTCTCAGAAACGAGCTCATCTTCTTTTCCATCTTAATTATTAGCAAATCTGATTCCCCTTTTTGTAGATGCACATGGTGTTAGGTGTGATGCCCGAAAGACAATTTTGTAATTGTTTTATTTAATAAATGAAATGATGTTATTATTCATATTTATTATTCTCATATTCACCGATGTGACAATAGTATTTACACTACAGAAAACCCTAAAGTATATCGTTTATGTAATCACTTAACTCGGTGTATGGTATATACACAGGAGGATTGAGTTAGTGAAGATGTACTTAAAATACAATTAGCCCGTAGTGAAGTTAATCGAGAGTATCGGGTCTCTCCTTTAACGTGCTATTAATGCGCTGAACACAATAGGTGTGATTGTCTTATCCGGACTTTCGGTTAAGAGAACCTAATGGGACATTTATATATGATAGATATATCATATGTATTTGGACCGATTTGATTAGAGTTCACGATATAATTCCGTAATCGAGAAGTCTTATCGAATCAATGGATGATCATATTTATGGATATATCTTAATCCTCGAGGTGATCACGATCAACCGCTTGAATCGGTATGAAGTTTGACTTGACGGTTAAGGATTACACCGAGTCCGTGGTCCGAATTACCCCATCTTGGCATTTGTTTGGATTGAGTGAGTAGTCCGTGTTATCACAGATACGGAATCCATTCCTTCCATTTATGGAAGTAGATAAACGATTCCCTTATTTGTTAATCCTAGAAAGCGATCGATCGTGACGAGTTCATATTACAATCGATTAGCTACCAAATGAGTTGTATGAATTAATTGATCTACTAGGGGTTAATGGTAAATAAGGATAAGAGGTTCTAAAAAGGGTTAATGGTAACTTCCGATTTGTAACGAAGCGATTCATGGAGGATTAATCCATATGTAATGATTATATCAATGGACGCTTATTATTATTCTCGTGATGAGATAAATATAATCTTATAATCGGAGGAGTGCGATCACGAGGATTATGGTGGCATATTCTCGTGATTGATTTATCGAATATAATTATTCTATAATTATTTATTTGATTTATCGGAGTCATTGATTATTAGTCCATGGTCCCCGACGTGCCTCCTAATATAGCATAGCTATTCTCGGACGTCGAATCCTAATAATATTAATTTAGTTCTTGTTGGACTTTATTAAAACGATATGTGAATTAATTGTTTAGTTTTTATTAAATAAATTAAATTTAAATAATTAAATATGTGAAAAAAGACATTTTTCACAAACTTGGCCCAAAATGGTGTTGGCGAAATTAAACCCTAAGGGATTTGATATTGGCGCCTCATGCACTTAATTATTGACTAAGAAATTATTTTCTTGTGATTGATAAGACATATGCATAAAATATTTATTGGATAAATATTTATGGTAAATAATAAAGATAAATATTATTCTAGATTTGTTCTAGAATATTATGGAATTATCTTTTATTAAAGGATTTATTTTGTTTGATAAATAAAAATCCTTGGAGGCTAAGTTTTACTCTCCTATATAAAGAGAGTTCTCCCAAGCCTCAATACACACATAAATTTCGACTTCTCCCTATAGTAGAGAAGAAAAGAATTCGCCAAGGAGATTTGGGAGAAATCTTGGAGATTTTTCCGGTAGCATATCGGAAGGGTTCGAGTCGAGAATTCCTTCCACGGGAATTGCTTGGATCACACGATCGGAAGAAGGCGTGGTGCTCTTCACATCTTCGCATTCATCCTTTGCGGTTCTTCAACTTGAATTTAGAGATTCAAGAGGTATGATCTACATCCCCTTCAGAATAGATCTAGTTGTTTTATTACGCATATTATATAGATCTAGATCCATAAATCGCTTCCGTTGCGGACAATATTACTAACAGTGGTATCAGAGACCATGGTGATCTATATTTATACGTATAAAATATTAGATCTAGGAGTGGTAAAACATGTAGATTTTTGTCCCAATTTTTTTTTAAAATAGGGCCGACGATGTTAATCTTTTTTTTTTTTATTTATGTTATGAATGTCTTGGTTGAAGAGATGGATTGGGGTTGATCTTGTTTACTCGTTAGATCTATTCAGCTCCTTTGTTTAGTAACAATTGAGCATAGGAATTGTATTTTTTTTATGTCTTCTTTTTTCAAAATTTATGTAAAAAGTAGCATCTTTTATTGTAATTTTGATTATCCGGGCTGGAAAAGATGAAGATCTTGCTGAAAAATTGAAGATCAAGACGAAACCCAAGGTATGAACGAGGAGAAACGGATGAATTTTATTAAAAATCTGCTACAGGACTTTCTGCGACACTGAAAAGCGTCACTAAAAGTCCTGTTTAATAAATATATGCGGCTAGGGTTTTCTTTAATTTTGCGGCTGCACCAAAATTTTTTTTTGTTGTGACCTAAATTTTTTTTATTCAACAGCCGTATGATGAAAAAAAAAAAAAAATTATTTTTGGAAAATAATTAAAAGCAGCCGCATGTAATATAATAAAATAAAATATATGATTAATTAAAATAAATTGGATTTATTTAATTAAAAGACCTTTTCTCCTCTCGGTGTTCGTGGTTCAGTGTTCGCGGTTCGAGTTCAAGATTCAAGATCAAGACTCAAGACAAGAAGATTGTAATTTATTTTTCCTAGGATAGATTAGTTACTGGGTACCAACAATCCATCTCGGTGTTTAAATTTCCGCAATTTATTTTTTATGTGTTCGATCATAAAATAGATATAAAATCGAATTGCCATGACATGCATCATATCATAAATCCACTCCATGCATACATGTAGAATTTTAATTTTGGTAATTAAAATAGGCATGTATACAAACTCGTGTAATTAGTTGAAATTTAATTAATACGTGGTAATTAATGAATTTAGTAACTAATTAATGATCCGAGGACGGGTTATGAAATCGTTAGGCTTTTCGGTGTGTGTTCTCGGTGAACCGCCTTAAAGCCCAAACGAGATCACGTTTTCAATTCGTAGTGTCTACGAGATTGAATGATGGTAAAAGAACAAAAATCTTGGATAAAAACGGTTCGCTTATAGGTTGGGTGGTCAACTGAGCTAGGCTCGACCGACTTAACCCTCCTAGTGTGATGTATGCACGGGGGTCCGGCAAGACTAAGCTACACCGGAGAACGGAGGGGTGATTCCTTCTTATCTCAATGATTTGTCTTGACCCGATTTCGTCCGATCGTCACATATGTTCCAACGAATAGGGACGGGTAGGCTTGCCTACGTTACCGACACCATTCGGAATCCTTGATTTGATGAGCTTTTATGATAACATCAAAAAGACGTGGTTAGTTAACCCACAACCACTTCCAAATTATTGAGTGGGAGCGGGGGAGGCGACAGCCAACCCCACGGCCTCTACTATAGATACAAGTAAGTGAGAGAAGGGTGACGCCGAGGCGCTTTGATTTCGCCCCCTAAGAATGGTGTTCGCCCTATCAACATTCATGGCTTGGTCTCCGAAAGGATAGGTTTTCTGGGTACTCGTCGGGTCACTGACCTATCCTAAGACGGCATACTCGGGGCGTACCTAAGAGAACCGATATAGTAGGTCACACTCATCATGGGTATTCTTGATAATATCTAGGCTAAAAAAGGAAGGTAGTCAATGAATAAAGGGATGTTCGATTTCCGTGGGATGTTTGATTCTCACAAGTTATTCATTGATGAGATTGTCTCGATTTAACCGTCATCTCTTTGACCTACCCTAAGGCGGCATCGAGATGCGAGGTTAAAACCTGGAATGGTAGAGTAGACTTATTTTTAGTTTACAATTCCTAAAATTTAATATAGTAGTGTTAAACTTGAATTAATACATGTCATTTTATTTTCAAAGAAAATGTCCGCTCAAATTTACCTTTCTTGTTCGAAAAATTAACGGGAAACAACTTTAAGAAATGGAAGAGTAACTTAAACGTGGTGCTCACGTATGAGAATGTGCAACATGTACTTACTTTCAATGCCCTACTATTGGCGATCCAAAAACTGGTAAAGCCGAGATCGAACAGCAGAATCATTTGGATCGAAAGCGGATAACCGGGCTCGTGGGATCATCCTGGCGGCAAAGTGTCGGAGGTTATTAGGACCCAGATTGAAGAGTTTGAGTCTGCAGGAGAGAAATCATGCGGAAACTTACTACGATGTTTGGATCACCTAGCAACCAAGCAAGACACGATGCCATCAGGTTGGCCGTCAACACGAAATTGAAGAAAGGTCAAGCAGTGAATGGTCATGTTCTAAATATGATCAGTTACTTCAATGACGCCGGTATTCATGGATCAAAGTTCGATGAAGCAACTCAAGTATCAATGATTTTGGAATCGTTGACTCCTGAGTTTATCCCGTTCAAAACTCAGTATCTGATGGGCAAATATGAATTGACCATGACACAGATGCTGAATGAACTGACTATCTACGAGGGCCTGCTATCGAAAGATAAGGTCCAAGTAGGGGATAAGAAAGCTGAAGCCAATATGGCCGAAGCCAGGTCATCAAACAAGCCTAAGGCGAAACCGAAGAAGAAGGGTAGTGTTGCACCCGTGCCCAAGCCAATGAAGAAAAAGGGTGCCAAGAAAGTTGATTTGAGTCCAAGCCCAAGGGCAAATGCTTTTACTGTAAGGAGGTAGGACATTGGCGACGCCATTGTCCCGAATACCTTCGTGATGTGAAAGATGGCAAAGTCAAGGCTGTCGCTGGGAAAGATAAGAAAGGTAATTTGGAATTACTATTCTTAGAATCTTTTAATGTAGCTAAAGATGTGTCCACTTGGATACTTGATCTGGAGCTACTAACCATGTATGTTCTTCATTCTGATTCTTAGTTCGCGACGAGGAGTGGAAGAGGGTTCTCAGTGATGCGAGTAGGCCTTTGGGGCGCCATTTCGGCAAAGCAAATGGGAGTTGTGGACTTGCATTTTAATAATAGAATTTTACATTTAGACAATGTTTATTTTATTCCCAATTTTAGGAGAAATTTGATTTCTTATTCTCGCCTTAGTTGAACAATCATTTTGCTTCAAGTTTGAATGGTGAATTTGTTATTTCAAAGAATGGTTTTGAATTGTGTTCAACTATAAATGAAAATGGTTTATATTTTGTGAGACCACATAAAGCTCCCCTACTTAATACTGAAATGTTTAAAACTGCTCATCAAAGATCTGCAAAAAGGCAGAAAGTTTCTCAAGTAAAAGAAGATAAAACATACTTGTGGCATCTAAGGCTTGGCCATATTTCCTTGGAAAGACTCAAAAGACTTGAAAAGGTTAATGCCTTAGGTGAGTCATCTGCTGACACCTTCGCCTGCCTCTGCGAGTGTTGCCTGGAGGGAAAAATGACTAAGCGTCCCTTCTCATCAAAGGGTAATAGAGCCACAGAACTCTAGACTTAGTGCATTCGGACCTTTGTGGTCCGATGAACGCATGCAAGCTAGGCGGATACGAGTACTTTGTGACTTTCATTGATGATTACTCGAGATTCGGTTATGTTTATCTCGCCGCATAGAAAGTCCGAGGCTTTTGGAAAGTTCAAGGAGTTCCAAGCGAGAAGCGAAAGGCAACTAGGCAAGTCATTGAAATGCCTCCGCTCGGATCGTGGAGGTGAGTATTTAGATCATCGAGTTCATTGACTACTTGGCTGAAAAAGGAATTTGTTTCCAACGTTCAGCGCCTAGGACACCTCAGCAAAACGGAGTTGCTGAGAGGAGAAACAGGACATTGATTAACATGGTTAGATCAATGATGAGCTACGCCTCACTACCTATATCCTTTTGGGGTTATGCTTTAGAAGCAGCGGTCTACATTTTGAATGCAGTACCGTCAAAGTCTGTCGAAAAGACACCCATTGAGATGTGGTCGGGACGTCGCGAAAGCATGCGTCACTTCCGCATATGGGGTTGTCCTGCACATGTGCTGATGGACAAGACTACCAAGCTACAATCACGCATTTAAAGTATGTTTGTTTGTAGGCTATGCAAAAGGTACACGTGGTGGTCTATTTTACGATCCGGAAGATAACAAAGTGCTAGTCTCGACTAACGCTACGTTTTTGGAGGAAAGTTATATGAAAGACCACAGACCTCGAAGTACAATTGTACTAGAGGAATTACTCTCCGATGACATCAGGCCTATTGTGGTCGCGATGTTCCTGTAAACAACACTAATAATACAACAAATCACTTCCGACATTCTGTTCCACCCAGACGCATCTGCGAGAGGGTTCGCCACCGGCTCGGCACGGCATGGATTTAGAGGCAAACGTAGTCGCCTCGATGGGGTGGAAGATGATCCTCCGACCTATAAGAAGGCCTTCACTGGATCACGATAAGGATAAATGGATTGACGAATGAATCAAGAGATGGAGTCTATGTACTCTAACTCGGCCTGGAAACTTGTAGAACTTCCTCAGGGTGAAAGGCCCATTGGATGTAAATGGCTCTACAAGCGAAAGAGAGGAGTAGATGGGAAGGTTGAAACCTTCAAAGCACGGCTGGTAGCCAAAGGTTACACACGGCGAGAGGGTATAGACTACGAGGAAACCTTCTCACTGTGGGCATGATGAAAACCATCCGCATCCTCCTTTCGATTGCTGCATGTCTGGATTATGAAATCTGGCAAATGGATGTTAAGACAGCGTTTCTAAACGGCTTTCTTGACGAGGAAATCTATATGCAGCAACCAGAGGGATTCATTGAAGAAGGTCGAGAGCACATGGTGTGCAAGTTGCTCAAGATCCATTTATGGGTTGAAGCAAGCATCTCGTTCTGGTATCATAGATTCGATCACACGATCAAGTCTTATGATTTGAACAACACTTTGTTGAATCTTGTGTGTACAAGAAGGTTATCAAAGATAGTGTTGTATTTCTAGTGTTGTACGTTGATGACATACTCCTAATTGGCAACGATAAGGGGATGATGTCCGACGTGAAAATTTGGTTGACCACGCAATTCGAATGAAAGATTTGGGAGAAGCGAGTTATGTTCTAGGATCCAAATTATAAGGGATCGTAAGAACAGGATGTTAGCTCTGGCCCCAAGCAACTTATATAGATAAGGTCTTTGCACGCTTGATATGGAGAACGCAAAGAAGGGTTTTCTACCAACCCGTCCACGGCGTTTACCTATCTAAGTCTCAGGGCCTCAAACCCTAGCAGAGGTGAAGCTATGGGAAGAGTGCCATATGCCTCGTTGTTGGTAGTCTTATGTATGCTATGAGGTGTACGAGACACGACATTTGTTACGGCGTTGGATTAGTCACCGTTTCGAGTCAAATCCAGGCAACCGCCTTTGGGACAAAGAGAAAGAATCTCATCAAATATTTGAAGAGAACCGAGAAATTATATGCTCGTCTATTCGAGTGGGAGTTTGGAGCTAGCGGGGTACATCGATTCGATTTTGATCAGGCAGAGATGATTCTAAATCTACCTCTGGTTCAGTGTTTACGCTTGGTGGCGGTGCAGTAGAATGGAGAAGCCAAAAGCAATCCAGCACAACCGATTCAACAATGGAAGCTGAGTTCATAGCGGCCTCGGAGGCGACTAAAAAGCGATTTAGTTAAGAAAGTTCATCGTAGATTAGGCGTTGTCCCGAATCTTGAAGATCCTATTACTCTCTATTGTGATAACAATGGGGCCATTGCCAACTCTAGAGAACCTCAAAGCACGATGAAGTCGAAGCATATAGAGATAAAATCTTTGGGTGATCAACGATTTTGTCGATAGAGGGGACATTTCCGTCAAGAAAATCGCCTCCGCCGATAATCCTGCTGATCCATTCACCAAGACGCTGTCGATTGAAGCTTTTAGTCGACACTTGGAGACTATAGGTATTAGAGACATGTCTCATTTGCTTTAGAGCAAGTGGGAGTGATAGTTTCTTTGTATTTTAAATAATAGGGTGTGCTCTAAAACAATTAATCACATGCTTTCGTGCAAGTGGGAGATTGTTAGGTGTGATGCCGAAAGACAATTTTGTAATTGTTTTATTTAATAAATGAAATGATGTTATTATTCATATTTATTATTCTCATATTCACCGATGTGACAATAGTATTTACACTTCTGAAAACCCTAAAGTATATCGTTTATGTAATCACTTAACTCGGTGTATGGTATATACAGGAGGATTGAGTTAGTGAAGATGTACTTAAAATACAATTAGCCCGTAGTGAAGTTAATCGAGAGTATCGGTCTCTCCTTTAACGTGCTATTAATGAGCCCGAACACAATAGGTGTGATTGTCTTATCCGGACTTTCGGTTAAGAGAACCTAATGGGACATTTATATATGATAGATATATCATATAAATTTGGACCGATTTGATTAGAGTTCACGATATAATTCCGTAATCGAGAAGTCTTATCGAATCAATGGATGATCATATTTATGGATATATCTTAATCTGAGGTGATCACGATCCAACCGCTTGAATCAGTATGAAGTTTGACTTGACGGTTAAGGATTACACCGTCTGTGTGGTCCGAATTACCCCATCTTGGCATTGTATTGGATTGAGTGAGTAGTACGTGTTATCACAGATACGGAATCCATTCCTTCTATTTATGGAAGTAGATAGAGACAGTTCCCTTATTTGTTAATCCTAGAAAGCGATCGATCGCATGCGAGTTCATATTACACACCGATTAGCTACCGGTGAGTTGTATGAATTAATTGATCACTAGGGGTTAATGGTAAATAAGGATAAGAGGTTCTAAAAAGGTTAACGGTAACTTCCCGATTTAGACGAGCGATCTATGGAGGATTAATCCATATGTAATGATTATATCAATGGACGCTTATTATTATTCTCGTGAGGAGATAAATATAATCTTATAATCGGAGGAGTGCGATCCACAGGATTATGGTGGCATATTCACCGTGATTGATTTATCGAATATAATTATTCTATAATTATTTATTTGATTTATCGGAGTCATTGATTATTAGTCCATGGTCCCCGACGTGCCTCCTAATATAGCATAGCTATTCTCGGACGTCGAATCCTAATAATATTAATTTAGTTCTTGTTGGACTTTATTAAAACGATATGTGAATTAATTGTTTAGTGGATTTATTAAATTAGTTGGGCTAAATAATTAAATATGTGAAAAAAGACATTTTTCACAAACTTGGCCCAAAATGGTGTTGGCGAAATTAAACCCTAAGGATTTGATATTGGCGCCTCATGCACTTAATTATTGACTAAGAAATTATTTTCTTGTGATTGATAAGACATGTGCATAAAATATTTATTGGATAAATATTTATGGTAAATAATAAAGATAAATATTATTCTAGATTTGTTCTAGAATATTATGGAATTATCTTTTATTAAAGGATTTATTTTGTTTGATAAATAAAAATCCTTGGAGGCTAAGTTTTACTCTCCTATATAAAGAGAGTTCTCCCAAGCCTCAATACACACATAAATTTCGACTTTTCCCTATAGTAGAGAGAAGAAAAGAATTCGGCCAAGGGAGATTTGGGGAGAAATCTTGGAGATTTTTCCGGTAGCATATCGGAAGGGTTCGAGTCGAGAATTCCTTCCACCGGGAATTGCTTGGATCACACGATCGGAAGACTGTGGTGCTCTTCACATCTTCGCATTCATCCTTTGCGGTTCTTCAACTTGAATTTAGAGATTCAAGAGGTATGATCTACATCCCCCTTGTAGAATAGATCTAGTTGTTTTATTACGCATATTATATAGATCTAGATCCATAAATCGCTTCCGTTGCGGACAATATTACTAACACATGGTAGCACGGTTCCCTTGTCCATAGCGTACATGCTATTTCTTCTGTCATATTTTTGTTGAGGGGCTGAACAATTGCTCTTCTTTTTCAGCATCCACCGAGGTACAGCCTTGCAGGGTTGATGCAATTTCACTTGCAGTCAAGTTGAAAGGTGATTGTGCTGCTGCACAATTGGCTTCTTCTTCAGTATACAATTTCATAATTGGGTAGGTCCATTCACCCTTACTTTTGAAGGAATTGTCAAAATATTTAAGAAAGCACACAACTGCCTTCTTGTCTATTTTTCTTCCAATCTCGTCGTTTAGCAGAATGACGATGGTCGGACCAACCTCTGCCATGTGTCATCCACAGAGTGGCCAAGTCATCAATGAAGAAAGTCAACAAGTCATAAGGGCCAGGAGCCGCAATTCTGACTGAAGAAGCCGACCTGAACCCAGGTGGAAGGTCAGCTCGTCCATCTAGCTACCACCGCAGGACAGCTCGGTAACATTGGAGGTCGGGTAACGCAGTTCGGGTCAGAGATGACCCCAGGAGGCTCGACCTATGTCGGCCAAAGCTTCATTGTCTGATATTTAAACGTGTTCCTATATTATAGGATAAACATGGAAATAATCCTAAATATTATGACATTGATCCTGTCATTTAAATGCGTCCATAATTATCCCTAAATCAAAGAGATACACTGGTGGTTATCCTTAGGGATTAAGAATACGTTTCCATGTAGAACAAGGAAAAGTAGGAGTCATCCCCTATATAAACAACCCTAAGAAACTACGTGAGACTTGATTCCAATACATTCATTGGTTACGTAGGCAACTTGAGGGAAATAACTCTCATGCTCAGTCTAAAAATCATCATAAACACCTCATCCTTACTTAATTGTTCTTGAATTATTGTCACTAAAGGAAAACGGCCCGGATTTATTCATAGACGAGATCCAACATCGTCAATTGGTGCTAGAAGGAGTGCCTCTTTTCTGGCAATCGTTCAAGGATCCCCTAATAATTTTATTTATTCCTAGCTATAGCCAAGAACACCGTGAAGAAAGGTGCCCAGGATCCTATGGATCCAACCCAACAAGGTGGTGCTGCCACCACCCAAGATGGAGACCAAATTGTAGCGGGCCAAAAAGGCACAAATCTTGCTGAGGATCAGACTCACCAGCCTGATCCAGTTCATCAAGATCCAGCCAACCAGGCGTTGGTGGAAGCTCTAAAGAACATGGACAATACAACCCTCAAGGTTATATTTGAGGAAACACTCAATGGAAGAGATCCCCTAAAAATTTCATAAGCCGATCCCCCTCAGAAGGCTCTCAAAAAGAAAGTGGTGGTGGAATCTAGCTTCCATACAGAGCTAAAGATTGTGAAAAATCAGCCCAATGACACTGCTAGAGCCGAATTGGATGCCCTGCTAGGACGACGATCATACGAGTTCTTGTGTGTGTCACCGTTCGAGCCATATGATGGATCTAAGGACCCTTATGATCATATGCACCAGTATATATCTTACATGAATCTGTTCAACACTCCAGACGAGATGAAGTGCAAGACATTCCTTGCTCTGCTCACATAAAGAGCTCGGGAGTAGTTTAATAAGATCCTGCCGAGGTCTATCTCCGACTTTGGAACTCTCACACGGAATTTCATCCATGCCTTCATCGCTTCTCGTCCATTCTAGAGAAATCAAACTCATCTCCTCACGTTAAAGAAATGACAAGATGAGACTGTGCTCCAGTTTCTAAAATGTTTTAACGGGGAATCCGTACAGGTCAGAGATACAGATGACCGAATCCTAGTCGCCTTTTTCATGGCAGATCTGCGAGAGGGATGGCTGCATGCTAAGTTGAACAGAAAACTCCCCCAAACTATGGAAGAATGCCTAGATGTGGTTTATAAGCATTGCCAAGGGGAGGAAGCCAATAGGATGAAGAGAGATGGAAAGAGTTGAAGGTAGAAAGAACAAATCTGAGGACAAATCAGAAAAGAAGAGAAAATCTGTCTAGGATAGAGTAACTACGCCAGTCTCAGATTGGCTGGGAAAGAAGGGAGCTCTGCAGGATAGAGACTTCATTCCGCTGAACAGGTCTCACGAGTAGGTCCTCGCAATTATGGAAAGGAAATGAATAGCACGGAATCCACCTCCGATGAGGGGACCTCGGGAAAAAAGTGATCCCAGCAAATTTTGCAAGTACCATAAGGACATTGGCCACGACTTGGAGCATTGATAAGGGACATTGACACTGCAGTAATGGAAAGGAAGCTGGACGAGGTTGTAGATCGGTATCAACAGCCCGAACCGCGAGGACGACATGAATTTAAATGAATGAATCCCTATCAAGATCGGGATAACATGGATGAACCTCGATGAAGAATAGACCACACGCCAGACCCTGATTGTCAGATGGACAACCGTCCCATAAATACAATCAACACGATCTCAGGTGGGCTGTACAACTCCATCCGAACTGAAGGGACGAGCAGTGGCAGGTCTGCTACTCCTCCTGAATCAAACAAGAGGCAAAAACTCTTTGAAGAAGTAACCTATGGTCCTAGGGACTCCCTTCCTTTGGTAATAAACAATGAAGGGTTAGTGATTGAGGCGGTGGTAAGCAAGCATTTGATAAGGTGCATTTGCGTAGATATAGGCAGTGCGGTGAACGTACTTTACTATAATGTTTTCTGAGCTATGGAGCTAAAAGATGTAGAACTAACGCCCGTCTCTGCTCCTCTATTCGGCTTCACGGGACCCCCAGTTCATCCAGTGGGTATGAACAAGTTACCTACCACTTTTGGAACATAATCAAAGGGCAGGACCCTGATGGTTAATTATGTGGTCGTGAAAGCTCCCTCAGCGTACAATGTGATCATGGGAATAGCAGCCTTGATCGATTTTTGAGCTATGATATCCCTAGCTCATGTCAGTATGAAGTTCCCAACAGGGGAAGGCTCAGTAGAGATTAAGGGTGACGTGGAAACAACCAGGAGCTGTTACACCGCAACCGTAAATGGGAAGATGATGGTTCAGCATGTATGCATTGAAGAATTACTCCTCGAGGATGAGGAGAGCTGGTCATCTGAAAACCAGACCGAGGTTGTTCGCCTAAGGAACGAACAAGTAGACTTAACCGTGAATGTGGGCTCTTGGGTCCCAAACCCACACAAAGAAGCTCTGGTTAATCTCTTAAAGGTATTTAGAGATGTGTTCGCATGGAAGACAGAAGATATGCCAGGTCTCTCCCGGAGTTAGATGTACATAAATTGAATGTCGATCCGAGCAGGAAGCCTGTTCGGCAGAAAAAAGGCACTTCGCTCCTGAGCGAATCTCAGCCATTGAAAAGGAAGTGACAAAGTTGCTTCAGGAAAACATCATTAAGGAATTTCCATACCCAGAGTGGCTGGAAAATCCAGTGCTGGTCAAGAAGCCAGACGGGAGCTGGAGAATGTGCGTTGATTTCACTGATCTCAACAAGGAATGTCCTAAGGATTGTTACACACTACCAAAGATTGACCGCCTTGTTGACTCAACAGTAGGATATGAGGTATTCACATTCTTGGATGCGTATAAGGGTTATCTTCAGATTGTTATGGATCCAAAGGATTCAGAGAAGACCTCATTCATTACAGAGTTTGGTATGTATTACTATATCACCATGCCATTTGGTTTGAAGAACGCTGGAGCAACATACCAGCGAGCTGTGAACAAAATATTCACACAGCAGGTCGGTCGATGCATGGAGGTGCTTGTGGATGACCATCTAATCAAGAGCAGGTCTCTTGATCAGTATTTACTGGACGTTAGAGAACTGTTCAGTGTATAAAGGTACACCCATATGAAGTTAAACTCCAAGAAGTGTACATTCGGGGTCAGATCGGGCAAATTTCTAGGATACTTGATATCCAAGGATGGAATTAAAGCTAATCCTGATAAGATCGACGCGTTAAAGACTATGCCGCCTCCAAAAAGCATCAAATAAGTCCAGAGACTTCCTGCATTTAAAAGCAAAGATCGAACAGATTCCTCTCTGGTCGCGGCATGGGCTGGCGTGCTTTTTTTTCAAGATCTTGAGAAGAGCTAGTTCATTTCATTAGGATGAAGACAGTCAGAAATCCTTTGAAGATTTGAATTCATATTTGGCCGAGCTGCCGACGCTAACAGCTCCTCAGGAAGGAGAAACTTTGTATGTGTACTTAGCAGTGTGTGAAGAAGCACTAAATGCAGTGCTGGTCAAAGAGCAGGACAACAATCAAATACCAATTTTCTTTGAGAGCAAAGCACTTCACAGACCAGACGTAAACTCAAATGCAGAAAAATTGGCTCTAGCCTTGGTGCATGCCTCTCGGAAATAAGGGCCTATTTCCAGGCTCACCCGATTACTGTAATTACTGAACAGCCCCTTCGACAAATCTTGGGACGACCTGAGACTTCATGAAGATTGGCAAAATGGGTCGTAGAACTATCATAGTACGACCTCGACTTTCGTCCGTGAACTGCGATCAAGGCACATGCATTGGAGGATTTCTTGGCAAAAGGTACAACCATTAGTTTGGATGACGATCAGCCAACATGCTAAGAAGAAAGATGGAATTTTTATGTTGATGGGGCAGCTAGCAAGGATGGAGCGCGGCGAGTCTGTTTGCTTCGTCACCAAAAAAGAGCAATTTCCATATGCTTTACGCTTTGGATTCTAAGCTACCAACAATAAAGCATAATATGTGGCCCTATTTAATGGGCTCAAGTTGCACTACAACAAAACAGGCCTTTGGCGACACATTCTTTGTGGCAGTTTGATAAATGTTGTAAACTTTCCGGCATAAGTTACTAAATGCCGTGAAAGTCAGCGTTTAAGCGACATATTGTTTTATGCTGCGAATTTTCAACATTTAACCGGCAATCATTGTTTATGTCACAAATGTGTGTCATTTTTTGTGGCGGTTTACTTTTATGTCGTATAGAATACGTCACTTTTACGACACTCTACGTATATGTCAGAAGTTTTGTGACAACATCGCGGCATTTGAACATAATACCACCAAATGCAGGACATTTCTGAAGCTACCTTTTTGCATTAAAAACAAAAGTAGCTATGGTGTTTTTGTAGTTTTGCTATAACATAAAGCGTTTATATGACACTATATCAAAATGTGTTATAAAATTAAAAAAGTTGTTATAATAAATAATATGTATCTTATAATGGTATTTCATTATAAATTCAAACAAAACATGACACATAAATCATATAATCATAAATCATGTATATCTTCATTTATCCTATGTACATAGTATAAGAAGAGATCCAATAATCCCTTGGGTAAGCCACGTCGATAGGCTTTTCTCGTAAGAAGGTGTAGGCTTGTGCATTTGTGTAATTGAAAAGGCGGGTTATATCCGGTCAAGTGGATTGCTAGTGAGTTGTTACCGCGTGGCCCAGCAGATGCGATGTAAACAACTTCATCTTTGTTATGGTTGTAAGTTAGCGAAGCAACTCATACTCGACTCGTAGGGAAGTTTGACTTGATTCGCTTTTTTGAGTTCGAGCTTGAGTCATGCTACTCTTGTAGTTAACCGAGGCGGTTTGAGCATCAAACTATAGTAACCGAGTATCTCACTAGGTAGTCGAGCTACATTAAATAAATATTCGATTAATTATATTTATAAAATTTATTATTAAATAATATATTATGTAAAACATTAATTATTACGAGTTGAACTCGATCTTGACATATATTATGAAATAAATATATTCTAAAAGATAATCGAGTTCTGAGCTGAATCGAATTATTTTAGTACTTAACGAGTCGTGTACAATCATCCTTTTATAGCTAGATTGAGCTTGAATCAAGTTTGAGTCTAAGCTTTTTTAGTCGAGTCGAGCTTGATGCTTAAGGAGTATCAACACGATTACATCCCTAATCTTTGTACACCGACTAAAAAGCCCTTATCCCCCACATGTTCCTTCCCCTTTTCCTCGCTATGAATCAAATTTCATGATTTTAGTGGTAAAGATAGAATGGTAAAGCCTATGCTATTCATGTAAATTGTTTCTTTCTTTGCTTGGATACAATAAACATGCCCTTCTAGTTACCATGTTGCAAACCCGTCAACGTGCAATGGTAAAGTTAGAATGGTAAAGCTTATGCTATTCATGTAAATTGTTTTCTTCTTTGCTTGGATACAATAAACAAGCCCTTCTAGTTACCATGTTGCAAAAATGGCTTTGTGCGTCAACGTTTCCCGATGCTCGACCACTATTACATGGACCATTTTCAGATTTTTTTACATGATTTTGTACGTCAATGTTTCCATATTCATTTCTTGTAGGTTGTTGTTAGGATGGTATAATAATAAAAGTGTCAATAGTTAACATGTAGGAAGGATTAACACTTTCTGTATTTGCAAGCACATATCTATGTGCCAAGAGACATCATCTAGATGAACCATCTTCTATTTTCCCAATGAGAGACCAACTTCAAGTTTTGAACCCTTACCCAACCTTACGCTAGTGATCCTTACGGATGACTTCTACTATGAACATTGTTTATCAAGGTGCTTAGATACTACAAAGATAACAATAACAATATAACATGTGTGATAATATATAAAACACCACATTATGCTTTCTCATTTTATATATATATACGTATTGAAGAAGAAAAATAAAGTTAATTTTGTCCCAAACCCGGTAATTACCCGATATCATTAACAAGTTTTACACTATCTCGTGCATCGCAACGGTTTAGGCTAGTGTGTGTGTGTGTGTGTGTATATATATATATATATATATATATATATATATATATATATATATATATATATATATATTTGTGAAACTAGGATAACGATTTTGGGAAGTTTTAAATCCCTATAATTACTCCAACTTAATGGCCGGACTTAAATGCTCAATATTTATGTGATTTTTTTTTAAAATTTTTTCATTCCTATTTTATCTTTTAAGGATATTTTGGTCCATTAATAATGATATAGTCCTTTTTAACAGCAAAAAATGATGTGTCATTTGATCCTAATTTATTTACTTGTTTGTCCTTCCGGCCTATTTCCCCTAATAAATATTTCGTTAACAACAAATGAGAGTAAAATATTAGAAACTTTGACACATTTATTAAGAAAATTGTAAAAATTAACTATATCGCATTCAAATTTTTTTAGGATTGAAACTTGAAAGTATCATAAGATTATTAAAGTGTATGTTTAATACTCCTCCATTTTTTTATCTCATCGCATTTTAGAATTTTTCTTTTTTTATTTATCTCATATTTTACATTTCCAATGATCATTTATTATTTTTTCTCCTTTACCAATAAAGTATTTACATCTCCAATAAAAAATACATTTACAATACTAAAAATCTCTTTACCAACAAAGTATTTATTTTTCAATAAAAAAATACATTTCCAATACTATATTTTAGACATATTAATTACTTTTTTAATTTGTGTGATTCTTCTCTCTGCGACATATAAATAAAAACGGAGGGAGTATATTACAATGCCCAATATATATATATATACCGTCTTTTTTTTGTTCATATTTTATGTTAATGGTACTTTGACTTACACATTAAAAACAAAACAATGTCATCATAAAAATAGTAAAAAAAAACAACTTAAAAAAAACAAAGAAACACTGGAATACATAACGCGGCTCTAAAGAAGCGTGGGTTTGCTTGAGTGCACTTTGCCGAAGAAACAATTAAGCGCATTTTCTTACGGATATGAAAAAAACACACGGACAAACTTTTGTCTCCATTTGGACTCGAATCAGGAAGCTCTGGGTTAACAATTAAGTATATTTTATGTTAATGATACTTTGGCTAACACAGGAAATACAAAAACATAAACAAAGTCCTAATAAAAATAGAACCCTTTCAGAATGAGGAAAAAAATAGAAAAACCCTTTCAAGAAAAAAAAAACACCTCTCAAAAAAAAAAAAAAAAAAAAAAAAAAAACCACCATAAATAGATAATGTGCATGTAAAGAAAGTGGATTCGCCGGGCTTTGCGAAGAAACAATTAAACCATAAGCAGCCGTTACATCGCTTAAAATTCTTTGTGCGAAATAAATTTGGAGTATTTTCAGACCATAGGCATTCAAATTATTTATCAGGCAGTCCGACTTTTTATCATTATTTTTCAATATAAGTGCTTAATTATTCATTTCAACAAAAAAAAAACTTAATTATGTCAACAAACAGTCTCTTAGACTAAAATAACTTACTTTGATGGAGATGAAATGCAATTCAACTTCGATTTGAGTTCTTCAAATTCAAGGCCGATAGAACAAGTTTGGAACACAGTAATGATAATTGTAGAATTTTTGTGGTTGTGATAAAATTTTTGTTTTTTTTTTTTCTTTCTGGTAGAGATGGCAATAATTTTTGGGGATAAAAAAATTTGTAGTGGAGAAAAAAGGGGGAGTAATGTCAGACAAAAAATTGTGCGTGAAGGATTTGAAGATTTCTTTTTTCCTTTTATTAATGTTTAAAGAGTTTAATTGTTAATGGCACTCTCTTTTAAATTTTCAGAAATCTCAAATGTTTGGTGGAAAAAAAAAGGGCTAACTTTGTAGTGTCCCATCTTTATTAAATCACTTGTCGTTTAATTTTATTTTTTAACTTACAAAGACATTTTTTTAAAAAAAAAAAACCTTTTTTTTACTAATGCACTTAATTCAAGCTATTTTTATTTCTCCAAACTCAGCGTTTTTTTTTCTTATATATATATATATATATATATATATATATATATATATATATATATATATATATATATATATATATGACACACACACACCATATATATCATAAGTCAGAACAATAATCCACTTGCATCTTACCACGGTTCAAATCATCGACTCATGGTTCAATAATTGACTACGTACACCACTACTTTGGCGTATTTGGTCACTCATCACTGACTCACTTGTTTGTGCGATTGTTTGTTGTAGTTCAAATCACATTTGGTCATTAGTCAACTAATATTTTTTCACACACTTAAAAAATAATTTCACTTATAAATAATTGATCTAATTGAATTCAAAATAATATCAATTTGGCTAAAATTGTATTTACTTTTTTCTTTAAGAGAATCAGGGTTTTTATTGGTAGAACGCATCAAAGAAAAAAAATCGTTGAATGCATAATGTTCTCGATCTTTCGTTGTAGAAAATATAGTCCCAAACTCATATAACAGGAAGGGTCTCATCCTAAAAACCTAAGTTTTGCGGTGAGGGAAGCCCAACTCTTAATATGGTGAAACAATTACAAGTTTCCAATGTGAGACACTTTAACACGCTCATCAAGTGTGGGTATATAAAGAGCCTGGGCCACATGGCACACAAGACATATAAATGACATTATAAGGCCAATAAAGAGGTCCAACAATTGCACAATAAATAGTAGCTCTAATACTTTGTAAAAAATCTAGGCTCAAACCTATATAAGAGGACATACCTTATCCCCAAAGTGTAGGTTTTGAGGTGAGGGAAAACAATTTTTTAATAGGGTGGGTGAACAACGCTTGGTCATGCTATTCTTGGTCAGGCACGATTAATATCGGCAATGTGGTACGTTCATAAAGGTGAACAACGCTACTGGCTGAAAAGGCTAAAGGGTAGTGGAGGAAATTCATCGAGCGTATACGCATACCGGGGTGACCCCGGAGCTATCAGGTGCTATTCACCGTTAGTTAGCAAGTATATCTTCAGGCTGATAATCGCCATGCGTAGTGCCCTTCATTGCTGACGTAACCAAGATAAGTTAAGCTAGATACGTATAGTCATGACATGTTGATAGACATGGAGTGAACCCTATGTAATAAAGTTAAATTTCTATCTTTAGATTTGGAGTTTCTATTCTTGGATGTTTGAAAAAAACTATATACCCGAGTCTTTGCTTCCTTTTTGTTTAACTCGATATGGCGTAGTAGAGGCTGCCACGTATAATATGTAATTTATTTTTTATTATACGTGATTTAACGTTCATTTTTCGGATATGGACTCGGTGTTACATATGAACAGTGGTCAGATGTATGCTAATAATTGTTGTGATCTATATATATATATATATATATATATATATATATAGTTACTTTACATGTTATAATTGTTATTGCTAAATTAAGTGTGATAATTTTATTATGACCACAACATTAATAATATTATCAATAATATTACACGACAATATGACACCATGAATTGTACCGGATAAAGCAACAAATAAAAATGATTTTTAAAAACAAAAATATCTGTATTTGTAAAAAAAAAAACAAAAAAGAAACACAAACACGTACGTGTTTTAAATAAAACAAAAAAAACAACAAGTATTCCTGCTTGACAAGATATAGTTAAAAAAAGTTTTCCAATAAAAAAAAATATATGGTAAAAAAGAGAACGTGGGATACTAACTCACTTAAGTCGTTGTTTTTCTATTTCTAATTTTTTTGTTTAGCGCTTTTTTTTTTGCCAAAATTTTCACGCCATATTTTACCCTCCAAAACTCAAAACACAAGTTCCCATTTAGAATTAAACTTGAAACTGATTTAAAAATCAACTATCTTTGTGTAAGCACAATTTCCTGAAAGCACATTCAAAGATTATCACCTTCCACCCTCCCCTTCAAAGCACTTTCCTTCTAAAAAAAAAATTCCACAATTGTTGCAGATAGGGAATTCAGCTATTTGATAACTAGTATCGCCCGAAGGTGAGGACTCACATCTTTGGGTTGAATTGCATTTTACCTCCATCAAGGTAATTTATTTTGGTTTAAATTGATTTCATCTTTGATTCATTGTAATTGTATTTTCAAAAGAAACAAATTGGCCAACGAGAGCAAATCTGGATCTAGTAGAGTAAATATTCTCCAAAAATGCCTTGATTGAATAATGTCCAGCCTCATTCAATATTCTGCTTTCTTGCCACAGTTAGACAGGTCTCCTTAATTAATTATTTTGTTTGTTCATTTGTTATTTATTTTTATTTATTTATCTTTTTTGTTAGTTTTTTTTTCCAAGTGGAAAAAGTCAGAAAAGGCACGCATCTATTAGAAGTTTCTTTTCGTTATTTTTATCTATTTGAGTGTTAATTTTTTACTCTTTATCACTAGTATTATTTTGTATTTGAATTACCGTTTAATTTTTTCATGTAATGGGACACAAACTAAAATTTGAGTGATGATAGTGTGCTTTTGGAATGTTATTACGATAAAAGTGCACTCAAGATCTTCAGGTTGTGGGTTTTTTATTTTATTTTCTTTTGTTTTTTATTTTATTGAAAGATTAATTAGGGTAAATCTATCATTATCTTTAAAAATTTTGGTTAGTTTTTTTTGTTGTTCATAAATAATCAAGTACGTTAGATGCCCAATTGCCCACTAGATTTAGTGAAATAAAATAGTTCTACTTTATTAAATATATATTTACTTTAACAAAAATGTAAAAAAAATCCTTTAAATCAATAAAGCCTGTCTTTTTTCTAAATGAAATGATATTTCTCCTCTTCTCCGGTAAAAATATATTTATACAGTACAACTTTATAAAAATAAACATAATAAAAACAAATTATCTACTCAATCTAATTTACTTTAATTAATGTTAAAACTAAGAGAAGGTTTGTTAGTTTTGTATCTCCTTAATTTTTTTGATTATGTGTACGACAAAGAAGTTGAATAAGGAATAGAAAGAGAGTTCCTAGAATTTGATTAGAGATCAAGTCATAAAATTTGAAGTCGTCTAATTACTTACAAAGTAGTAGCTAATAAAGTGATTAGTCGCTACAGTATATATATATATATATATATATATATATATGCCGTGAGAAAATGGTCCAATTTGGTTTTGACTAGGTGGTTGAACATCTTTTTTAATCTCTTTAATTTTGTTTATGCTTCAGTCTATTTTCGTAATTGGGTTAAAGTTTTGATATTCAATAGCGCATTATATGTTTATGGCAATTACTGGTAACCCCTTACTTAACATACATGATGTATTATGTATTATATATCCATTAGTTTTATTTCAATGTGATTGTAAAGTGATTGATGTATTACAATATGTGTAGGAATATTATTAAGTTGCTTCATTACCGAAATTTTAAGGTTTAAATTGCATCAAATTGTCGTGATGTAGTATTTTGAGTTTGGGAAGGAATTTAAAGTAAGTTGTAATTAAACCAATTTCCATGTTGAACATTATTTCTCTTGTTTATGTTATTTCTTGTTTTGATAGTCGAATGAATTAAACCAATTTGCATGTTGAACATTATTTCTCTTGTTTATGTTATTTCATGTTTTGATAGTCGAATGCTTGGCCACATTATATGCGTCTTTGCTCAAATGTTAAAGTCACTTGAAATTTATTTATTATTTATTAAATTCTTTGATATTCTTTCGCGGATATTTTATAAAATTACTTTTTGTTGATACAAGAAAACACTTGTATATGGATAGGTGTTGTCATGAACAATTATTTCTTTTCTTCTCAATGGATGCATGATAGAGCAATGAAGTTGAAAAAGACATGGAAGAGTTGCATATGAAAGGTAAAATATACATGCATATCATACATATTACTATGGTTTTCTAATCAATTATACAATTATTCATATCATTTAATTTACCTTTTGCAGGACATATTCATGTTATTGGGATTGAAAGTAAATGAGATTGGACGCTTGTTCTTTTCAGGAGGAAAATAGTTGCGTCTTTTGAGTATTGAATGCATTAAGCTTTTAAACATCGTATTCGTTTTTCTAGTTAATTAGAACTTATTGTTGGATTGAATGTTTGGATAACAATTTTTCTTCGGTGTTTTGTTGTCATTTCCCTCAATTTCAACCTCAACCTATATGTTCAATATTTTGAATAAGTTTATTTCCTTCCATGTCTTTGTTAAAATGTGGATTATTGATATATATGAATGTCATGTAAGAATACTAGTACTCTCAGTCGTATATTGATAAAGTGACATAAACATGGTCAACAATTTAGTTACTTTAAGACTACGTAACAAAGACCGTAAATATTATCCGACAAACATATTATATGTCACAAAAGTGCCATTAAAACAAAACCGACATTTTGAATATGTATCATACAATGTGCCATACAAATGTCGTGAATAGCAGCAATAAAAATTAGTGTCGGTAAATTACTATTTAAAAACTACGTCAAATGGAATGCATGTTGCGGTATAGTGCCACAAACATGTGTCCTCTAAATGAAAAGTGTCGGCAAATTTGACACAAATTACGTGTGGCAATTAAAATAAGCGTCGTTAATATGCCACAAAAATTTGTCCGTCACATTAATCAAGCGCCGAAAAATATGTCATAAAAAGATTCCGTCACATTAGAAATGTGCACGACAAAGTGCCACAAATATTACATGCGTCACTTTGATTATGTGCCATAAAATCGCCATAAAACTTCCCGGCAAAACAACAAAATGCCATAAAACATTGGCGACGCCAAGATTGACGTCACTTAAATAACCGCCGTTTTATGTGTCAGGATTGCTTTTTACGGCACTTATTTTCCATTTCCCGGCATTTATTTTGTGCCACAAAAAGCCAAAAGTGTTGTAGTGTTGGCTGTAAAACTTAGAGTAAGAAATCTGCAAGTCCACAGTGATTCTCAACTCGTGGTTAATCACATAAATGGTGAGTATGAGGAAAAGGAAGAGCCCATGAAGAAATTCCTTATAGTGGCAAATTATTGGCTTGGAAAATTTCAAATGGTCCAGGTCAGCCGCATACCTCGTGCTGAGAACAAGAGGGCAGATGCACTCTCAAAGTTAGCCTCGAATTTCATATCAGATAGAAAGGTGCTGGTAGAACTCCTCAAGGAAAGAAGTTATGATCAGCAAATGGTCCAACCAATCACACAAAGTAGCACATGGATGGACCCTATCATCTCATATCTCAGAGATGAAATCCTCCCTAATGATAAAGTTCAGGCCTGCAAAACAAAGCTTGTGATGGCCAGATACTCCATGTTCAGTGATGTTCTTTATTGCAGGTCGTACATCGCTCCGTGACTCAGATGCGTAACAACTAAGGAAGGAAACTACCGCTTTCGAGAGATACACCTTGGAATTTGTGGAAACCATTCCGGAGCGTGGACATTGGCAAGGAAGTGCCGCCTGACGTCTATTTTTGGCCTACCATGTTTCAGGACGCTAAAAGATCTGGTCGAGAAATGGAAACTGTGCCAGCTGCATGATAATCTTCACACCAGCCGTCTCAGGCTATGATTCAGCTCGTATCCCCTTGGCCCTTTGATCAATGAGGAGTCGACATAGTGGGACCACTCCCTCGAGCTCTCGTTAACTTCAGTTTTTGGTGGTAGCAGTGGATTACTTCACTAAATAGGTGGAAGCCGAGCCACTAACCATGATCCCTAGAAAACAGATTCAAAATTTTTTATGGAAGAACGTTGTTTGCAGCTATGGACTTCCAAAAATATTGATCTCCGATAATGGAACCTAGTTCGAGGATAAAACTGTTAAAGATTGGTGTGCTGGACTGCACATAACACAACACTTTACATATGTGGTGCATCCTCAGGCTAATGGGCAGGTGGAACAGACCAACAAGAAGATCAAGACTGGATTAAAAAAGCGTCTAAAAGAAAAAGGTGAAAACTTGGTCGAGCATTTACCCAATATATTATGGGCATACAGAACAACGCCAAACTCAGCCACAT
The DNA here is from genome assembly GCA_026214975.1 of Gentiana macrophylla. Classification (NCBI taxonomy): domain Eukaryota; kingdom Viridiplantae; phylum Streptophyta; class Magnoliopsida; order Gentianales; family Gentianaceae; genus Gentiana; species Gentiana macrophylla. Next base: position 28,604,386 of record CM047815.1, read on the forward strand.
GAGAAACTCCATTCAGCCTGGCATATGGTTGCAAAGCAGAAATTCCAGCTGAGATCGGCCTATCCTCACCCACATCGGAGCTTTACTCAGAAGAGCAATCAGCCGAGCTCAGACACTCTAAAGACGACCTGGAAGAAGCTCGGAATTTGGCATTGATCAGAATGGACAAGTATAAACAAAGGATTTCCCAGTATTATAACTCCCGAGTCAAGCACTCATACTTTAAAGAAGGAGATCTGATACTCAGAAAAAATGAGGTGAGCAGGCAGAGCCCACAAGGTAAACTTGATCTGAATTGGGAAGGACTTTATAAAGTGGTCAAGGTACATGGAAATGGAGCATATCAACTAGCTGATGCAAATGGAAAGACCATCCCTCGCAGTTGGAATGCAAAAAACTTAAGAAGATTTTATGTCTAGGGTAGGTTCCCTACTTTATTCCTTATGTTTATTTTGTATTTTAGCTTTTATTCCTCAAATAAGATGTAATTGAACATCAGTTGTCATAATAAAATTTAAATTTTGCATATTTGCATATTTATTGTTTAGATAAATGAGGTTACGAAAGTTTGTAAAGGACAAACTTCCTAAGTCTGCAAGACAAACGATTTGAACTGAGCTGCAAATCAGACTCATAAAGTTTGTAAAGGAGTAACTTCCTAGGTCCGCAGGACAGACGATCAGAACTGAGCTGCAGGTCAGACTCAGAAAGTTTGCAAAGGACAAATTTCCTAAGTTTGCAGGATAGACGATCTGAACTGAGCTGCATGTCAGACTCATAAAGTTTGCAAAGGACAAACTTCCTAGGCCTGCAGGACACACGATCAGAACTGAGCTGCAGGTCAGACTCGGAAAATTTGCAAAGGAAAAACTTCCTAAGCTTGCAGGATAGACGACGTAATCGAAAGCTGCAGATGCAGGCTCAGAGATCGGATCGAAAATTGCAGTCGGACTCGAGAAAAAAGTTGAATTAAAATAAACTAAGTATACCATATGAGCCTGGAACTCACACATGGTATACTAACGGGGCAGGTTACCGTAGAAAATACCAAATTATACCGTAGAAGGTTGCATAAAAACCCAAGTAAAAGGCATAATTCTCAAAGTAAAATTTTTAAATTTTTGAGCAAAATACATGGCAAATTATATTAAAAAGCCTAAAAACCTAGTCTAAGACTCGGGAGGCGAGGATTCTCATTGAGCATAGAAGCGGCGAGATCCTCAAGCTTCGACGAGCAAAGAAGCAGGCGTCGAGCATACTTTACTGACCAGTCCTCACCGCTGGAATTCCTTAAGCCTATCATCATAGACTTTGTTGGAACCATGCCTGCACAATCCCTAATGGGGAAGATCCTCAATCACCAGCTCAGGACATTGGATCTTAGCCTCATCTACTCCCAGAGTATAGCCATGCCATAAGATTGGGGCCAGCAAAGCCTTCAAAGCCCCAGAGCACTGAGCAGAACTCTTGAATTCATGAACTGCTTGGGCGATCTAGTCAAGAATCACAGCCTCCAGCTCCTCTTTCTCTGATCAGAGTCGGATGATCGCCTCTTCCAGCTCAGAAGTCTGTTTCAGATGTTCATCAGTTTCCGCCTGTAGATCGGAGGTGAACCGCTCCCTGATCTTCTGAAGCCCAGCTTCTTGAAGAGCCAGCTGCCTATTCAAAGCCAAGACATGTTGATCTCTGGATTCCAGATCATTCTTGGCCTTTTGGTGACTTGCTGACAGTACATCAACTCGCTACTCTAGAGAACCCTTCTGGGAGGAGAGGTTGTTAAACCTCTTTACAACCTCCTTGCCAATCTTGGCACCATGGAACAAGTATGTAAGGTGTCAGTGACTCTCAGAGAAAAAACTAAATATAATCAAAGAAACGAAGAACTTACAGCAGCAGCCAGGTCCTTATCAGACATCCCAGCTATGTCTTCAAAACGGGGCAAAGAACCCCCCTCCAGATCAATAAGGTCTTGGTTATCCTACTTCTCCTTCTCCCAGATCGGGAATGCAGCTGGAGCTACCCCTCTGCAGCCTCACAATCAGAGCCATCCTAAATAACAAGGCTATCCTCTCCCCTCTGATTGGTACTCTGTAAGAGGATGATCTGCTCGTCCCCTTGAAGGCCCTCAGAAACTTGGGCGCCCTCAATATTCTCAGGGTTCAAAGGTGGAACTGCTGAAGTGCCAGCATTCTCGGTTCTCTCCGAGTCCAAGCTCAGCTTGTACTGCTCGGCCTCGACCCCCTCTTCCTCGGTGGCCTCAACAAAAATGTCAGCAAAATCAGCCACTGCAAAAACCGGATAAGACAGATATCAGTACGAGCAGAAGATAATGTATAAGTTATGAAAAGAGCCAAGGCAATAGATAAGGTCCTACAATTATTATACTCCTCCTGAGTAAACCTCTTGTACGGTTTTGGCCCCGCATCGGCCAGCCGAGCAGCCTCGATCAGCTCGGAAGAATATTCCTTCATATCTAGAGAAGTACAAGAATTAGCAATGTCCTCTAACTGCTTACCCCCAACCCCTGTGGGGCATACGTCCAAAGGAATGGAGTCTGAATTCCATCTACCCAACTCCGGATGTCCATCATGGCGAATGAAGAAGAAGTGGGACTTCAAGTTATGGATGGAAGACTTCCCCTTTGCAAGAATAAGAATGCCTCGCCGGTGGTCTGTTCGGCGGGGGAAGTAGTACCACCCAGCATGGTTCTTGACCTTCTTGTGCTGGTAGTTGGTTTAGAATAGCTCACCAGAGAACTCAGTATCCAAACACCGACACCAGATCTCAAATCCTATGATCGTCCTAACTCCATTGGGGAATATCTGGGAAGTTCCTAGGTTATAATACCTAAGTACGGCTAAGAAATCCGGACATAAAGGAAACCTCAAACCACACTCAGTATGCTCCTTATAGACCACGCAGTACCTCTCCGGAGGCTGATAGGCATATATATTTGGAATATGTGGACGGCGAGGATCATACCTCTCTAGATCGACCCCATACTTGGTACATAGCCGGAAAATTTCTTCCTGGGTAAGGGAGCAATCTACTCCAAGACTACCCAGAGCCGCTTTAGTGGCCATATGGCGTCTTAAGTTTTGGAAGAAAGGGGAAAGGCCGGGAGGTGGTGGAGCCCGGGGTAATTTGGTAAAGCGAGGATCAACGACTAGGTGCTCGAAGCCTCTTCGGTTTATCACAGGGAAAGAGGCCGAAATTTCAGGAAGAACCCTAAAATTGGAGGTTTCACTCTCAGATTCAGAATGAGACTCAAACAATCGTTCTATGGAACTATCGGTAGTAGGACGATCCCTCATTAACTAATAAAATCAGAATGAGGAGCACAGAAGGAAAAGTTACTTACTTGTAAGAAATTGAAGAAGAAGGGAGAGCAATGATCTTGTAGCGTCCAAGTTTGGATTTTCAGCCGAATGAATGATGCAATGGTTGATATGATGGGTTATAAACCCTAAAAACAATCTCGAGAAATGATCCCATTTCAAATGAATGGATGGAGACACCTCGTTTCTATAGACAGTAATCACAGCGTTATAACGGCAAGTCTGCCACGTGTCAAGGGGAGGTCCTTAGAAAACTTTTGCAAAAAAGAGCAGAGCTCCTTTAGGTCAGATCTGACCAGACCACCAGAGCTCATGCAAATCTGGGGGGCTTATGACGAGGGTCGGACCAACCTCTTCCATATGTCATCCACAGAGTGGCCAAGACATTAATGAAGAAAGTCAACAAGTCATAAGGGCCAGGAGTCGCAAGTCTGAATGAAGAAGCCGACCAGAACCCTAGGTAGACTGTCAGCTCGGCCATCCTAGCTACCACCGCTGGACGGTTCGGTAACATTGGAGGTCGGGTGATGCAGTTCGAGTCAGAGATAACCCTAGGAGGCTCGACCCAGGTCGGCCAGGGCTTCCTTGTCTGATATTTAACCGTGTTCCTATATTATAGGATAAACATGGAAAGAATCCTAAGATATTATGACATTGATCCTGTCATTTAAATGCATCCATAATTATCCCTAAATCATAGAGATACACAGGTGGTTATCCTTTGGGATTAAGAATACGTTTCCTTGTAGAACAAGGAAAGGGATGAATCATCCCCTATATAAACAACCCTAAGGAACTACGTGATACATGATTCCAATACAGTTATTGGATACGTAGGCAACTTGAGGGAAATTACTCTCAGTCTCAGTCTAAAAATCATCATAAACACCTCCTCCTTACTTAATTGTTCTTGAATTATTTTCACAAAGGAAAACGGCCCGGATTTATTCATAGACGAGATCCAGCATCGTCACAGAACATTCTATGGACAAACATAGATTTAATTAAGGAGCCTAACTATACATACAATCAATGGGAGAAAGTGAGCATGTGATTCATGGTAAGAAAGTACATTAAATAAAAAAAACACATAAACTCAAAAGAAAAAGAACAAGTAATACATCTAACAAAAACTTTCATTACAGAATGATAAAGCACACCGATAAGAAAATTTAGGATTTTAAACATCGATACATGTAATATTATGGCCAAATATCTGAATTCATCAGCGTTTTTTTTTGCATTTCCGGTTTCAAGTGGGAAACATTTCTCAATTACTCAAGGAAGTTTTTATTTTTCCATGTATAGGTTAGAAACCTTCTAAATTCATCTATAAATAACATGAAATTTCTCTTAAAATTTAAGTACCTTTTCAACCGCTTCCATAATCTCAGCAGCAGTAAAATTAATGAGCTTTTCTGCAGTTTATGAGAAAAGTGTGGCTGAGAGTGTCCCAGATTTATCATTCAGGAAAATATGTACATTACGTCTTGACTTTATGACCATTGTTACGTATTTTACATATTGGATATGCATCAGTTGTTATTGTTGTTTGTTCACAAAAATCTTTAGGAAATGAATTTTTACACAAACCATCCTTTTTCATACAAACATTGGTTGGATTTAAATGACCACATGGACCATGTAGTATATGCTTAACTACCAACTTGTATAGATGAGGATGTAGTTGTTCGTCAGGAAGCTTAGCAGCAACAATCTTATCAAACTCTTCTGGTCTATATAATTTATAATGAGCTTTTAGAATTAAAAGAAAATGAGAATGAGGTAAACCCCTCATTTGGAATTCTATTACATATGTTTATGCAACTACCTTTCCAAACATATATATATTTTTTTAAAAGTTCAATTTTAAGTTCTTCTAGTTATGCTCTAAACAATGGCTTATAAATCAGGCCTATTCTGAGCTATTTCACCAGCATTCAATAAAATTAGGATTACATGTCATTGTTAAAAATATTTCAGGTTTTTCAAATTTGCGGACTAAAGTCATTGCATCTAAATATTTTTTCGCATATGCCTAGGTCCTCCGGTGAAGGCAGCATGCAAAATTGTACATTGGCTTACCATCCCAGCATCATTTTCACCACATGCTAAAGCATCAACAATTCCTTGGAGATACTTGATAACGGAAAAATTCACCGTTATTTTTATAACTTTTCAACCCACTTTTGATATCATTTCGAGCACTTTTATATCAATTAAAGTCATTAATTCCTAAATTTCATAAAAATATATAAGTCGTGACTATTTTGTAAAATATCGTGTTTTTATGTGTTTTACTAGTTTTTGTACCGGTTTAGTAAACGGAGTGTAAATGTCGGATTTCGTTTGGTATTTTGGTGGTTTATTGCGAATTTTAGGTTAACCAAAATCCCGAGTAACGACACGTTTTGAGGCCTAAAAGAGGTGTTTTTAGGGATATAAGACTGTGCATGAGCTAAAAGGTCAAGTGGATCGAGTGGTTCGTGAGTGTCACTAACGATTTATATCTTCGACGAACCAATGGCCCATTAAAACGGCATTTTCTGAAGAGGTGGCCTTAATGAAAGTTGTAGATCATTGATAGAGCTTTCCAACGCATTTTGAATCATGTTAATTGGAGGTCTACAACTCGAGTTATGACCAAGTGGCTAATCGATTCGTAATAGTAAAAATCCCAAAGCGACACGACATCTGAATGGCTCATCAAAGCGGCGTTTTCTGAAAAAGAATCTTTCATGAAAGTTGTATATCTTCAAGAAAGCTTTCCAATGGATTTTGAATCAAGTCAATCGGATTTCTACAACTCAAATGGTGGTCAAGTGGCTAATTGATTTGTATTAAGGAAAATGTCGCAAACGACACGTAATGGGAATGGCCCATCAAAACGACGTTTTCTGAAGAAGTGTCCTTCATGAAAGTTGAAGAATTTTCCGAGAGCTTTCTAATGACGTTTGAATCATGATTTTTGGAGGTCTACAACTCGAGATATGAATTTTAGAAGTTTAATATATAATTATATATAATTATATTCTCCTGCATGTGCTGCATGTTACTGTAATCATTAGTGATGATGAGCTCGGATCGATCCGGCACAATTTCGGATCGATCCGGCCCCCTTATATTTGCCTATATATAGCAGAGCATCAGCAACAGCAACGGTGCCCCCTTCTTCCCCATCTCTCTTCTTCTTTTCCTTTCTTTTTAATTATGTTTTGGGGGCCTATATGTAATATATATGTGTCGTTATAATGTCGGTGTAATAAAGCATTAGTTATAATTTTAATATAATTTCGTTTCCGTTTTATTGCTTTCTTTTATTTTATGCAATTAGTATAAATAAATATATATATATATATATATATATACATTATATTATATATATATATATATATATATATATATATATATATATCTATACATTATATATATATATATTTGTAGTTATCTTTTTTCGTTTTGTTTTCTTTCGTTTTGTTATTTTCGTTGTTATTTTCGTTAATATGAGTAGTTAAACTCAACATGGCGAATTATGTGAAAGCGGGTAAAATTAACCCTCGGGAGGCGAGATGGGAGTTGTGTGCTGGCGTAATTAAGCGTTAGTATGATAAACTCATGTTTTAAAACCCGTTTTGATCATTTTCCTAACTTTGAATAAAATTGACAACTTTGTTCACGGTTACATCGAGCTTATAAATGTATTTTGTGGTGAGATGTGAGATATGGATATCACTAATCATAGTCACGATTGTTAGATTGACAATCTAAGTAGATGAGATCTGGACTATGCCTAAGTGAAATTCTTATTTTTACGAGATGTGCGAAACATGTTTTAAAATCACTAAACCATAGTCTTAATCGTTAGATTGGCAACCTAAGTGATACGTTAAAATTATGTTTTGTGAGGTTTTTCAACGGCTTTTTATTCCGGTCAACCATGTTAAGCGAGTTAGCTCTACAAAGGGAGGGTTAATAAACCTAGTGTGTGGGGTTAAGTGAGAGTTTATTCGAGATCTTAACGCAAGAATAAAGAGTTAACACCCGTGAATGTCATATGAATCGAATCGGATAAAACACACTCCTTATCAAGTTTTTCTGTGGGGAGATAACTTTGTTGGATCATGGCTCGGCTATGCTTTTTAATCACCTAGTTAATCTCGTTAGTTAAAATTTATTTTTCGCATTAGTATAAAAACTCCACCTAAAACTTTGATCGCTAGACTAAGTTCGACGTTCATTTTGGTACTCACAACCACATTTCTCTTGGGACGACCTCGTACTCTATAGCTATCCTAGCAATCGACACAGTACTCTGCCAGTTAGAGAGTTAGTTTACCCACGGTTTTGCGAGTCTTTATAAATGTATTTTTAGTGGGTGAATTTTTCGCTCATCAATACTCTTGTCGAGTATTTATTTGTCGGACTCTAAAGTAATCAAAACGTTGTGTTTCTAACTTGACAAGCATATCTACGGCATATTGTTGGAACTATCTCCCAAATTGAAGAGAAAAAGACTCGATCATCATTGTTTCCGATTTGAAATTTATAGCAGTAATATTCTCAGATCGATACACTATTATGATCATCCACTATAGAATTTAAATTTTCATCTTCTGTGTCTAATAATTGTTGAGCTGTTTCAGCAAGTCTTGTATTAATTGATTTATTAATTTCAATCATTCTTTTTCATTTACGTGATTTATCTTTTACACCAACCTTGCTTATGCCTTGGAGCCAACCAAGTTGGCCATATGGAAATTTATGTGGATATTGAAAAGGGTCATAACATCCATAGTAATAATTTGTATTATGGGAATGTCCACCATGAGTATAAACTCTTATGGTTCTTTGTTCACTTTCTTGCCCATCAACTAATATCCTAGCTACCTGAGGCACCGTTGGTATGTTATAACCTTTTTGATCTAACTATTGGATTACAGTAAAGCATAATTTGTAGCTCATCAAGATTTGTAGCATTTCTTAGATGAAGTGAACCGGGAAGGGTTGACTTGTTATAAACTTGGATCGTGGATTGAAAGTATTTGGAATCGGTCCTTGACACAACAACAACCTGTGTGGAAGCATCTTGGAATCAATAAGCTCTTTGACACAATCACAACTTGTGTGAAAGCACCTTCGAATTACTTCAATACTTAGAAAACCTTTTTCTAAGCACCTCAGTATTTTGGGATACCCACAAGGATTGCTTAAGTCCTTGATAATCCTAACTTTAGACTTCTTTTTCCAAAGTAACTCAAACAACACTTTAAAAGTGAAATATAAATGTATATTGATCAAAAGCTTCGAGTCTCTTTTTGCGTTGGAGCCTAGTTTCAGGTGCAACCCGAAATGTTAATGGATCATGTGTAGGTAGTGGATCCAGATTCACATCAGACCCTCCCGGTTGGGAAGAATTTGTCTTCAGATCATTAGGGTTATCAAATGGATGCAAATCAACCACATTGAAAGAGTTTGAAATGCCCAATCGGGTGGAATGTCAAGCTTGTATGAATTATTGTTGATTCTTAAATAAGACATAATAATATTAAAAAGGGCACTAAAGTAGGTGCCAATATTTATTTGAGGAAGGTGAAGAGACTATTGAAAAATAGACTTTATTGAATCACTTCATTCCCTCTTATTTGCGATGGATTCGTCCTCGAATCAATAGAATGTCGTACGATTCAGAAATACACATCAATCTCGAAAAGCCCGAAAAAAACGTCAATGATATACCGGGATCAAATATAATGCGAATATGTAACTTCAAATCAATGGTTTGTTGAAATGTTGGTTCATGCTTCACCAATGTAACATAAGAACAATTTCTTGGCTTGATCTCAATGTTGATGAAGCTCGAAGTGGCAGCAACATAGTCATAGCAATTTAATTGGGAACAAACAGCAACATGCGCCACAAAAGGATCAACAAAAGTGTGCGCCGGTTTCCCACCATTATCAACCGGGGATAGATTATCCATATGAAATATAGGGGATGTATTGGGTGTATCAGATAGCCCAGTTTTCTCCTAAAGTGGATGATCTTCACGTATCTGCAAAGATTGATCAAAAGACTCGGCTAGTAGATCAGGAGCTTCGTCATGTGCAACATCACTCTCAACATGAGAAGCCAGTATTGTCTCATGAATGTGAACTACCTCATCCACAATGAAGGCCTCGTCATGAGGAACTACGTCTCCCACAATCTCCACTTTTTCATCCACAACTTCAGGCTCATTTACCTCCACTTTCTCAGCAATAAATATAGGATTAATTTCATCCTCCTCTTCATTCTCAACAATATCGCATTGTAATTCACAATTCAACTCCTCAAAATTAAATTTCTCTTCAAGAATTGGAGCAGCAGTTGTATTCTCAACAATAAGATCACAAGACTTATTTGCCAACATTTTTACCACATCAATATGTTGATCAGCATTCAATTTCAAAGTAGGACAATCATACTTTTTATCAAACTTCTTGAAGAATTGTTCATCTTATTTCTTCCTCTGTTCAGCTTGTTTCTTCCATCTAACCTTTATCTCTCGACGATCATACTTTATGTCCTGTTGACGTTGTAATTCCTCAATGCAAATTCGTCTGTCCCGGACTCTCCTCTTTCTCCTTTCCTCCGCGTTCAATTCTCTCAAAATTTCCTCTTTATAACGCCTAACTATTTCTGAATAATACTTTTTGGAATCATATTCATATGTATGTTGATAGCCATCAAAGCAAAGCATTGTTGATTATGCGGCTATATCTTTTTGTTTTTGACAAACACAAAAAATAAAAGTTGGATATAATACCGTCAATCTGCTAGCTTTGATACCAACTGAAGTGAACCGGGAAAGGTTGACTTGTTATAAACTTGGATCATGGATTGAAAGTATTTGGAATAGGTCCTTGACACAACCACAATCTGTGTGGAAGCACCTTGGAATCAATAAGCTCCTTGACACAGTCACAACTTGTGTGAAAGCACCTTGGAATTTCCAGAGTAACTCAAACAACATTTTAAAAGTGAAATATAAATGTATATTGATCGAAATCTTCGAGTCTCTTTTTGCGTTGGAGCCTAGTTTCTGTTGAGAAAAATAGAGGAAAAGAGAAAATGATTTTTTAATCATTTTTTACAACCACTTTAAGAGCCGGTTTCGATTACACTCTTGCATTATTTATCAAGAGTTTATGATGACTTTGAAATCTACGTTTGATGTAGATGAAGACAGGTCTTTGAATCATTCAATTCGGATATCGGGTGAATTTGAAATTAAGGTTTGAAGTTGGTTAGTTGGAAAAGTTGAAGTGTTGAAACTTGGAAGTTGAAAAGTTCAACTTCCTTAATCCCACATTGGGAATTGTGCTAATCATTTCTCAATATTCAAGTGGGAGGAGTTTAGCCAATGGTATAAGCTCCAAGGAAAGGGATAGAATATATGATGGTTTTAGTTAGACGATGTTCTGCTAAAATTGCCACACGCGCCGCCGCCGCCGCCCGCCCGTGCCTGTTCACCGTGGGTTTGGGTTTGGGCAATTGGGACTGAGGCAATACTAATTGTTTGTCCAAAGTTACATTGGACTTGTCAAATAATTATTCAACACATTTTGATGATGAATAGTTGGAGCTGAGTTAGAAGTAACTCGATTTGATTCGAAAGTCTCTTCATCTGCAACTAATAAGTTAGTGGAGTCTGCTCTATTGCTTCAACTGATAGGAGTTAAAGCTGCTAGTGAAGAGTTTCTTCAACTGTTGTAGTAAATGGACTATTAGTGGAGCTTTTCAACTGATTTTCCTTCAATACTTCAAGGATTTTCCTCCCTATATAAAGATCCTCAGCTGCAATGGAAGTATACACAGTATACACAAGAAACACTACACAAGATCATATTGAAGAGGTTTGCTGAAACACTGTAAGAGTTCGTTGTTGTTCAGGAGTTGAAGTACCTCTCTTCTGAACAGGTAAACTGAGTAATCATGGGAGACAATTGTTTAACCGTGGGTACATACCAGAGCAAATTTGTCTTAAGAATAGAGTTCTTCTCGCCTCAGTCCTTGCATGTATCCTTTACTGTTTGATTTTCATTTCGTCTTTCCATTCTTGTAATTGTACTCATTCAGATTAATAAAATTATTGTTCGTACTCTTTCTGTTTCTTTATTTTATTTGCATACGATACTACGGGTATAACAGTTTCAGGTCCAACCCAAAATGTTAATGTATCATGTGTAGGTAGTGGATCCGGATTCACATCAGGCCCTCCCAGTTGTGAAGGATCTTCCCTCAGATCATCTGGGTTATCAAATGGATGCAAATCAGCCATATTGAAAGAGTTTGAAACACCCTAGTCAGGTGGAATGTCAAGCTTGTAAGAATTATTGTTGATTCTTAAATAAGACATAATAATATTAAAAAGGGCACTAAAGTAGGTGCCAATATTTAATTGAGGAAGGTGAAGAGACTCTTGAAAAATAGACTTTCTTGAATCACATCACTAGATCTCTGAAAAACCTAGCATATGGATTTTCAACAAGAACTGTTAAAATCTTATCCAGTGTCATCTAAAAAATCCAAGGATATTTTTCAAGACTTACTATCATGAAAGTGCAGCTGTAAGTTTGCAGAACTATCAGGAGTTCCCAGCAAATCATTCATGAAATGGTATACTTGACCCTGAACCCTAAATGTGTAAACTCCCTTATTTCTTCTTGCTAAATCTTTGTCATAAGTTGCTCCAAAAGATGTCGATGCTAAATGATTATTTTATGTTGTAATAGAGCTTCTAAAATTGTCAGCTTCATGTGTTTGGTTAGTAATCTAGTCAACAATTACTTTAGGCAAGTTAGTAGAAGCAAGAAGGATATATCCAGAAGAACAATAAAAATTATCAGTTTTATGTGCATTTTTTTTTTGCAAAACAGTGTTTACAGTCAGCAACGTTTTTCAGTACATCACTTTTTTCTGAAATTTGATCCAACAAAATTTTATGTTGTGTAAGTTGGATATTATTTTCAATGCGAAAGTTTCTTTCAGCACGTTTAGTTTATCAACGATTTTTGTTTTTCTGATTTATTATTTTTCATGATATTGGAAGTGCTTGTTTGAGTAGTTGAATATGGAGTTAAACCCACATTATGATTTAGATCTGTAGTTAATGTGATTGATTCATTCAAATAATCATCACTAAATATTTTCTTGATAACAATAATTAAGTTGGGGTTACTTGGAACTTGTTTAGAAATTTTTCCTTTCATTTTAGAAGTATTATGCTCCATAAGAAGGTCTTTTTGGGATACATCAATGAAGTCATTCATTCTAGAACCCACATTTAGCTATACATTTGAAGCAAATTTTTTGTTGCTTTTGCAAATCAACATTTCTGGTGTACACTATAAGTCTTTTCATTAGCAATTGTTAACTGCCGGTAAATTTTTGTGGTTTGTTTTCCTTCCATTTTAAAAGACAAAGCATTTGATAACGCTTAATGTCCCAAAGTAGAGCAAAGAACAATACTAGAACAGAATTCAGGGCAACAAGCGTACGTATGCAAGTGTAATTAAACTGAAAAATGATTAAAGGAAAACCAGTAACTAAGAAGCCATTGCAAGTAGGTCAAACAGTAGGTCAAAAGAAAGGAAGTAGATAGCCAGCTATGTTGGAACCAGAACAGCTTGCAAGTAACCCTGCAAGCCAGAAAAGTCATCACAATTCAGTTCAAGAACCATATCATTTCTGAAAGTGTATTTTCCATATTCAAGACATCACATTGACAAATGAACAACATTGTTTAATTTGAAGACACATCATTAATTAAGAAACTATAAAAACACTTATAGTAACAAAACGTTGTAGAAAAGGAAACACTATAACTACTTGTAAAACATGTTTTCTAGAATCATTGACATATTGTTATCAAGCAAACATAGTTCAGCCTAGTACCATATTTTTTTAATTAGAGAATATAGAGACTAATAACTAGAAAAGGCAAACATAAAGTCCATTTCCATGTCTAAAATCTCCTCCTAGCATAGATATGAAGTGTAGTTACTGTCTTTTTTTAGTAACAACAATCACTAATCGCACTTCTTGTTTTTGGTTTCTAATGCGAGAAACTGAAAAGCCTGCTTTCAATTCCCACTTCACCCATTGACAACCTCTTACTGAGAATCCAAATAAAAAGAACTCTAATGGGGATGCACTTGACAAAGCCTTAAAACAGTAAAATCCTTTAAAGACCAAAACTTTATAGGAAAAAGAACATGATTTGCTCTAAAAGGTCATTCAGTAAACCCTTTTTATCAACATGAAATAAGCATATATGACATGAACCCTTTGTTTCTTCAACTAATTAAGGTCTGCATAGAGAAAGCATGCCATCAAAGCATAAAGCAAAAGGCGGAAGCAAGTGCAGGAGCACAAGAAAAGCCATTATTATTGTATATACGTAGTATGTATTTTTGTATCTATATTTATGCTAAATATTCTCCATGTATTGTAAAATATTGTATTCACATTCTAGGATCTTCTACAAGGATCTCCCAATGTACTATATAATTGTAACAACCCGAATTTTCGGAAAGGGTAAAATAGTAATTGGGTATATTCACTACGACCTATATTTAATTAAAAAGGAGTTAATTAAAATGGGATTTAGCTATTGGTTTAATGGATTTAATTAATGGCAATAAAAAGGAAATAATCCCCAAAATCTCTCGTAATGTTTCATACGCATGTTCAAAAAAAAAGCGACGGCAACCCTGGAGAAATATACATTGACGACAACGCAGAATGCCTGGAAGCGGAGGAAGAGAATCTTCAATCGTGCGGCTAATCCGTCAGGAATATGGGCAGACCGCATAAGACATAAATCATCGTCTCATCAGGATGAACGTTTCCACACCAATCGTTTTCAACTCAGTAATTTTTTGTTTTAGCCCTAAAATCAAAATTCTTGATCGTTCTTGATGAAAGTCCGAGCTTTAATTATGTATAGGGTGGTTTTTATCGTAGAATATCGTTTATGGATCGTAGGTTGTTCTTAGGAACGAGAATTGAAGGATTTACTTTTGCTTTCAATCTTTTTCGCTTTGGATATTGCTTTTGGAAATCACTAAGGTAAGGGGGTGTTCATTAAACGGTTTTGTTTGGTGTTTTGCTGTTGTTTTTTGATGAAATATGCAGGTTTTTGTGGTGGAATAAGGTTGGGATCGATCGGGTTGAAGATGGATTGAATCGGAGTTGAAACAGGCTGTTGTCCAAGTTTCACGACCGTTTTAGCGCATGCCGAACTGTTTTAGTGCATGCCAAAACATTCCAGAAACTTGAGGAATGGTTCTGGTTTAGTTTAGCGAGCCAAAGGAGGCATAGCACATGCCGAAAAAGGTCAGGACAGGAATAGGAAGCTCTTAATGGATTTAGCGCGTGCCGGATAGGTTTTGCGCACACTGAAACAACCCAAAATGACCAGGATGGTTTTAGCATGTGCCAAAGGGGTGAAGCAGGGAAGCAGCATGTTCTTGAATGGGGTTTAGCACACGCCAAAAGGGTGCAGCGCGCACCAAACACCCTGTTCCCTTTGTTTTGATGATTTTTCTTGTACGATCTATTTTTGAATGTTGTGCATGCCTTTGAAGGCATTAAATCATACTTTACAATGTCTAACATCGACTTCAAATAGACTGAGATCCTCTGCGGGGAGACAGGGGAGAACCGGAAGATGATGTTTAGGCTCTGTGGGACATTGACTTAGTAGTCATTGATCCTTTTACAATGTGCTAGGTAGCATATTTAGTTGTCTAGGACTAGATGTCCTTAAGGAGCCTTTTATGTGAATGAACCAGGTGATTAGAACTAAACTCGTAAGTACATATATGTGCATTTAAAAGCTAAAACGTCAATATCATTGGTAAGGCACTTTTTAATATCGAAGCATGGGACATTTACAGCCCCCTTGAAGCTGTGTGTCAAGGGCCAATGTGTAACTCCCACACGGAGCCTTAGTCTTTTCCCCTAGATAGGTGATTCACATGTCGTGGTGCATTCTCACAATGTATAGTGCCCTTTGATATTGATGTAACAAACCTTATTTGAGCAAGGATGTACTACCGAGCTAGTAGAGGGTGAGTGAGCTCTACTGTTACAACCAAAGTGTGGTGATTGTAGGAAGTATTAATGTTATATATCTTTATGTACTGCTATTTATTATTACCGTTTCCTTTACCATTTACTAAGTACGTATGTGCTTACCCCATCTTCTTTATTGTCCCCACCTTGAGAAGGTGGCATATTTGAAAGTTGTTTTCAAGGCCACTGAGAAGTGACCCAGAGATGATGCGGATGAGTTTATTGTTCTTGTTTACGTGTAACTTTGGGGTGTAGACTCTCTTATCCTTTGTAATGATAGAAATTGAGTAGACTTTGTGGATATCAATATGTAGTGGATTATATGTTTTTGACATTTATAATAAGGTCTTTTGATGATGTATTAGATGCAGCCCATCTCACTTTCAATCGTTTATTAGTTGTTTTAGTTACCCGAGTCAATCGTTTTGTCTTCCGCATTGTTCTATGATATTTGCTTATATAAGGCTTACGTATATAATTAGATTAAATTTTAATTATATACGCGCTGTGTGTTCTTTTCTAGAAAAAGATTCGGTATCCGGGACAGAGGCGTCACAATTGGCATCAGAGAGGCTAGTAACACCACTGTATAGGATTTAAACTCTTAAGAGTTGGTCTAGTTGTGTTTAGAAACGTAAGATGAGAATCTTGGAGTTATATCTTTTAAGTGTAGACCCCCTTAAGCTAGTCCGTTAAGCAATGAACCCTTCAAGGTTGGAGTCTCTAAACCAAACCATACCACCTAGGATTAAGTGAAACCCCTTTAGGTAAAGCTTTGGGATTGGAGCCTTATGCCTACACCTTTAAGTTGAGGTCCTCTTGGTTGAATTTTTTGTACACACCCTATTGTGATCTCTCCACTTCCTTTTACACCTCAATGTCGAAGCCTACACTTTGGCTTGACCTATTCTTGGAGAGAATGATGTCCGACTCAACTTTACAAATCCTCGACTCCGTCTTTTCACCATTGCTTGGTTGTGTTCATCAAATTCTTTGACCTTGCTTTGCTCGAGATGGATTCTACACAAACTCCGTATAAAAGTCTATCCTTTCCAAGTGATTCTCACTCGTTTCAATTATTAGTGTTTAAGGTTTCTTGCTATGACACATAGTTTTCATCATCCTCATTTTCAAAAAACAATTTTCATCATCCTCGTGGTTGGCTTTATCCAACACGAGTGAATGCTTTTGTTTCCGTGTCTGCCTTTCATGTAAAACCATTTCCCCTGCTCCAAAAATTCTGAACATTTTTAGCAAGATAGACCACTATATGGTCTACAATTTCTCTTTTTTACATCAACTCGATTATTGATGTATGTTAACCGGATGATGAAATTCCATGATATTTTACTCCCATTTCTTTAGTATTTGTATCAATTAAAGTAAATTTCGTGACAAATCGAATCACTTTTGTTTTGAGTAGACACAACCAATACTTAAGCATTTTATCATTTTTGAGAGCTTACTAGTTATATTTTTATTATCGGAATTACACGTGGTATGTTCGTGTTGGTGTTTTGCAGTGATTATGGAAGCATGGAGTAAAAATATCAAAGTTAGACCGAACCACCTGTCACAATTGGAGCAATTATGAGCATTGGGAGGACACAACTATGTTTTTATATGAGTGCCAGTGCAAATCTACAGATCCGGCGCACACCGTGATGATTTAGGCAGAAACAGAAGCATGTACGGTGCACGCCGGGACATCACATATGGCGTGAGCCGAGACATCAACCCTACAGCAGTTGAACGCATTAAATGCTGAATTCAAATCCCCAACCACCATGTCAGGCATGGCGTGTGCCGTGAAAAATGACGGCGTGCACCGTGATGTGCCAACTCAGCAATTAATTAGAATTTTGAACTCATTTTCGGGGGGCATCAGACACACAACAGAAAAAAGAAGAAAAAGAAACCCATCTTCTTCTAAGCTTGCAGGCACCTCCACCTACAATGCTCCCCTAGTCAAATTTCCCTCATTTAGCAATTAACTCCGTGGTAAAACATTGTAGAATTCTTATTTTGATGTTTGAAGCTTTTTGGTGGATGCAAAAACAACTATTTGTGATCTAACTCCATTGAATCCCTTTAGAGGTTGAATGTAAGTTTCCATTATCAAGTTTATAGCTTGTAATTGGTTAATTCTTACTCTTTACCTTGATTTAATTGTTCTTGTTGTTATGAATGCTAGCTTTGACATGTTGGTTGCTATAACTATGAGTGGCTAGTTCTCTACTAGCTAAGATGATGTAGTTGTGATAGTTAATCTCCTATGGTTCCTTGGAATTGATGGTTTATGTTTCTAGTGTCTATTGTGTTGAATTTCTTCTTACTTGGATTGATTGCCATTGTGTATGTTTGAGTAATTAACTTACAATGCACCTACACAACTAGTAGATACCGAATGGAGACATTAGTTGTGAGAAGAGGGTAAGAAGAATGGAAGGTAGAATCGACCCTAGCGGAATTCGGTTCCTTATCCGGGGAGTTTTGCATTCAAGTGTCTATCTTGTCAATTCATTAGGCTTAAGGTACTTAGACCAAGGAGGGGACAAAGAGTGGTTTCATTCACTCGTATGAGGGGAAACCACTTGTTTAGGAATGCACCATCCACATATTAGAACACCATTGGAAGGAGGTAGGTAGATCATTTCCGAGGAATCAAGGGGCGATAACTTGAACTATGAAACATCTTGGTTACTTTCTTTTATCATTTGAACAATCTTTTGTAGTTAAGTATTAGTTTCTTAATCAAACTTGTGATTCGGATCAAGATAATAATAACTAATTGGTGTTTGACCTCACATCCTTGTGGGATACGACCTTGATCACCGTACTAGACTACAATTGACCCGGTACACTGCCGGTGAGATTGGAACCCTAGGAAAGTCCCATCAAGTTTTTGGCGCCGTTGCCGGGGATGTGTACCGGTTGATATTTGTATTATTTCAAAATTCTTGAGAATGAATCAAAACTTTTCTAACCTAATTTCTATTTTGTTTCTTTGGTGCTTACCTCTTTGGTGAGTCGCCAAGTGTTGTTTTACTGTTTTCTTGTTGTTTCTATCTTCTAGTTGATGACCATTTCCAGAAGCGGTAAGGCCTCTCTCACTCCATACAAGCCCAACATTAACAGTTACGAAAGGCAGTTACGAGCAGACAACAAGCGTGGTCAAACTAGCCAATGACCTCTTGGTGAAGAATCTCCCCAAGGATCATCTAATCAAGGAATAAATATGGCCGAGAACAGTGATGAAGTACAAGTCGAACAAGGATTGAATCATGAACAAGGGCATGCACAAAATGCACAAAACCAAGCCAACCTAAATCCACCACCAATTCATCCACTCTACCCGAATCCAAATAATCCAAATCCCAATGACAGACGAAATCAAAATCAAAACAGTAACCAAAACCGGAACCAAAATAACCGGAACAACAACAACAAACATCTTCAATTTAGACCCCTTTATGATAAACTGTGAGAAGAAATGAGCATAATTATCCCATTTGTTTACCTAATGATGGAGCCAACAATTTTAAGGTGAAAGGTCATCTCTTTGGTTTGATTGATACTAGATGTCAATTCTTTGGTGAAGATCATGAAGATCCACATCAACATCTTCATCTATTTGAGCAGTTTTGCAATACGGCTAAGAGTCATGGTATTCACAAAGAGTTAACAAGAATGTCAATGTTTCATTTTTCATTGACCGGAAAAGCTAAAGATTGGTTTTCGTCACTCCCTCATCAGTCATAGACTAGTTGGGAAGAAATACAAGATGAATTTTTGAAGCAATATTTCACCCCCGGGAGAAATTTGAATTTGAAAGTTGAAATTGCTAACTTCAAGAAAGGATCCGAAGAGTCTCTCGGAAGTGCATGGGAAAGATTTAAGAAGTTGTTAAGAGCTTGTCCCGATCATGGTTATACTCTTGAAATGCAAATCCAACTCTTTTGTAGACAGTTCAGACATGAGTCCCGTGTGGATGTTGATCATGCATGTGGCGGTTGTTTGATGATACGTGATGCATAATAGGTTTATGATGCTATTGAAAGAATCTCAAAAAACAATAGAATGTGGGAAACCGGATCGAGCACAAGAAAAGTCGCTTTTGTAGGAGAAGCTACTTCCCAATCGGAAGTGTTAGCGCAATTGGCCTCTCTCAACAAGAAGTTTGATGGAATGCAAGCTAGCAAGAATTCGGATAACTATGCACAAGGTGAATGCCCAATTGAGGAAATGAGCTATGATGATGATACACCCTATGCAATGGATGAGTCAAGGGAACATACGAAAGAAGAGGTTAGTTTCATGCAACAACATCGGAATCTAAACAATGCCTATTCAAATTCCTTTGATGCCATAAGAAGAGATCACCCTAACTCTCGTTGCTCCGATAATGCAACCAAACAAAACCAACCCCCATTCCCTTTACAACAAAGAACCTCATATAACCCAAATTCCCATACCTGAAATTTTCAAGGAAATTCCTCCACCTATCCACAACAACCACCAACTCTTTCTTACCAACAACACACCACACAAAGCATCCCCATCACTCAAAATCTGACTCAAGCAAGTGAGAATGTTGATAAGTGAGGAGCATTGATGGATAATCTTATGGGTGTTGTGTCTACTCAAGCTAAGAATATGGAATCCATGATGACTTCTATGAGTACGGTTACTAAGGACCTTAACATTTTGAAGACTTTGATGAGTGGTCATGATACAAGAATGAAGACTATAGAAGCATCCATGCGGAATGTAGAAGAGCACATGAGTAGAGAAGGAGAAAGGAAAAGTAGTAGACCCCCGGGTGGACTTCCTAGTAATACCGAGAGGAATCCAAGGGAGGTTAATGTTATTGTCACTCATAGTGGGAGATTTTGTGGAAGCAATGGTGTGGAAAATTCTGGGAAAAACGAGGTTGAAGATGATCTAGATGACAAGTTTGAAAAAGAAGAATTGAGCGAAGAGGAAGAAGAGATTGTTGACATTTTTTTGAGATGGGATAGATATGTTGAAGCGGAAAGTGATGATGAAGAATGGATAAAGGTGCCGAGGATACTAAAGAACCCTTGGGCTAGTGATCTAAGAACTCTATTCAATGAACATGTGACAGAAGATCATGGTGAAGAGAACACGGTTTATAAGGAGCCTTCTGTGGCTTACACCAAACAAGCTCTAGTGGAACCAATGCAAAAGTCAAGGAAAGAAACGCGGAATGACACCAATTGGCGTCCGCCCAATGCACAAACTTTCAAGGAAGCTTCTCCATCTCAATCAACTGACAAGGGTAATGGAGGTATAAATTCTAACCCCACTTTAATTGATCTTAAATCACTATCATATCCCCCGAGAGAACAAATTAAGAAGTTAAAGATGGACAAAAAATATGCTCGCTTTCTTGATACTTTTCGCCATTTGAATGTTAAAATTCCCGTAATCGAAGCTTTAATTAACATGCCTACTTATGGGAAATTTCTTAAGGACATTCTTTCAAAATAAAAAACGTTTAGAAGAATATGAGAATATTTGCCTTAATGAGGAATGCTCCGCAGTTTTACAACATAAGCTCCCCCCTAAACTTAAGGATCTCGGAATTTTCACCATTCCGTGTGAGATCGGGGGATTTTTGTTTAAGAGAGTACTTTGTGATCTTGGTGCGAGTATAAACCTCATGTCTTATGTGGATTATAAAAAGCTTGGAATAGGAGAACTTAAAAACACGGAGATGACTCTCCAATTAGCGGATAGGTCGATTAAATACCCAAAAGGAGTCATTGAAGATGTTTTAGTAAAGGTTGATAAGTTTTACTTCCCGGTTGACTTTGTGGTTATGGAAATGGAGGAAGGGTATTCAACGCCCCAACGAGGTGAGGTAATTTTGAGAGTTAATGAAGATAATGTCACCTTTAATATCTTCAAGGCAATGAAACATCCGTACAACTCATAAGAGTCATGTTCTTTTATAGAAGCTATATCTTCTATGTGTGTGGATCAAACTAACTTGCAGGCCTTTGAAGACAAGCTTGAAGAATGGTTGACTTTATCAATTTATAAAGAAAATGAGAACAATAAAGAAATGAAGGAAGTGATTTTTCACTAAAATGCCGGCGGTCCTTTCATTAGACAACCAAGGCATTGATATTAAGAATTAGATTTGAATGGCCCAGTGCTAAAGCCTTCGGTGGAGGAGCCACCAAGGAATTTGGAGTTGAAACCTCTCCCTTCTAACCTTAAATATGCTTTTCTTGAGAATGATAAATTGCTTCCTGTTATTATTTCCTCGTCACTAACCTATTTGCAGGAAGCTCAATTATTAAGAATACTTAGGCAACACAAGAAGGCATTCGGATGGACGGTAGCAGACATTCAAGGAATTAGTCCGGAAATATGTGTACACAAGATCATCGTGAACGACAATGCAAATCCATGTGCACAACCACAACGCCGTCTCAATCCACATATGCAAGAAGTGGTGAAGAAGGAGGTTAACAAATTGTTAGAAATGTGAATAATTTTTCCTATATCGGATAGTGAATGGGTGATTCCCACTCAAGTTGTACCAAAGAAGGGCGGCTTCACAATTAAAGAAAATGAGAAAAACGAATGGATTCCTATAAGGGAAGTAACCAGATATCGCATGTGTATTGACTTTCAAAAACTGAATGAGCATACAAGGAAAGATCACTACCCATTATTGTACATTGTCCAAATGTTGGAGCGGTTATGTGGGCACAAATTCTATTGTTTTCTTGATGGTTATTCAGGATATTTACAGATATTCATTGCAGCCGGTGATCGAGAGAATACAACATTTACTTGCCCTTATGGAACATTTGTTTATAAGAGAATGCCTTTCGGCTTATGCAATGCCCCAGCCACATTTCAGAGATGTATGATGGCAATCTTTTCTAATAAGGTTGTGAGATTCTTAGAAATATTCATGGACGACTTTAGCATCTTTGAAGACTCTTTTGATCAATGTTTGTCCTATTTGGAACGTGTCCTACAATGTTGTGAAGACACGAATTTGGTCCTCAATTGGGAAAAATGTCACTTGATGGTATCCGATGGTATTGTTTCAGGTCACAAAATTTCAGAAAAGGGTATCGAAGTCGACAAGGCAAAAATTGAAGTGATTGAAAAGCTACCACCACTGGTGAATTTGAAAACTTTACGAGGATTTCTTGGACTTGCCGGATATTACCATCGTTTTTTTTGCGGATTTTTCTTAAATTGCTAAACCTTTAAGTCATCTACTTGAGAAAGAAATACCCTTCAACTTCGATGATAAATGTATGAAAGCGTTTGAGACATTGAAGAAGAGATTGATAAGTGCACCAGTCATAGTAGCACCGGATTGGAATTTACCATTTGAGCTAATGTGTGATGCATGTGACTTAGCAGTTGGGGCCGTGCTAGGCCAACGTCACGACAAAGTTTTAAAGGCAATTTACTATGCATCTCACACATTGAATGTGGCTCATATCAATTATGCTACAACCGAGAAAGAGCTATTAGCGGTAATCTTCGCTTTGGATAAGTTTCGTTCCTATCTTATCGGTTCTAAAGTTATTGTCCACGCCGATCATGCGGCATTACGACATCTATTGAACAAGAAAGATGCAAAACCGAGACTTCTTAGATGGATTCTACTCCTCCAAGAGTTCGATGTTGAAATTAAAGATAAGAAAGGTAGCGATAATGTGGTAGCGGATCATTTGAGTCGATTAAAGTTTGTTGAAGAAGAAGGCAAAAGAATGGAGATAATAGATTCATTCTCGGACGAACAACTTATGGTAGTTGATGCTCCACCATCAATGCAAATCATTGGAAACAATCCTATGCAAAAGGAGTGCTCGCCATGGTTTGGTAACATTGTAAAATATTTCACACACAGTTATATTCCATCACATTGGACATGGTAAAAGAAAAAGAAAATTTTCCACGATTTGAAATTCTATTATTGGGAGTAACCAGACTTTTTTCGGAGGTGTTCGGATGGCATCATTAGGAGATGCGTTCCTAATAATGAAATTTCGAGTCTACTATCCTTTTGCCATGGACGTGAAGTTGGACGCCAACACGGTGGATGGAAAACCGCTTATAAATTTTTACAATGTGGTTTTTATTGGTCAGCGTTATATAGAGATGCACATCATTATGCTAGATCTTGTGAGTCAAGCCAGAAATGGGGAAATGTATCCAAGAAACATGAAATGCCTCTCCACACTATTTTGGAGTGTGAGTTGTTTGATGTACGGGGCATAGATTTTATAGGCCCATTTCCCCGTCATTTGGTAATAAGTTTATTTTGGTAATAGTCGATTACGTTTCTAAATGGATTGAAGCCCAAGCTCTCCCCACTAATGATGCCGGAGTAGTGATGAAGTTCCATAAAAAGAACATCTTTACGAGATTTGGCACTCCTCGGGCCATCATTAGTGATAGAGGATCCCACTTTTGTAATCAACCATTCACCAAATTACTTGAAAGGTATGGTGTGAAGCACAAGATCGGTACCCCATATCACCCACACACTAGTTGTAAAGTGGAAGTGTCTAATCGAGAAGTGAAAAGGATCATTGAAAAAACAGTAGATGCTAACCGCAAAAATTGTTCGGTAAAGCTTGATGATGCATTATGGGCTTATCGAATGGCTTTTAAAACACGCATTGGTTGCTTCCCATATAAATTAGTCTTTGGGAAATCTTGTCTTCTTCCGGTTGAGTTAGAGAATCGAGCATTCTAGGCTATCAAGTTTCTCTACTTTGATCCCAAGGCTGTTGGTGACCATCGATTGCTCCAACTCAAGGAACTTGAGGAATTTCACTTAAATGCATATGAAAATGCCCGTATCTACAAGGAACACATGAAGTCCTTTCATGACAAAAAGATCTTTCATCATGAGTTCCATGTAGGTGACAAGGTGCTTTTGTCCAATTCACGTTTGAAGTTGTTTCCAAGGAAGTTGAAGTCTAGATGGACATGGCCATTTAAGGTGACAAAGGTTCATGCATCCGGAGCAGTGGAGCTCACTGATGGTGAGAAGGCGTTCTTGGCAAATGGACACCGAGTGAAATTATTCGTCGAAGAAGAAGGAATCCCTCAAACCGAGGAGGTGATGTTCCTTACCGACCCCCCAATTGAATGATAGCATGGCATAGTCTAGCTATAGACTATAAATTTAGCAACCCCGGGAACTATCTTCCCTTTTTACTTCTTAAGCATCAACTTGTTAGGTGTAGTGCCCGAAAGACAATTTGTGTAATTGTTTTTAATAATGAATGACAGAATTTATCTCACCTTATTACTTGCTTTGTGCTTGTAAAGTAATACTTCTTTGCAAACCTAAGTATATCAGTATGTAACCACTTAACTCAAAGTGTATGGATTACACGTGAGGATTGAGTTAGTGGTGATATACTTAAAGCTGTTAGTCCGTGGTGAACTTAATCGAGTTTAGGGTCTCTTGATTAAAACACCAATAATGCGCCTGAGCGCGCTTAGGGTGTGATAGTCTTATCCGGATTTGTCGGTAGAGAGGTACCTACGTGGGGCATTTTTATATGATGGCATTCATATAGATTTGGACCGATTTAATCTGAATTTCTCGATATAATTCCGTAATCGAGGAATCTTATTAAATCATTAGATGATCATATATGGATCAACTTTAATCTGAGGTGATCACGAAGTCTTTGCTTGTTCGGGGTAGTGTTTGATGTGTTAATTACGGTTCACTTAAATAATGTGTTCCAAGCCACTTCTCATTGGCGCTATCTCAGGATGAGTGAGTAGTTACGATTTTCACGAGACATGGAATCCATTCCTTCTGCGGGAAGTAGAGAGGCGATCCCTTATTTGTTAGCCCTAAGAAAGTGATCGATCGGCCGAGTTCATATTTAGACTAATTAGCTACTAGTGGATATGTGAACTAATTGATCACTAGGGGTTGATGGTAAATAAGGATAAGATATTGAGTCGGGTTCATGGAGACTTCCCTCTCGAGAATGGACGATCTATGGAGGGTTAATCCGTATGTAGTGATTATATCAATGGGACGCTTATTCACTCTACATGGGTTGAGTATAAGTATACATCTATAATCGGTAGAGTTCGATTTGGGGTTTATGGTGGCGTAATCCCGGAATTAATAATTAATGTGCTTATACGTTCGATGAATAATTAATTATTGGAGCTCTTGGTTATAGGTCGTGGTCCCGATGTGGCACGTAATTCGGACAAATAATCTTGTTATTTGGGCAAAGTGATAATTAATTGTTTAAATTTAATTAATTGATATGCATGGATATTATTTAGTTAATTTAAATAATATAATACACATAAAAGACATTTTATGTGGGCTTTTTGACCCAATATGTGGCGCCATTAATGTCCTAATAATTAGAGAGAAATTAGTTTTCTTGGATAATTATTTAACATGTGATTTATCTTTTATTTGTTAAATGATAATTCATGGAATAATAGATAATAATATGATTTATCTTAATTTGTTTGGGATAATCATTTTATTTATCTTTTATTTGAAAAGGATTAATGTGATAATTATCACTTAATTATTTAATCCTTGGAGGACATTGATTACTCTCCTATATAAAGAGAGTTCTCCCAAGTCTAAGGAAAGGTACTATTCACGTCACTATTCACCGAGAGAAATTGGCGAAAAATTTGGCCTCTATTCTTAGGGTTGAGTTTGAAAAATCTTGGGATTTTTAGTTTGCATATCAAGGAGGCTCGTGTATCAAGAAGGGTGTCCACCAACCGCCGTTTGGAGAACACATCGGAAGATCAAGGCTTCTCTTCCTATATTGGTAACTTAATTTTAACCCCTTGTAGTTTATTTAAGTCCTTTAATTATGCGTTATGTTATATGAATCGTGATCCGTCCGCTGCGAATAGATCTAACTTTGTAAGATCTAAGAACCTGCATCCTTCATGTGGTATCGGAGCCAGGTTCCACGATTTATATAGTCATAATCGTAATTAAACGATTTAAAGGAGTGGAATTGCATGTAGGTGATATTTTACTTATTATTATGCATTAATAATTTTTAAATTTCTATGGTTGAAGAGATGGATTGGGGTTGGCACCGTTTTCCCGTTAGATCTATTGTAAACTCATATAAACGATGAAAATTCGTTCATATGAGTATAGGAAATTATGTAATTTATGTATTATTGCAATTTTAATTTCCAGAAAATAGATCTGTACATTAGCTGTTTAGTCTTTTCGTTTTTCCGTTGTTTGAGCCGTTAAAAAAGATCCCTCGGTCAGAATCAAGATTGGAAGTTGATGAACAATCCCACAAAATTTGGTGTCGATCGAGTCCGTTTGGGTTTCCGTTCGTTGCTGCGAAGTGGCTGCTGTAATAGAAAAACGCAGGATTCACAGAAACCCTAACTGTGACTTCTTCGATTTTCTGGGAACAATTGGACCGTTCAAATTAAAATCCGACCGGTCAGATCGATAATCATGTAGTTTTGGACGTGATATAAAATTTTCAGGACGATCGGGATTCATCTTCATTCCCGATCGATCTCGGGAAGTATATGATGCGCTGCTGTGAGAGTCTGTTTCAGCAGCAAGTTGGGCGGCTCACTGAGGAAGATTGACAAGTCAAAGCTCCGATCCGACCGTCCATCTTGAAGTCCGAAGAATGAAGATCAGATCTGGAAATTTTCATCCCGATCCAAGTTCGTTTGATATGCCGATCGTCGCAGATTCCTAACAGCTGCAGATTAGGGTTTTATTTTATTTTTCTGAATAGATTAGTTACGGGGGTGCCAACGGTCCATCTTGATGTTTATTTTCCGCACTAGTATACATGTTTAGATTGTATGAATAGAACCGGAAAATTGCCATGGCATGCATCATATCATGAATTCCACTCCATATGCATACATATAGAAATTAATTCGAGGAATTAGTTAGGCATGTATAAAACACGCAATTAGTTTTAATTAATTGTTTGATATTGATTAGAAACTAATTAAGGTAAAACCGAGGAACACGGGTTTTTCAATCGTCGAGGTTGGGTGATGGATTCTCGGTGAATCCCACTCTACTAAAGCATAAAGAGTAAAATCCGAAACCTGGTGGTTAAGGTGTTGGATTCTTGGTGAATTCCACCTTACCAAGGCGAGATTACGTTCTTGTTCCGTAGTGTCTACGTGAAAGTTTGATGTTTAAGGATTGGATAATCACGGGCAAACAGGTTCGAAAGTGGTTTAACCACGGTTGGGTGGTCAACGGTAGCTACGGCTCGATCGACTTCACCCTCCACGTGTGGCGTTTGCACGGGATCTCGCAAGGTGAGTCATTCGAAGAGCCACTACGGCTTAACGGAGCTCCCTACCCTTGATCCGTCCGGCGGCCACATATGTTCTAACGAATAGGTCGGGTGGGTTAGCCCACATAACCGACAACATTCGGGCCTGTGAATTAATGTTCCTTAATGTAACATCAAGTCCAAAAACGTGATCAGTAAACCCACCACTTTTTCAAAATATTGAGTGGGAGCGGGAGAGGCGACAGCCGACCCCACGGCCTCTATTGTTGACACAAGCAACGTGAGAGAATGGTGACGCCTCGTGCCGGCTGGGACCGGCCTCCAAGGAAGGCCTTCACCGCTATCAAAATTCAAGGCTTGGTCTCCGAAAGGATAGGATTTTGGGTACTCGTCGGGTCACTGACCGACCCTAAGGCGGCACACTCGGGGTCTACCTAAAAATCTGAGACAGTAGGTCACACTCATAAAGGGTATTTTTGCTAGTACCTTGGCTGAAAAAGGAAAGGTGATTGACGATCACAATGAGATGTTCGATTCCCAATCTGATCTTCAATATTAATCGAAACCTCTTTGACCTACCCTAAGGCAACATTTGAGGCATTAGATTAAATCCTTGGAGCAGTAGGATAGACTATAAAGTACTTAGTTTATGTTCCTAAAATTTTAGTAGTGTATGATTTGGATTTATTTTTCTGTCAATTTTATTTACAATTTGTTAAATATATCTCTACAGGTGCTAGGCTGCTAGTGTAAAATTGACTAGTAATGACTTCGTTAAAAGGTGGTAAGTAACTAGAGCGTTGTATTTATTAATCTCACATGCGATTAATTTTTGGAAGAGATATTTCTCTTGAAGCCTTCAAAACTTAAGTGACGAGAAATAGGCATGTAAACTTCGTCACTCGTGTAGAACGAGAGACAACCGTAGTTAGTTTGAAAGATGATTGGGACGATAAAATTCTTCTACAGTGAATTGTGTAGTGTCTACACGAGAAATTTTTTACGATAGAAAAATTGGAGAATCATAAATTAAAGTGTCACTAGTTAGGCGGTATTTGGAACCGATAAACTAGTGGGAGCTTTTATATTATGTTTTTCTAATTTATTAGAAAATCAGTCCCACTGGGTAACACTTTCATTAGACATCCCACAGTTCACGAGTAGTGTCTACTCAAACGAACTGCTAGTTCAAGACTATTTCTTTTTCAGGAAAGTTAAGAATGGGAAAGAATGTCTATAAGTATTAATCATCTTAACTAAAGTTTTGAGGCTAAACCGGAACATTAATTGAAGAAAGTATAGGATAAGGAAAGTGATTTCGGATCACTAACCAATGAATCCTTAGCGACTTTCTTAACCGAGTAACTTGACTCAGTGGCTTAGTTCTTTGGAAGAACAATGAAGCTGTGCATTAATAAAGTAACAACGGGCAGTAATTTCAGCTAGAATAGTGGGAGTGATATAAGGAAATGAATTTCGGATTCTATCCTTGAATATCACAGAAAAATTTATTTTTCTGTTTACAGATTCGTTGAAACAAATGGATTCACTTTCGTCTCGATATTGCAGTTGCCTTAAACAAAGTGAAGATGACATTTGTAGTACGAATCTGAGACTCGGACTTTTGTTTGATAAAGACAGAACCACTAAGTAAAGCTGAATAGGTATGTGTAACACATCTAAAACTATTAAAGGTAAAAGGTTTCCGTATTAAGATAAACGACTTTTCAATATCTATTAATTAGTGCATATATCCTAGAGACAAGACACTGCTTTGGTGGCTAAGGGTGATTCTATCTCCCGAGTCTTGGAACACTATCTCAAAGGACCAATGACTAAGTTTCCTTTCAATCGGGAAAGGGTAATAGTTTTGAAGGGGTAACATAGCTTGTTCACCATGACCTTCGGGGTCTAGTGAGAGATACAAGCTAGTGAGAGATTTTGAGTGGTGACATTCTGTCTGATAACTACTCAAAACACTGGTTGGTTTATCGAAAGAATACGAGGAGGTGTCTCGATTTTAGCAGAGAGAATAGAGTATTCCATGCTCGGAAATAGGCTATCGCATAGTCTTGGGATGATGCTTGGCCCGCCTCTAGTGGAATGATTCTCTCCTTTGAGGAAGAAACCATAGACTTGCCCTATATAGTTACTGATGTGCTACAATACACTGCTAAACTCGATTAAGATAATTGGTTGCAAAATAACGGTTAACATTATTATGTAAACCGAGAAGTCTACCTAGAAGATGCTAGTGAATTTGTGGATAAGGAGTGAATTCGGTTCACACCACTTCCCTAAATGTAGGCATTTAGCATTTAATGCTTGAAGGTAGGACTGGAGATTTTGCGCATACGTTCAGATTGTATTGTTAGTGAAATATCTTAATGAGACGCAGTGAAGGTTGATTATAAGATTCTTGAGATCGAAAGTGACGGTTGAACTGTCACAAGCCTTACGATAGAATCTATAAGAAACACTTTAAACCTTAGAGTACGGTTACCCAAAGGTAGTTACTATCTGATTTAATCAGACCACGTCCAACATTAGTTGTTGGTGATTACACTGATAAATACTACTAGATCAGAATGTCAATCCACCCAAGACACAGTGGGAGTATGGTTTAACCGTTGACCCATTGTGATTTTGTGGACTTTATAATCTGCTGGGGTGATTGATAACCTATGGCTCTTGGTGGGCTGTATAGGATTCTGATAATAGAGGTTGGATTGAAAACCTTAACCCTGTGAATGGAGTTTTGGTACTCAAGTTCTGTTCAGCCTCTTGTAGAACCACCTGAGTGTCTCAGGCCCAGTGGGAGCAATTGGATCTACACGGAAAAGAGTCGAATGAATAGGAAAGTTTAAACTTTCAGTACAAAGTTGAGTGGTATAGGGGTGATTCACGACAAGTAGAGAGTTAACCGGACCTTGAACTCTCTCACCACTCAGTCTTGCTAGATTTCGTTAAGAAAGCGAAAATATGGGTGATTCCACGAGACTTTCTTGCCGAACAACGGAATCTGAATTCATTCGAAACAGAAGGGTTTTAGCTAAGAATGAATAACGGATTCGTTACAAAGCGGAAGATAGGGGTGATTCCACAAAACCTTTTTGCGAGACTAACGATATCTTAATTCATTGAAAGAACCTTTGGTAGGAGGCACTGCCATGGCTTATATCCTTTGTGGATTTAAGAGAACCTCTCGGTCATTTAAAAGTCACATGTTTTAAAATATGTGAACTTGACAGAGTATTGATAAGTCTTTCGTAGATGGATATCAATATTGGTAAAGTAGTAGTATTAGTGTTCATGAATGATAACACTCAAAGCAGATTGGAAACAACATGTGTGTGCTATCCGAAGTCGAGCCCGACAGGCCAAGATTCTCTACAGATGAGAGAATTGGACTATATTCTAAGAATCTGATTCGGTCAAATTCACGAGAATGAGTCATTGGCTATCCCACCTATCTTATTGAATAAGATGATCATGCATATACGTATGCAACATTCATCGAGAGTAGTCCTACCTTACATCTCAGGAATGATTCTCTAAATCTCCGGATAAAGAGAAAATGGGATAGAGTCTCTCTTGGATAACGGCAAGTCAGGTCATAATAAGTCAATTGCAGTTGAATCTTGGATTCGAGCATTGAATAGCGGTTTTAGTACGTCCTCAAGTATCTTTAGATAACGAGGAATCATATGCTTGTATATTCAGGTGCAAACTTGAATATGGTTGACTACACTGATTCTGACTTGTAGTCAGATTAAGGATGATCATTAAGTTGATCACGAGCTCAGTGTTTACTCATAGTGCTTAGAATTTTCTTTTTGGTCTGGGAGTAATCCCAGGTCTGATAAGCCGATATCACTTCATTGTGAAAACAGTGAAGAGATAGCTTAGAAGGATCTTCTCAGTTACAAGAAGTCAAAAGCATATTGAGAGAGAGTACCGCCTGATTGGAAGGACCGGCAACGTTTCAATCCTAAAGATCGCGTCTCAGTCGACAACCTAAGTAATCGAGTGTACCAAGTCAAGTGCTTGGAGGGTGCGGCATTAATGGACATGTCTCATCCGCTTTTAGAGCAAGTGGGAGAGTGTTGTGAATAAGATGAGAAAGGGTGTGCTCTAAAAACAATCGTTACTTGTCATTTCGTGCAAGTGGGAGATTGTTAGGTGTAGTGCCCGAAAGACAATTTGTGTAATTGTTTTTAATAATGAATGACAGAATTTATCTCACCTTATTACTTGCTTTGTGCTTGTAAAGTAATACATCACTGCAGCAAACCCTAAGTATATCTGTATGTAATTACCACTTAACTCGGTGTATGGATTACACGTGAGGATTGAGTTAGTGGTGATATACTAAAGCTGTTAGTCCGTGGTGAACTTAATCGAGTTTAGGGTCTCTTGATTAAAACACCAATAATGCATGAACGCCTTAGGGTGTGATAGTCTTATCCGATTTGTCGGTAGAGGTACCTACGTGGGGCATTTTTATATGATGGCATTCATATAGAATTTGGACCGATTTAATCTGAATTTCTCGATATAATTCCGTAATCGAGGAATCTTATTAAATCATTAGATGATCATATATGGATCAACTTTAATCTCGAGGTGATCACTGTGAGTCTTTGCTTGTTCCGGGGTAGTGTTTGATGTGTTAATTACGGTTCACTTAAATAATGTGTTCCAAGCCACTTCTCATTGGCGCTATCTCAGGATGAGTGAGTAGTTCGATTTTCACAGACATGGAATCCATTCCTTCTGCTGGGAAGTAGAGAGATGATCCCTTATTTGTTAGCCCTAAGAAAGTGATCGATCGGCCGAGTTCATATTTAGACTAATTAGCTACTAGTCAGATATGTGAACTAATTGATCACTAGGGGGTTGATGGTAAATAAGGATAAGATATTCTGAGTCGGGTTCATGGAGACTTCCCTCTCAGAATGGACAGTCTATGGAGGGTTAATCCGTATGTAGTGATTATATCAATGGACGCGCTTATTCACTCTATGGGTTGAGTATAAGTATACATCTATAATCGGTAGAGAGTTCGATTTCGGGTTTATGGTGGCGTAATCCCGGAATTAATAATTAATGTGCTTATTCATTCGATGAATAATTAATTATTGGAGCTACTCTGGTTATAAGTCCATGGTCCCCGATGTGGCTTCGTAATTCGGACAAATAATCTTGTTATTTGGGCCTCGATGATAATTAATTGGTTTGGGCTAATTAATTGATATGCATGGATATTATTTAGTTGGGCTAAATAATATAATACACATAAAAGACATTTTATATGGGCTTTTTTTGACCCAATATGTGGCGCCATTAATGTCCTAATAATTAGAGAGAAATTAGTTTTCTTGGATAATTATTTAACATGTGATTTATCTTTTATTTGTTAAATGATAATTCATGGAATAATAGATAATAATATGATTTATCTTAATTTGTTTGGGATAATCATTTTATTTATCTTTTATTTGGAAAAGGATTAATGTGATAATTATCACTTAATTATTTAATCCTTGGAGGACATTGATTACTCTCCTATATAAAGAGAGTTCTCCCAAGTCTAAGGGAAAGGTACTATTCACGTCACTATTCACCGAGAGAAATTGGCCGAAAAATTTCGGCCTCTATTCTTAGGGTTCGAGTTTGAAAAATCTTCGGGATTTTTCTGGTTGCATATCAAGGAGGCTCGTGTATCAAGAAGGGTGTCCACCAACCGCCGTTTGGAGAACACATCGGAAGATCAAGGCTTCTCTTCCCTATATTGGTAACTTAATTTTAACCCCCTTGTAGTTTATTTAAGTCCTTTAATTATGCGTTATGTTATATGAATCGTGATCCGTCCGCTGCGAATAGATCTAACTTTGTAAGATCTAAGAACCTGCATCCTTCATGTGGTATCGGAGCCAGGTTCCACGATTTATATAGTCATAATCGTAATTAAACGATTTAAAGGAGTGGAATTGCATGTAGGTGATATTTTACTTATTATTATGCATTAATAATTTTTAAATTTCTATGGTTGAAGAGATGGATTGGGGTTGGCACCGTTTTCCCGTTAGATCTATTGTAAACTCATATAAACGATGAAAATTCGTTCATATGAGTATAGGAAATTATGTAATTTATGTATTATTGCAATTTTAATTTCCAGAAAATAGATCTGTACATTAGCTGTTTAGTCTTTTCGTTTTTTCCGTTGTTTGAGCCGTTAAAAAAAAAGATCCCTCCGGTCAGAATCAAGATTGGAAGTTGATGAA
Source organism: Gentiana macrophylla (assembly GCA_026214975.1). NCBI lineage: Eukaryota > Viridiplantae > Streptophyta > Magnoliopsida > Gentianales > Gentianaceae > Gentiana > Gentiana macrophylla. Next base: position 28,638,460 of record CM047815.1, read on the forward strand.
CAATCCCACAAAATTTGGTGTCGATCAGAGTCCGTTTGGGTTTCCGTTCGTTGCTGCGAAGTGGCTGCTGTAATAGAAAAACGCAGGATTCACAGAAACCCTAACTGTGACTTCTTCGATTTTCTGGGAACAATTGGACCGTTCAAATTAAAATCCGACCGGTCAGATCGATAATCATGTAGTTTTGGACGTGATATAAAATTTTCAGGACGATCGGGATTCATCTTCATTCCCGATCGATCTCGGGAAGTATATGATGCGCTGCTGTGAGAGTCTGTTTCAGCAGCAAGTTGGGCGGCTCACTCGAGGAAGATTGACAAGTCAAAGCTCCGATCCGACCGTCCATCTTGAAGTCCGAAGAATGAAGATCAGATCTGGAAATTTTCATCCCGATCCAAGTTCGTTTGATATGCCGATCGTCGCAGATTCCTAACAGCTGCAGATTAGGGTTTTATTTTATTTTTCTGAATAGATTAGTTACGGGGGTGCCAACGGTCCATCTTGATGTTTATTTTCCGCACTAGTATACATGTTTAGATTGTATGAATAGAACCGGAAAATTGCCATGGCATGCATCATATCATGAATTCCACTCCATATGCATACATATAGAAATTAATTCGAGGAATTAGTTAGGCATGTATAAAACACGCAATTAGTTTTAATTAATTGTTTGATATTGATTAGAAACTAATTAAGGTAAAAACCGAGGAACACGGGTTTTTTCAATCGTCGAGGTTGGGTGATGGATTCTCGGTGAATCCCACTCTACGAAAGCATAAGGAGTAAAATCCCGAAACCTGGTGGTTAAGGTGTTGGATTCTTGGTGAATTCCACCTTACCTAAGACGAGATTACGTTCTTGTTCCGTAGTGTCTACGTGAAAGTTTGATGTTTAAGGATTGGATAATCACGGGCAAACAGGTTCGAAAGTGGTTTAACCACGGTTGGGTGGTCAACAGTAGCTACGGCTCGATCGACTTCACCCTCCACGTGTGGCGTTTGCACGGGATCTCGCAAGGTGAGTCATTCGAAGAGCCACTACGGCTTAACGGAGCTCCCTACCCTTGATCCGTCCGACGGCCACATATGTTCTAACGAATAGGTCGGGTGGGTTAGCCCACATAACCGACAACATTCGGCACTGTGAATTAATGTTCCTTAATGTAACATCAAGTCCAAAGCGTGATCGAGAAACCCACCACTTTTTCAAAATATTGAGTGGAGGGGAGAGGCGACGGCCGACCCCACGGCCTCTATTGTTGACACAAGCAACGTGAGAGAATGGTGACGCCTCGTGCGGCTCGGGACCGGCCTCCCTAAGGAAGGCCTTCACCGCTATCAAAATTCAAGGCTTGGTCTCCGAAGGATAGGATTTTGGGTACTCGTCGGGTCACCGACCGACCCTAAGGCGGCACACTCGGGGTCTACCTAAAAATCGAGACGATGAGGTCACACTCATAAAGGTATTTTTGCTAGTACCTTGGCTGAAAAAGGAAAGGTGATTGACGATCACAATGAGATGTTCGATTCCCAATCGATCTTCAATATTAATCGAAACCTCTTTGACCTACCCTAAGGCGGCCTTTGAGGCATTAGATTAAATCCTTGGAGCAGTAGGATAGACTATAAAGTACTTAGTTTATGTTCCTAAAATTTTAGTAGTGTATGATTTGGATTTATTTTACATCAATTTTATTTACAAGCTGTTAAAATATATCTCTAAGGTGCTAGGCTGCTAGTGTAAAATTGACTAGTAATGACTTCGTTAAAAGGTGGTAAGTAACTAGAACGTTGTATTTATTAATCTCACATGCGATTAATTTTTGGAAGAGATATTTCTCTTGAAGCCTTCAAAACTTAAGTGGCGAGAAATAGGCATGTCGCTTCTGTCACTCGTGTAGAACGAGAGACAACCGTAGTTAGTTTGAAAGATGATTGGGACGATAAAATTCTTCTAGTGAATTGTGTAGTGTCTACACGAGAAATTTTCTGATAGAAAAATTGGAGAATCATAAATTAAAGTGTCGCTAGTTAGAGGCGGTATTTGGAACCGATAAACTAGTGGGAGCTTTTATATTATGTTTTTCTAATTTATTAGAAAATCAGTCCCCACTGGGTAACACTTTCATTAGACATCCCACAGTTCACGAGCGAGTAGTGTCTACTCAAACGAGGCGCTAGTTCAAGACTATTTCTTTTTCAGGAAAGTTAAGAATGGGAAAGAATGTCTATAAGTATTAATCATCTTAACTAAAGTTTTGAGGCTAAACCGGAACATTAATTGAAGAAAGTATAGGATAAGGAAAGTGATTTGGATCACTAACCAATGAATCTTAGCGACTTTCTTAACCGAGTAACTTGACTCGGTGGCTTAGTTCTTTGGAAGAACAATGAAGCTGTGCATTAATAAAGTAACAACGGGCAGTAATTTCAGCTAGAATAGTGGGAGTGATATAAGGAAATGAATTTCGGATTCTATCCTTGAATATCACGAGAAAAATTTATTTTTACATTTTCTGGTCGTTGAAACAAATGGATTCACTTTCGTCTCGATATTGCGGTTGCCTTAAACAAAGTGAAGATGACATTTGTAGTACGAATCGAGACTCGGACTTTTGTTTGATAAAGACAGAACCACTAAGTAAAATTTGAATAGGTATGTGTAACACATCTAAAACTATTAAAGGTAAAAGGTTTCGTATTAAGATAAACGACTTTTCAATATCTATTAATTAGTGCATATATCCAGAGACAAGACCTGCTTGGCGGCTAAGGGTGATTCCTATCTCCGAGTCTTGGAACACTATCTCAAAGGACCAATGACTAAGTTTCCTTTCAATCGGGAAAGGGTAATAGTTTTGAAGGGTAACATAGCTTGTTCACCATGACCTTCGGGTCTAGTGAGAGATACAAGCTAGTGAGAGATTTTGAGTGGTGACATTCTGTCGATAACTACTCAAAACACTGGTTGGTTTATCGAAAGAATACGAGGAGGTGTCTCTGATTTTAGCAGAGAATAGAGTATTCCATGCTCAGAAATAGGCTATCGCATAGTCTTGGGACTGATGCTTGGCCTGCCTCCTAGTGGAATGATTCTCACCGAGGAAGAAACCATAGACTTGCCCTATATAGTTCTTGATGTGCTACAATACACGCTAACTCGATTAAGATAATTGGTTGCAAAATAACGGTTAACATTATTATGTAAACCGAGAAGTCTACCTAGAAGATGCTAGTGAATTTGTGGATAAGGAGTGAATTCGGTTCACACCACTTCCCTAAATGTAGGCATTTAGCATTTAATGCTTGAAGGTAGGATTTGGAGATTTTTATGATACGTTCAGATTGTATTTGTTCGTGAAATATCTTAATGAGACGAGTGAAGGTTGATTATAAGATTCTTGAGATCGAAAGTGGCGGTTGAACTATCCACAAGCCTTCGATAGAATCTATAAGCGACCTTAAACCTTGAGTACGGTTACCCAAAGGTAGTTACTATCGATTTAATCGGACCACGCCCAACATTAGTTGTTGGTGATTACACCGATAAATACTACTAGATCAGAATGTCAATCCACCCAAGACACGGTGGGAGTATGGTTTAACCGTTGACCCATTGTGATTTTGTGGACTTTATAATCATTTGGGGTGATTGATAACCTATGGCTCTTGGTGGGTGTGTATAGGATTACGATAATAGAGGTTGGATTGAAAACCTTAACCACGTGAATGGAGTTTTGGTACTCAAGTTCATTCACCTCTTGTAGAACCACCCGAGTGTCTCAGGCCCGAGTGGGAGCAATTGGATCTACACGGAAAAGAGTCGAATGAATAGGAAAGTTTAAACTTTCAGGCGCAAAGTTGAGTGGTATAGGGGTGATTCACGACAAGTAGAGAGTTAACGGACCTTGAACTCTCTCACCACTCGATCTTGCTAGATTTCGTTAAGCGAGAAAATATGGGTGATTCCACGAGACTTTCTTGCCGAACAACGGAATCGAATTCATTCGAATGTGAAGGGTTTTAGCTAAGAATGAATAACGGATTCGTTACAAAGCGAGAAGATAGGGGTGATTCCCTAAAACCTTTTTGCGAGACTAACGATATCTTAATTCATTCAGAAAGAACCTTTGGTAGGAGGCTCGCCATGGCTTATATCCTTTGTGGATTTAAGAGAACCTCTCGGTCATTTAAAAGTCACATGTTTTAAAATATGTGAACTTGACCTGAGTATTGATAAGTCTTTCGTAGATTTGGATATCAATATTGGTAAAGTAGTAGTATTAGTGTTCATGAATGATAACACTCTGAAACGATTGGAAACAACATGTGTGTGCTATCCAAGAAAATCGACAGGCCAAGATTCTCTAGATGAGAGAATTGGACTATATTCTAAGAATCGATTCGGTCAAATTCACGAGAATGAGTCATTGGCTATCCCACCTATCTTATTGAATAAGATGATCATGCATATACGTATGCAACATTCATCGAGAGTAGTCCTACCTTACATCTCAGGAATGATTCTCTAAATCTCCGGATAAAGAGAAAATGGGATAGAGTCTCTCTTGGATAACGGCAAGTCAGTCATAATAAGTCAATTGCGGTTGAATCTTGGATTCGAGCATTGAATAGCGGTTTTAGTCGTCCTCAAGTATCTTTAGATAACGAGGAATCATATGCTTGTATATTCAGGTGCAAACTTGAATATGGTTGACTACTATCGATTTCGACTTGTAGTCGATTAAGGATGATCATTAAGTTGATCACGAGCTCGAGTGTTTACTCATAGTGCTTAGAATTTTCTTTTGGTGCAGGAGTAATCCCAGGTCTGATAAGCCGATATCACTTCATTGTGAAAACAGTGAAGAGATAGCTTAGAAGGATCTTCTCAGTTACAAGAAGTCAAAAGCATATTGAGAGAGAGTACCGCCTGATTGGAAGGACCGGCAACGTTTCAATCCTAAAGATCGTCTCGAGTCGACAACCTAAGTAATCAGTGTACCAAGTCAAGTGCTTGGAGGGTACGGCATTAATGGACATGTCTCATCTGCTTTTAGAGCAAGTGGGAGAGTGTTGTGAATAAGATGAGAAAGGGTGTGCTCTAAAAACAATCGTTACTTGTCATTTCGTGCAAGTGGGAGATTGTTAGGTGTAGTGCCCGAAAGACAATTTGTGTAATTGTTTTTAATAATGAATGACAAATTTATCTCACCTTATTACTTGCTTTGTGCTTGTAAAGTAATACATCATTGCAAACCCTAAGTATATCTCAGACATGTAACCACTTAACTCGGTGTATGGATTACACGTGAGGATTGAGTTAGTGGTGATATACTTAAAGCTGTTAGTCCGTGGTGAACTTAATCGAGTTTAGGGTCTCTTGATTAAAACACCAATAATGCGCCTGACGCACGCCTTAGGGTGTGATAGTCTTATCCGGACTGTCGGTAGAGGGTACCTACGTGGGGCATTTTTATATGATGGCATTCATATAGGACTGGACCGATTTAATCTGAATTTCTCGATATAATTCCGTAATCGAGGAATCTTATTAAATCATTAGATGATCATATATGGATCAACTTTAATCCTGAGGTGATCACAGGGTGCTGCTTGTTCCGGGGTAGTGTTTGATGTGTTAGTTACGGTTCACTTAAATAATGTGTTCCAAGCCACTTCTCATTGGCGCTATCTCCGGATGAGTGAGTAGTTTCGATTTTCACAGGACATGGAATCCATTCCTTCCTCTGGGAAGTAGAGAGAGCGATCCCTTATTTGTTAGCCCTAAGAAAGTGATCGATCGGCCGAGTTCATATTTAGACTAATTAGCTACTAGTCGGATATGTGAACTAATTGATCACTAGGGGTTGATGGTAAATAAGGATAAGATATTCGAGTCGGGTTCATGGAGACTTCCCTCTCGAGAATGGACGATCTATGGAGAGGTTAATCCGTATGTAGTGATTATATCAATGGACGCTTATTCACTCTACATGGGTTGAGTATAAGTATACATCTATAATCGGTAGAGTTCGATTTCGGGTTTATGGTGGCGTAATCCCGGAATTAATAATTAATGTGCTTATTACATTCGATGAATAATTAATTATTGGAGCTACTGGTTATAGGTCCATGGTCCCCGATGTGGCTTCTGTAATTCGGACAAATAATCTTGTTATTTGGGCCTCAGTGATAATTAATTGTTGGGCTAATTAATTGATATGCATGGATATTATTTAGTTGGGCTAAATAATATAATACACATAAAAGACATTTTTGTGGGCTTTTTTGACCCAATATGTGGCGCCATTAATGTCCTAATAATTAGAGAGAAATTAGTTTTCTTGGATAATTATTTAACATGTGATTTATCTTTTATTTGTTAAATGATAATTCATGGAATAATAGATAATAATATGATTTATCTTAATTTGTTTGGGATAATCATTTTATTTATCTTTTATTTGGAAAAGGATTAATGTGATAATTATCACTTAATTATTTAATCCTTGGAGGACATTGATTACTCTCCTATATAAAGAGAGTTCTCCCAAGTCTAAGGGAAAGGTACTATTCACGTCACTATTCACCGAGAGAAATTGGCCGAAAAATTTCGGCCTCTATTCTTAGGGTTCGAGTTTGAAAAATCTTCGGGATTTTTCTGGTTGCATATCAAGGAGGCTCGTGTATCAAGAAGGGTGTCCACCAACCGCCGTTTGGAGAACACATCGGAAGATCAAGGCTTCTCTTCCCTATATTGGTAACATGATCTTAACCCCCTTGTAGTTGTTAAATCCTTTGATTATGTTTTATGATATGTAAATCGTGATCCATCCGCTGCGCGTAGATCTAATTCGTTTAGATCTAAGAACCTGCATCCTTCACAACTTTTAGTTGTTTTCTTTGTGTGATTATGTGCTACATGCTTAGGTGGTATTAGTTGGTAGTGTCCCCTCTGATTGACCTATATAATTCCATTATCTCTATCGTATAATCTCGTCGAGCAAACGATGTTAAACAAAAGCGCTAACGGGAGGCAACCCGTAAAAATTCTCTTTCGTATCAAACATTTTTGTAAAGTTTGGTGAAATGATGTTAGGATAGGTCATGGTGGGAAACCATGTTGTTTTTGAATTCTGGATAGCACGGCTCATGCCGTGAGGTAGCAGAGCAACCAGTAGCCAAGACGGCTTACACCGTAGCTAGGCATGAAAACCAGTAGGGTTGACGGTTTAAGCCGTGTTTTGAGGGACGAAGTGGTAACTCGAACGGCTCACGCCGTGGTGATATCTCGGCGTACGTAGTGAGATGTCGCGGCGCATGCCGAAATCGACAGTTTCGAATTCTGAAGAGTCTTTTCCTTCCCTCTCTCTTCCTTTACACCCTCATTTCAAACTCAACCACCGTCTTTTTCATTTTTATCAAACCCCAACCCCAAAACGGCCCATCTTCTTCTTCCTCACACATCCACCACCTCTGTTATGCCTCATCTTCTCTCCTCCCCTCTTCCTTTTCATCCACATTAATTCATCATCACCCTCGCGAGGCGAAATGCTGAAGCACTAGGAGGCGGCACCATTAATTCCGGTTATCATGCTCTACTTCCAGCGGTCAGACATTTATTCCGGTAACTGAATTCTAACTCCAGCGGCAGCACTTCATCAACACGGTAACCATTTCCTTAGTTATTTCCGTTTAATTCCGTCCTTTTGTTTAAATTTATTTTATTCGTTAACGAAGACTGAGGATGGGATTGATTTTTGTTTTGGTTGGTTATTGTTGTTGTTGTTGCCACCACCACCACCACCACCGCCTTATCGTAGATGTCTGAACAACCTATCCGTGTTCGTAAAAACGACCCTAATAGAAAGAGAAATGTTGTAGCCATACCCACGCCTAAGCCCCGAGCTCTCACCCAATCCAAAAAAAATATCATTTTTTCGAAAACAGCCCCTCCCGAAGCCGTCGAAAACATTAACACCTATTTCAGCCATTGCTCTCTTCTCTTGGAACGTGGTTTACATTACTGCCATGTTAGTGCCCTGATCACAAAAATAATCCGTGAGTGTCACTAGGATAAACTCACCGCTGAGCGTATTGAACCAATCAATCAGACCATGGTAGCAAAGTTTTATTCCACGTTGTCTATTGCTACCCCGGGCAAGGATGACGAAGTCAGTTCTATCACCATTCGTACCACACAAGTCCTTTTCTCACCTGACATCATTAACGATTTTTATGGCATTCCTGAGATTCCTGCTGATAGAGAGTATAACACAGCGTGGGCACTCAATTCTGATTCTAATAAATTGACTAGGACCCGTGAGTTCCAGCGTAGAGTTGACCGTAACGCTGTTTGGAAGGAAGGCAGGTTCCCTTTTGGAAAGACAAAAAAGGATATTCGAGTTTTTAAGCACCTTTTGGGTCATAACGTGTTCTCCTCCCGTCACCTGTCCAGTTTCACTAGTGAGGAGTCGTGTCTCGCTTCAGCCATCTTGCAGGACATTCCAGTTGATGTAGGTCAAATCATCCATGCAAAGGCTATAGAGTTTGCCGGGCAGTCAAGAAAAGATTGTAACATGCCTTTTCCTGGCCTTATCTCTACCATTTGCAACCTTCATCACGTTAAGTACCTCCCTGGTGATCGTCTAGTCTCTCCTTCCACTGTGTTGATCGGCCCTAGCATCCAAGAGCTTCCTGTCACCATCTCACCACCCCCTTTTGTTATTCAAGTTTAATCCTCGAGTCGCCAACCTGAGTTTCCCCCGAGCTCTAGCCAGTTCACCCTCATTCTGGACCTTCCACTCAAGATCCCACTCTCACTGCCCGACAGGATTTTCAAGACTCCGAGTTGGCCTTTCTACGTGGTAGCCAAGCAGGTATGAGCGCTAATCTCGCATTGGGTTTTGAAAGATCTTGTCAGTGGGCAAACGACATGCGTATTGGTTTACGAGGCCAGCTGTTTTCCTTGCTTCCATCAACCCCCTCGCTGCCCAGTATGTCTACCAACATGAGGCTTGTTCTGAGAATGCCTACACCCTACCTGACTGGCTGCCTGCCATCCCCATCTTTGCACCTCACCGGTCTTATCCATCCTCTTCCTTTTCCACGACTGCTGGTGGTGTGTATGGCTCGTTTTATACAGGTGCAGGTGCAGTTTCAGGGACTTTTTCCTCAGATGAGATGAGTTTACCCTTTTCTTTGGAGTCTCTCAGTTCTGGTTTGGGCACTTTGGGTTTGGAGAGCTCTGTGGTGATGTCAACTACCGGTGCTGGGACTTTTAAATCTTCTGAGCCGATCGAGATGCTCAGCAATAGCTATGCTGCTGACCTTCAGGGGGCCGGTCTTTTGAGCCAGATGAGTTATGCTCCGGCTAGCACTGTAGGATTGCAACGCGAGGATCTCGGGGGTACTTCTCATGCTGATGGCGAGGACGATGTTTAAGTTTTATTAATATTATTTCACTTTCAAACTTTTAATCATTTGTGATGGCCGTATGTGGCCTTAACTTTTATTTTGTCTCCACTTGCTTTGTCAGACTATTTTGATTTTCTTGCTAGTACTTTTACTGTGCTTGTTTTGTTGTTGGATTGGGCACAATTTCAAATTAAGTATCTGCTATTTTATCCTTTTGATTTGATGTATCCCCTAGCCTAGCTTATATAGCATGCATTGATGCTTTTGATTTCTGATGCACTGTTCACGGCGTGCGCCGTGATATACCCGGCTTACGCAGTATACCATTATGGTTTTTACACAATTTTAGCCACGGCTTGCGCCGTAAATTAAGCCAGGCGTGCACCATAAGGTCTGATTTATTTCATCAAGTCACGTCTGTAGAGAATCTTGGTAGCCTTTGATGTCCCGGCCTACGCCGTGACACAACTATGGCGTACGCGTAACCTACTATTCTGGCAGATTTGATTTGACGTTTATTTTCCACCTTTCCCTCCCAGCCTTCTATATAATTTTCCCTCGTATTTTCTTCCACCCTCACCCCTAAAAATTCATTTCACATCTCTCTTCTAAATTTCTTTTTTCACCATGTCTTCCAACTCCATTTCTCGAACACCTTCACCACCGGAATCCCCGTATGCTTTATCAACACAACCAAACTCTCCTTCCGTCATGTCGTCCGAACGCACCACGCCACGTATGTCACCCTCAATATTTGACTATGGTTCTGAGATAGCCTGTATTTGTTACCTCAGTCATTTTGGTCATGCCCCTATTCAGTTTGAAAAATGGCTAAACACTAGCAAGCTCATTAACTTTTCTAAGGTTAGGGTCACATACGGAGGTTGGTCTCGATTTGTTCGTGCTCCTCAGGGCCAAGTCAATGTCAACATGGTACGTGAGTTTTATGTAGTTCTCTCGAAATGTGGCCCCGTCAGCGACACCCACATGGATACCATGCGTGGCGTTCCCGTACCTTTCCACGCCGGGATGATTGACTCAGTCTTTTCCCTTTCCCAGGACTTTGCACCACCCCAATCCCACTATGAGGAAATGTGGAACTTGGATAGCAGCAGCAACCTAATCTACTATCTCTCTGAGGCAACCCGCACTCTCTTTCCCAGCAACCGTGGCCCTGCCGATAACCTCACTGCTGCTAGTATTGACCGCGACTCTCGTGCATGGAAGCATTTTATCAATTCACGTGTTTTCCTCACTCCTAGTTTTTCTGAGATAACTGAAGATGAGCTGCTCTTGCTGTACGCCCTTAAGGTGGGCGCTATCATTGATTGGGGTGTTCTCTCACATAGGGCTGCGATTCAGTTTGCCGGTTCTCAAAGAAATCTGTGCCAGCCGCTTCCATTTGCTTGGTTAATCTCTCACCTGTGCACCCATGTTGCTGAAGTGCCTTCTCTCCCCGGTGATGAGTTTTTCCCGAGCCGTGCAGCTTGCTACGGTGCGCTTCCCTGTGACCCACCTGGAGGTTCCTCTACCCCGCCATTATCTAGTTTCGATGATGAATGATGATGCTGTTGGTTGGTTTGCTAGTTGGTTGTGTCCGTTTCCTATTTTCAGCTTTTAAATTCTGTTGCTTTGTAATAATCATGCCAGTTGAACTTTTTCTTTCTGTCATTTGCTTCTATCATCATCATGTATAATAACTTATGCATCCTAGGGGTTTTTCTTGTGTTATGATGTTCTATTCTCCAACCTTATTTGTCCTCTAATTTCTACGTAGTTTGTAACCCTACATGCATGCATTTCCATTTTATTTCACGCACGGCTTACGTCGTCACACTCCTGGTGTACGCCGTGTTCCACACAGTTTTAAAAGAACTGCACACACTGTCACATTTCAATTTGTTCACACTTTCCTATAATTGACTTATTGAGTTTACCCTCCTACCTCTTCTATCCTCACTAGTCATTGAGGACAATGCTAGTTTGTAAGTGGGGAGGGGAGACGTAGTCGGGTTAACACAGGATTAAATTCACTAATTACCTAAGAAACCCTTAACTTTAGTTAATCTCGAACACCCAAGTCGATAAAATTGCTTTTGATACAAGTTAAGGTATGTAGTTAAGAGAATAGATGTTTCAGCAAAGTAAGTAACTTTAACAAATTATAAATGCATTTTAACGTGAATCCTTGATTGTAGTGTGAATCCGTTGAGCACGTATATTCCGATCTTTTGTTAACATGTAAACTTATAGGTAATCAGGCAAGCATGCCTCCATAGCAACTAGAACTTAGGCTTGATATCCTTTCGAGGCGAAATAGAGAGGTGTTTGGAGTCGGAGTTAGGGATGACGGTCCCGGCATTTCTTTGATTCAGCTTGAGCCAAATGGCCTTCCCGAACATAACATGTCCCCATCTCAGCCTTGTAGAGTGGTGAGACCCCACTCAAAAATATCCATTCGTGATTAACCTCATTATAATCCGACCCTTAACCTAATTTTGGTCTACATTCCCTTGGCATCCCTCAAGTTTAGCAAGTTTCTATGGATTGTGTGGTGACAGCTTAGGGATTTGAGAGTTGGATGACATTCTTGGCATAAAGTTGAGACGGTATCTATTCGAATTCGGAGTCCATTGGTGTATATATTTCCATTATCAAGTTAAAAAAAATCAAAATCAAACAAAGTTTCAAGTGAGATGTAAATAAAGATCCAATAAGGGTGAGTTCAAAGCAATTTTGAAGGATAATTCATCAAGTTCAAGTAATATAGGTTTGGGTAATTAATCAATCGTTTGACACTTTTTATCTCGTGTTGTTTGCAAGGGAGACATCTTTAGTAACTATATGAGAGTAGAAGTGCCAACTCAATTTCATTGGAGTCGAATGTGTAGATACTTCCTATATTGCCCGTGTTCTTTTTGATATATCCTTATTATCCCCTCAATTAGCCAATTCCCGAGCCTAATGTTACAAGCTTGCAAGTCCTGCCCAATCTATCTCCTTGACTCTGAATGCCCCGATTAGTGGAGATTGGTATCATTCTTAAGCCTATGGATTGCACCTAATAAGTCGTATATGCATGATTTCATATTTTGATTGCTTGGTAACAAACTTGAGGAGTATTCACACACACACTCCGCTATTTTCTAGGATCACGGCTGATATACATTTATAATTTTGATTAGTTATGTTACCTAGTTGATCATCTGATCCCCGACATTGCATTATCTTAATTGTAACTCTAGTTATTTTGTCGCTTGTTTGCTCGAGGGCGAGCAAAAGCTAAGTGGGGAGTGGTTGATGTATGTCAACCGGATGATGAAATTCCATGATATTTTACTCCCATTTCTTTAGTATATAGTGATATTTTGTATCAATTAAAGTAAATTTCATGACAAATCGAATTACTTTTGTTTTGAGCAGACACAACCAATACTTAAGCGTTTTATCATTTTTTTAGAGCTTACTAGTTATGTTTTTATTATCGGAATTACGTGTAGTATGTTCGTGTTGGTGTTTTGCAGTGATTATGGAAGCGTGGAGTAAAAATATCAAAGTTAGATCGAGCCTCGTGTCACAATTGGAGCAATTAGGAGGATTGAGAGGACACAACTATGTTTTTATATGAGTGGCAGTGCAAATCTACAGATCCGGCTCACACCGTGATGATTTAGGCAGAAACAGAAGCATGTACGGTGCACGCCGGGACATCACATACGGCGTGATCCGAGACATCAACCCTGCAGCAGTTGAACGCATTAAATGTTGAAGTCAAATCCCCAACCACCATGTCAGGCACAGCGTAAGCCGTGAAAAATGACGGCGTGCGCCGTGATGTGCATACTCAGCAATTAATTAGAATTTTGAACTCATTTTCGGGGGGCATCGGACACACAACAGAAAAAAGAAGAAGAAAAAAACCCATCTTCTTCTAAGCTTGCAGGCACCTCCACCTACAAGGCTCCCCTAGCCAAAATTCCCTCATTTAGCAATTAACTCCACTATAAAACATTGTAGAATTCTTATTTTGATGTTTGAAGCTTTTTCTTGAAGGCAAAAACAACTATTTTGTGTTCTATCTCCATTGAATCCCTTTATAGGTTGAATGTAAGTTTCCATTATCAAGTTTATAGCTTGCAATTGGTTAATTATTAATATTTACCTTGATTTAATTGTTCTTGTTGTTATGAATGCTAGCTTTGACATGTTGGTAGCCATAACTATGAGTGCCTAGTTCTCTACTAGCTAAGATGATGTAGTTGTGATAGTTAATCTCCGATGGTTGCTTGGAATTGATGATTTAAGTTTCTACTGTCTATTGTGTTGAAGTTCTTCTTACTTGCATTGATTGCCATTGTGTATGTTTGAGTAATTAACTTACATATGCACTTACTCAACTAGTAGATACCAAATGAAGACATTAGTTGTGAGAAGAGGGTAAGAAGAACGGAAGTTAGAATCGACCTTAGCGGAATTCGGTTCCTTATCCGGGGAGTTTTGCATTCAAGTGTCTATCTTGTCAATTCATTAGGTTTAAGGTACTTAGACCAAGGAGGAGACAAAGAGTGGTTTCATTCACTCGTATGAGGGGAAACCACTTGTTTAGAATGCACCGTTCACACATTAGAACACCATCGGAAGGAGGTAGGTATATTGTTTCCGAGGACTCTAAACTACGAATCATCTTGGTTAGTTTCTTTTATCATTTGAACAATCTTTTGTAGTTAAGTATTAGTTTCTTAATCAAACTTGCGATTCGGATCAAGATAATAATAACTAATTGGTGTTTGACCTCACATCCTTGTGGGATACGACCTTGACCATTGCACTAGACTAAAAATGACCCGGTACATTGCCGTTGATTGGAACCCTAGGAAAGTCCCATCAATTATCATTATGGATTGTTCAGAAAATTTATGTTAATGCCGGACACTCTGTCCGGAAAATCTTCAGCAACACTTTCACTTCTTCTTCTGTTTGAACATGTTAAACACCTTTAAATGACCTTAATTTTTGATATGTTTCAGAAAACACGTTTATTTACAACTTTACTTTTGGAGATAAGTTCAAATTTCTTATGGTTTAGTCACAATCTGCAATTCAAATCAGTGTTTACTAATCTGAAAATTCTGACAGCTTGTGTATTCGGCAAAAATAATTGTTTTTGACCGACTCTCTCTCATTCAAAAATTCTAGTCTTTTGTTATATTTTGGAAAAACTCCAGTACCTAAATGTTTTCTCTTTTGACCGTGCTCAAATTCCTTCTCGTTTGGGCTGCTCAAGTCGATAATGGCAGGTCTGGAGTAAATATTATACACAACAACCCAAAAAGAATCCTCACCTATTGACTTGGGGTTCGGGCTAAGAGAGTAATAAGTTATGATTGTTATGTTCTAGAAGTTTCCCCAAAGTTTGATCTTCTTCTGGGTTAAGTCTTTTAGTATGATGTGTAGAGCTAATATTGTTGTTTCTTTTGCAGTCCTAAACAAGCACCAAGTCATTGTCTTCTAGCTTGCCATGTTTGAAGTTCAAACCATTTCATGCCCTTCTTCTATCATACATTTTCTAGTAAATTACTTTCCCATTTAATTCATTACTTGTGATCTTTGAACTCAGTAACTACTCTCCATCTTTTGCCACGGATCGCTTTAGAAGCATATCTCCATAAGCCTTTTGATTCAACTCAGATTGATATGTAAGAACTTTATAGGTTTTCTTGCTCTAGGATAAAGTAAAGAGTAGTTTTTGTTATGGACTGAACTTGGAATAAGCTGCCTATGTATCCAAATATATATTTGGAATCAAGTCCAACCGTAGTTCAGGCGGTTACATTTCAAAGTGGAGTTAGTGGGCAGTTACATACTCTACCCACGCCTCGTGTCTATATCTAGCCGCTTCTTTATGTACGTATGAGTCTTCAACTCCTTTTTTTTGACCAGGGACCTGACCTGGTCGTCTGATCCATTTTCTGATTAGGGAGTTTCCTGATGGTTAACCCACATCCTGGATCTAACCTTTCTATGACCAAGGACCTGCCCTGGTCATCTGACCTGGATCTAAACTTTCTATGACCAAGGACCTGCCCTGGTCATCTGACCTATATTGTCATCTTGACTTCAGCCCGGACCCGATCTGCTGGTCTATTCACCAGATATACGCCACGTGGACATATCCGGGTCACCCTCAGTCAAAGCCCCCCAGATCATAATCGACGTGACCTTATCTTGCAAGTGGATTAAGATCTGAAGTCTAAAATTTTTCCACGTGTACCACATAGGTGGCGTAATCAATGTTACCTTGGTTATCCCAAACGTCACTATGATTACCGGCCGTATTCCTCCAAACGATGCATAGCTGGAACGTCAGACCTTTTGACCAAAGGCTATTAAACCCATCAAATCTTGTAAATGCTCATCACTACTTATAGCTAAAAGCATCAGATTTTCCAGACTCGCCTATTGAAAACAAGTAAGTTTTTCTTTATCCCTTGTTGCAATTTCCTTTACTTCTTATGAATCCAAACCAGATCGATAAATCTACTATTGGTGAAAATCCCCTCCTTTTTATTTTGCCTCCTCACTTAGCGGCTTCTTTCATCCCTGCATGTCTTGAGTCATCCTCGGCTGAGTACAGTGTTTCGGGGTTGTCTGCACCCATAAGAGCTTTAAGAAGAACCCACGAAACGAAAAATTTAATGGCTTGTCATGCAATTGACTCCAAATTGAGTGATGCTGATATCACCAAAATTTGCGACAAGTATGGGATAAATAAGGATATTTATGCCCCTGTTCGGCCTAAAGCCGGAAGAAGTGCAGCCACTCCTCCTCCTGGGTACTGTACAGTCTATAAGGAACAATTTGATTGTGGCCTTAGATTTCCTCTTCCCCGGCTTATTTGGAGATACTTAAATAATATAATCTAGGAGTCGGTCAAATATTCCCTAACAGTGTAAGAGCTATTACTGGTTTCCTGATCTGGTGTAGGTGTTTTGTCATTCCTTTTACCTTGTTATTGTTTAGGACTTTTTACCAATGTAAACATGATAAGATAGTCCTGGCTGGTTTTGTTTTTGTAGAAGAACCGATAATCTGAGTAGCATACCCCTGATTAAGAAAACTGACCAATCCTTTCCAGATTGAAAGAAACACTTCTTTTATATTAGGCCTCAGACCCCCAGGGATTTAGGTAAATGGAACACCTCTACTAAGAATAGTGATGTGTTGGAAAGCAAACTGGATAAGAAGTTGCTTAAAGACATTAGGGGGTCTAACATATATCTGGGTTTGAAGATTATAGCTCGAATTTAATCGATGCTGCCCACTTGGAGACCGCTGGTCCAGAGCCTTATATTGAGCTATCAGAGGAGAGATACAACATAATTAGGATTCCTTATTTTGAATTTTTATATACCTTCTATGATGCATGCTTTTAACTGTTTGTTGATATTTGTAGTGGCAAGTTTTACCGATATCGTCCAGATAGCTAATGATGCCTCACCTCCTAGGGATCAGGATGCATCTGAACCCATTACCAATACGGATGCACCGAATCCTACTGCCAATCTTGCAGACACCCATCCAACTGAGCCCTCAGTTGAAATGTATCCTGCTGATGATGATTCTGAGAATACGATTGATAACCAGATGGTTCAACACTCTTCTCATATGGAGATTACTGCTGAGATTAGCCGCCCTTCAAAACGTATCAGATCTCAAAGTCAGGTGGATGAAGGTACTGGGGCTTCTGAATAGGCCAATGAAGAAAGATATGACTGGAAGGAATGGTCCAATCAAGATCTGTCGAAATTTGTAAGCATCTTCTCCCAGACATGCTAATCTGTCTTTCCTATGCAAATATATTGACTTTATTCCCTATAATCTTTTTTAGGGTGCCAAAATGGGTAGGGAGATACTTTTCAGATTGAAAAATTCAGGAAAGGTTGAGGAAGATTTATCCAAATCTCTGTCTGAATGGAAAACAAGATATGAAGATTTGTTGAACACTTCTGCCACTGAGAAGATTGCCTTATCTGATCAGCTACAAGCGAAGGATGATGAGTTGAAGATCATGACTGCTGAGCTCCAAACCCATGTTGCTACTGCCAATGAAGTCAAATCCAAAATGGAAAAGATGATATCCGACCTAGAGGTGGAGAGAGATGATCTGAAAAATGCCTTCCCGGATGAGATGGCTAAAGCTATTGCCGATTACAGAAACTCTGACGAGCTGGCTGGGAATATAAAGATGCTCTTTGCTCCCCTTATATGGTATGGATATTCTACAGCCATTGATGACATGAAAGCCATAGGTTCTGATGTTGATACTGCCAAGCTGACTCATTCGGGTTGGAACAGGAGTGATGCACCTCAGACTTATGAGGCCAGGTTCAAGGAATTTAGAGACGGAGTTAACTTGGTCTCCAAATACGCTAAAAAGCCTCCTGCTGCTCAATCTGGCTCATCATCGACTCATTCGGGTTGGAACATGAGTGATGCACCTCAGACTTATGAGGCCAGGTTCAAGGAATTTAGAGATGGAGTTAACTTGGTCTCCAAATACGCTAAAAAGCCTCCTGCTGCTCAATCTGGCTCATCATCTCAAGCTCCCCCAAATTCAAATTAGCAACATATTTAATTTATTTAAATTCCAAACTTAATTTTGCTTTCTTCTAAAAAAAAAAAAAAAAACTTAATTTTGCTTTGAAACTTTGCAATTTTTGCTACTATTCTGCTATTTGGTATGGTGCCATTTAGCTTCAAACTTTATGTCTGTATAAATTTGCCTTTATATTTGTGTATGGTCTTCACCCCTCCAGTATGATATATGATCTTCTTGAGAAGCACACATCTTACCTTGATTTTCTCTTAATCAATAGGTTTGAGACCTGTTTAATGTTTTTTTTTTGAAGAGTTTAATGATCATGCTTGAGATCTGATGGGTTAAGGTAACCTGAAGTTTTTGCCATTAAGACCTGGTTTGAAGTCTGAACTTGGTTTAATGTTTCAAATATGTTTTTTTCTTTTCATAAGAGTTTATGACCCGACCTGAGGTCTGTTGCATGCAAGACCTGATTTGAGGTCTTATATCGGTCTGATGTTTGAGTTGATTTTTTCTCTTTCTATAAGAGTTTTTCACCTGACCTGAGGTCTGTTGCATGTAAGACCTGATTTGAGGTCTTATATCGGTCTGATGTTTCAGACATGATTTTTTCTCTTTTCATAAGAGTTTATGACCTGACCTGAGGTCTGTTGCATATAAAACCTGACCTGAAGCCTTAAATTGATCTTATTTTTCAGACTTAACAAATTTTCTCTTTTTATAAGAGTTTATGACCTGTCCTGAGGTCCGTTGCATTTAAGACCTATCCTGAAGCCTTAAATTGATCTGATTTTTCAGACTTAAACGAATTTTCTCATTTTATAAGAGTTTATGACCTGACTTGAGGTCTGTTGCATTTAAGACCTGACCTGAAGCCTTAAATTGATCTGATTTTTCAGACTTAAACGGATTTTCTCTTTTTATAAGAGTTTATGACCTGACCTGAGGTCTGTTGCATTTAAGACCTGACCTGAAGCCTTAAATTGATCTGATTTTTCAGACTTAAACGAATTTTCTCTTTTTATAAGAGTTTATGACCTGACCTGAGGTCTGTTGCATTTAAGACCTGACCTGAAGCCTTAAATTGATCTGATTTTTCAGACTTAAACGAATTTTCTCTTTTTATAAGAGTTTAGACCTGACCTGAGGTCTGTTTCATTTAAGACCTGACCTGGAGCCTTAAATTGATCTGATTTTCCAGACTTAACGAATTTTCTCTTTTTATAAGAGATTAACAACAGAATTGTATTACAACAAACACAATTTCATTCAACTTAATTCGAAGAGTTCAACATAATAGCATAGTGCAAAATAAATTTGCAGAATACAAAATGATAAGTACTTGCCTTAAACATAAATTTTTTTCAGATCAACTGCATTCCAGCTCCGTGGAAAAGTATTCCATGTATCATCAGCTAATTGATAAGCCCCCTTTCCATGTACTTTGATGACTTGATAAGGTCCTCCCAGTTAGGACTCAACTTCCGACTTGGTACATGTCGGCTGATTTCGTTTTTACGTAAAACCAAATCACCCACCTTGAAATAACTTTGTTTGACTCGTGAATTGTAGTACTGAGATACTTGCTCCTTATATTTAGCCATTCGGATCAAAGCAACATCCCTCTTTTCCTCCATCTCATCTTTAGCGTGCCTCATTTCTTCTTCCTGGATCTGATCATATATAGAGCCGTTCTTGGAGATGGCAATCCAATTTCTGCTGGTATAACAGCTTCACACCCATATGCTAGGGAGAATGGTGTTTCTTGGGTTGATGTCTTTGGCGTAGTCCTGTAAGCCCAGAGTATATTTGGTAGATGTTCTACCCAATGTTTTCCCTCTTGTTCTAGCCTCTTTTTCAAACCAACTTTGATCTGCCTGTTAGTCTGTTCCACTTGTCCGTTGGCTTGTGGGTGACCAACAGAAGTGAAATGTTGGGTTATACCCAATTCAGTACACCATTCCTTAACCCCTCTATTCTCAAATTGGGTACCATTGTCTGAGATTATGATCTTAGGTATTCCATATCTGCATATTATATTCTTCCACAAGAACTTTTGGATCTGATTGGATGTGATGGTAGTTAATGCTTCAGCCTCTACCCATTTAGGGAAATAATCAACAGCCACTACTAGAAATTGGCAACTTCCTTGTGCTTTAGGCAATGGTCCCACCAGATCTACACCCCACTGATCAAAAGGCCAGGCTGAGATAACCGGGGTTAGGTTTTCAGACGGCTGATGAGATAGATTACCATGAACCTGACATGTCCTGCATGCCAAGACTAACTCCTCTGCATCCTGCTGCATTTTAGGCCAATAGTAGCCAAACAACCTACATTTTCGAGCTAAAGCTCTTGCTCCCATATGACTTCCACAGATCCCCAGATGGATTTCTCTTAACAAGTAGTTTCCGTCCACTATGGTGACACACCGCAACCAAGGGGATATAAAGGATTTTCTATATAAGACATCATTAAAAAGGTCATACATATCCAATAAATGTTGAATCTTACGAGCTTGCCCTTTATCATCTGGTAGGTGACCATCCTTCAGATATGCCACAATTGGATCCATCCATGTTTCCCTCTGTGTAACTGGTTTTACCTCAGATATCTCATAGCTGCGTTGATTTAACTGCTTAATCAAAACCTTTTTGTCTGATAGAAAGTTTGAAGCTAACTTGGATAAAGCTTCTGCTCGAGTATTTTGAGATCTGAAGACCTGCTCCACTTGAATTTTTGAAACTGGTCAGTTTTTGACCTAGTTAGAGATAAATATTTTGTCATGGGCTCCTCTTTTGCCTCGTATTCTCTTTTTATATGATTAACCACCAACTGAGAGTCACTATAGAATTTAAGACGTTGAACTCCCAACTTCAAAGCTAAGATCAACCCTGTAATCAATGCCTCATATTCAGCTTCGTTATTAGTTGCCTGAAACTTAAAGTGCAATGCATAGGGAAACTCTTTGCCCCTTGGACTGATAAGGAGGAGACCTGCCCCTGATCCACTTTTACTAGATGCCCCATCAACAAATAGTTTCCATTGATCTGACTCTTTAGAACACAAACGTTGATCAATTGATATGGCATTTTCCTCTGCTAAAAAATCTGTTAACGCCTGAGCCTTTATGGTAGTTCTCGGTCTGAATTCCAAATAATAGCTTGCCAGTTCAACAACCCATTTTGCTAAACGACCTGATGTATCTGGTCTGCTCAGTATTTGCTTCAAAGGTTGATCAGTTAGAACAACAATTGGATGACTTTGAAAGTAGGATCTTAATTTCCTTGAGGCATGGACCAATTCTAGGACTAGTTTCTCTGCATCTGAGTACCTGACTTCAGGCCCGTGTAAAGCCTTGCTCGTGTAATATACCGGCTTCTGAAGTGTTCCCTGCTGCCTGACCAAAACGGCGATGATTGCTTCATCACAAACTGACAAATAAAGATACAAAACTTCTCCTTCTTGGGGAGATGTTAAAGTTGGCAATTCCAACAGATATTTCTTCGATTCATCGAAAGTTTTTTGACAGTCTATCCCCCGTTGAAATAGGGTAGCTTTCCTCAAGATCTTATAAAAGGGTAACGCACGCTGTGCTGATCGTGATAAGAATCTGTTTAACGCTGCTAGCCTTCCAGTTAATCTTTGAACTTCTCTGATGCTAATAGGTGGTGGCATCATTTTCAAAGCGTCTAATTTGCTGGATTTGTCTGATCCCGTCTTTTGAAATAATGTAACCCAAAAATTTCCTAGATCTTACCCTAAAAGTGCACTTCTTCGCGTTTAGTTTCATTTTTTTATTTCGGAGTACAGTGCAAACCTCTTTCACATCTTGTAAGTATTGATCAAAAGACCTGCTTTTGATCAATAAATCATCAATGTACACTTCCATAGATTTGCCAATCTGATCACTGAATATCTGGTTGACCGCCCTCTGGTATGTGGCACCTGCATTCTTTAAACCAAAAGGCATGGTCACATAATAGTACGTACCAAACTCGGTGATGAAAGCCATTTTTTCTGCATCTCTTGGATCCATAAAAATCTGATGGTATCCTTTATATGCGTCCAGGAATTCAAAAATTTTGAAACCTACAGTCGAATCTACCAGCCTATCAATTCTAGGTGATGTGTAACTGTCTTTAGGACAGTTTTTGTTCAAGTCTGTGAAATCTACACACATTCTCCAGGATCCGTCGGATTTCTTCACCAACACTGGATTAGCTAACCATTCTGGATAAATCACCTCTTTGACAATTCCTGCTTGTTTGAGTTTTGCAACCTCCTGTTCTATAACTGAGATCTGCTCTGGTGCAAAATGTCTTTTCTTTTGTCGAACAGAGGGTCTGTTCGGATCCATATTTAAGCTATAGACTACCAAATCTGGTGATAAGCCCGGCATGTCATTTGTTTTCCATGCAAAAACATCCATGTATTCTTGAAGTAAGGCTGTTTACGCCATCTTATATTTATCTGGAATCCAGGAACCCACAGCAACTACCGACTCTGATCCCTGTTCGCCAATTTGCATTGTCTCTGTCTGATCAACTGATACCCAAGTCTTTTCCTCTTCTGGCAATAACTGTTCTAAAGTTACTTGCTGAACAAACTTCTTTTCATAACCACTGATGTATAATAGCTCCTAGAAAACTCTACATCCCCTTTTATCTCAACTGACCCAGAATTATGTAGGAATTTCAAACTATTATGTGCTGAAGAGATAACCGCTCGTAGATCAATAATTGCTGGTCTTCCCATGATTAGGGCTGTAAATAAACCTAAGTATTCGATTCGATCCGGAGTATTCGGCTCGAAAAAGCTCGATTCGAGCTCGTTTTGTGGGTTCGAACTTCGAGCCGAACCTTACAAATTAGATATTCAGTGGTCGAGCCGAACATGTTCGGCTCGGATATCATAAATTCATATACAGTTCGAGCCGAACATGTTTTTAAAACCGAGCCTAACATGTTTCGATTTTTTTAAAACCACTCGAAATGAACATGTTTGAACGGTTCGACATGTTCGAGCCGAACCGAGCCGAGCTTTTTTCCCCAAATACCAGACCGAACCCGAGCCAAATAATGAAAATATAAGGCTCGGCCATTTCGAGCCGAGCCGAGCCTAAGGTTCGAACACACCGAGCCGAGCCGAACCCTGCTAGGGTTCGGTAGGGTTCGGCTCGTTTACAGGCCTACCCATGATAATGTTATAAGCAGATAGGGCTCTGACAACAATATAGTTTACCATCAGGGTCCTGCCCTTTGGTAAATTACCATAGGTGGTAGGCAATGTAATCATGCCCATAGGATGGATAGGTGGACCTGCAAATCCAAATAGGGGAGTAGATACCTGGATTAAATTTGATTCCTTTAACTTCATGGCCTGGAATGCCCTGAAATACAGAATGTTAACACCACTTCCTGTGTCCACACAGATCCTTTTTACCAAATTTTTACTAACGACGGCTTCAATAACTAATCCTTCATTGTTCATGATCAGAGGCAATGGATCATCTGGTCCATACCTGACTTCTCCTGCAACCTTCTGCCGCTTACCAGAACTTTGATATTTGCTTACAGAATCCCTTGTTTGCCTGTCCATCTGATCTGCCCTCCTGGGACCTCCCATAATCGTGTTGACAGTATTCACAGGTCTGTTGTCGATCTGACCATCAGGATCCGGAGACGGGTTCCTGTTCCTTCTCTGATCATGATGTCTGTTCCTATCATGATGATAGTTCCCTCTTTTGAATTCCCTATGCCCTCTGGGCTATTTATTGCAGGATCTATCAACGAATTCATCAATTTTTCCTTCTATAACCGCCGCATCGATATCCCTGATCAATTCTCTACAGGTTTCCGTATCATGACCAATGTCCTGATAAAATTTACAGAATTTATTCTGGTCCCTTTTTTCCCTTGGTCTTCTCATAGGGGGTGGAACTCGTGCTATGCCCTTGCGTTCCATAATAGCCAAGACTTGTTCCCGTGACCGATTCAATGGTATCAGGTCTCTGTCCTGCAAACCACCTTTTTTACCCAACCTATCAGCTATAGGTGCCTGGACTCTGTCCCAAACCAATTTATGTTTCTTATCTAGTTTATCTTCTGATTTGCCTTTCTTGTGACCCCTTTCTATAATTCACGCTTAGCACGGTTGGCTTCTTCACCCTGACAATGCTTAAAGGCAATTGACAAACATTCCTCCATAGTTCTGGGATTTTTCCCATTTAACTTAGCATGTAACCTCCCTTCCCGTAGTCCTGCTACAAATGAGGCTATTAAGAACCGATCATCTACGCCAGCCACCAGGGTTGACTCAGCATTGAACCTTTTGATGAACTGCAAAACTGTTTCATCAGATTTCTGCTTAATGGTAAGCAAATGCGTACTATTTCTTTGAAATGGTCTCACAGCGATGAACATACTCATAAACTTCTTAGTTAGAACTGCAAAATTGGTTATAGATCTGGGTGGTAATTTATTAAACCAGTCTCTAGCCCTCCCAGATAAGAGTGCTGGGAACGCTTTACAGTTCATCTCGTCCGGAGCATTACACAATTGCATATGCTCTATGTACTGGTGCATATGATCATAAGGGTCCTGGTCCCATCATACGGGCTGATTTTTGGAATCTTAAATCCTCTGGGACATGGGTAAGCATAAATATATTCCGCGAAAGGTGAAGCCAAATTGAACTCATCTTCTTCATCTTCTAATATGGCATCTAACTCAGCTCTGGCTGCATCATTCGCTTGACGAGTTTTATTCTTGACAATCCGACAACTAGACTCAGCCGCCTCTTTATAACCGTCCATTTCTTTTACTGGTGGGGGTGGTTCTTCATTTTCTTTCCCTTTTTTCACACTCTCAAAAAGAGCCTGGACTACGGCAGCCCCCATTGCCTTTAGAGCATCCACTCGGACCTGCCTAGCTGGATCCTGTGCATCTTGTTGATTTTCCTGTTACTTTTCAGCATCATGCTCCTGATGAATTTCCTGCAGATCTTCCACACTTTGGGCTGTACTTGCCAGATCTTTTTCTTGCTGATTTTTCTTAGGTTTCATTTTGTTAACTACTCTGTAAATCTGCCGCTAGAAACAAAAAACACCCTCCTTCTAGCGCCAATGATTCAACTCAGATTGATATGTAAGAACGTTATGGGTTTTCTTGCTCTAGGATAAAGTAAAGAGTAGTTTTTGTTATGGACTGAACTTGGAATAAGCTACCTCCATATCCAAATATATATTTGGAATCAAGTCCAACCGTAGTTCAGGCGGTTACATTTCAAAGTGGAGTTAGTGGGCAGTTACATACTCTACCCACGCCTCATGTCTATATCTAGCCGCTTCTTTATGTACGTATGAGTCTTCAACTCTTTTTCTTCTGACCAGGGGCCTGACCTGGTCATCTAATCCATTTTCTGATTATGGAGTTTCCTGATGGTTAACCCACATCCTGGATCTAACCTTGACCAAGGAACTGCCCTGGACATCTGACATGGATCTAACCTTTCTATGACCAAGGACCTGCCCCGATCTGCTGGTCTATTCACCAGATATACGCCACGTGGACATATCTGGGTCACCCTCAGTCACCTTTCTTTGTAAACAAGTTCACACCTTCTTACTTTTCAAATCAAAGAAACAAGTTATCAATAATTTTGAATTGTTGCACTCTCATTCTTCCTTTCAAATTCAATTTGATTGAACCCCCTAATGTCAAACATTCTTCTTACTTTTGTCCATTCTCAGTTTCCCTCATAAGCATGGTGTCAGTGTTGTAACTTATTATGTCTTGGTGTTTCTATTATAATTTGTTACACCGGTTGAAATGTCTGTTTTGTTTTAACATTTTCATCCCCTCATAAGGAATAATCTTGATCATTAATTCTTTGGCACCATACTATTCCTCTCGAGTAGTGCAACTTTGGACCATTGAGTTGGATCATCAATGATCGCTTACATTTCTTTTGGGAGTTTGAATTAATTCTAAGAAATCAAACTATATCCGACATTTCTTAAATGTCTTTTCTCCTTCACTTCAAAACTTGTTCATTGTAGACCCCTTTTCAAAAAAATTTATTTTCTTTTACATTACCCGAATGCATCGCTTGAACCGATACACATGATCATAATCACCAATACGATGACATATTTCCATTTAGTTTGATCACTATAAAATTTGCCCGTCTTACTAACCATAAAACTCCAAAATGACCATAAAAAAACATTTATCAATCTTTATTATACGACATATTACGGTAGGAGTCCATCATAATCACCGATATACACAAGAAGATCTGGGCTTTTGAAAGCAAAAGTTGTCGCGAACGAAACTTCAAACATATTTTCTACCACTGATTTTATTTCACTCTAATCTAATTGGACCACCTTAACAATTAACAAGAATATTAAACAATAACTAAAAAAAACATGATTAAATAAACAATAAAACAATAAAATACCCCCACGTCACATGATCATTACCACTTTCGACAACCACATAGATGACAAAGAGGAAATTGCAAAATCTATTGCATCAAAAGAAAGTGAAACCACCTTCAATCAGAAGGAAAAAAAAAAAAAAAAAGTGATACCGATATTGTATTATTGCGTAAAAAAATTCTTTTTATTTTTTATTTTTTATATTGGTTCGGTGTGAAAACATATAAAATCTTATATCATTTACAAGTAGATATAGATGACAGAATTTTCCACCGGGCTAAATATCTATTTTTATGTCCGGAAAAGCACTTCACAGAATTTAATTCCCGAAACACTGCCGAAATTGTACCAGCACCGTGCATTTTTTTAGGAAATGATGTAAATATTTCATCAATTGAGTAGAATGACGCTTTTAAACTTTTTGATAAATGATAAAAATATTTATCCATTCATTAAATTCACTTGTGTTTGAAATTTACTGTTTAAATTCACTGCTGAAATTCACTGTGGAAATTCACTGAGTTTCAAAATTCATTGTTGAAAGTCACAGATTTTCAAGATTCACTGTCGAAATTCACTGTCGAAATTCATTGATTTCGGGATTCACTGGGGAGATTCACTGATTTTCGGAATTCACTGTTTGTCCTTCCCGCTATAAAAATTATGCAGTTGTCCTTTTTCCTATAAAAAAATATGTAGTTGTCTTGTTACTTTAAAATATTCCAGATTATGTCCTTATCCCTAATTTCCCATTTTTTTTATTTATTTTTAATCATGTAAATATCAACCCATGGTTGAGATTGGTTTTCGGTAATTTTTTTGTGATTAATTTCGGTTGATGTAGTCTTCTTGTTTTATGTCTATATTGAGTAGGAAAGAAGAAAGGGGGAATGAGGGAGAATGATTGAAATATTTATCAATTGAGTAGAATGACAATATTTTGAAACTTTTGCATAAATGACAAAACTATTTATTCACTGTCGAAATTCACTGTTTAAATTCACTGTCAAAATTCACTGTCGAAAATCACTAATTTTCAAAATTCATTGTCGAAATTCACTAATTTTCGGGATTCACTGTCGAAATTTACTGATTTCGGGATTCCCTGATTTTCGGGATTCACTGTTTGTCCTTCTCCTATAAAAATTATGCATTGTTCTTCTCCTTATAAAAATATGTAATGTTGTCGTTATTCTTAAAAATATTTCAGATATCATATCATTATCCCTAATTTTCCAAAATAAAATATGTAAAAAAAAATTTGTTTTTAATTAAAAGAAAGGATGATATTGTGTAGGAAAATATAATTTTATCATTTTTTTCCAATAATTTATTTTCCACTGAACTAAATGTCTATTTCTATGATTACATTCTCTTTTTCACATTTTTATTTTCTTAAAGCCCCCCGGTATCCGAAATCAACTGGTCCGACTACTCCAAGTTCGGCCTTCGGTCGTGTCTCAGAAGTCCGCTTAACTTACTCGGGGTAAGACGCGTGACCAAAAACTCATTCAGTGTAGAATCAAATTGTGTGTCCTCCTATGCATTCTTCTTTTCACATTTACCTAATTTGTAAAACATCAATTTTATATGTGGATTGGTGTTTTCATTTGATCTGAAAAATAGCATTAAAAATGGGAAGTTATTGTGTGGTGAGGAATTTGAGGTAAGGTGACGGGTGAAACGATCAGAATCACACAGTTTAAATACAGAAAAAACTGTGTGGTTTGGGAAGTGTCACACGGTGTCTCCACACTGTGTGAAGACACCACACAATAACTTCCCAAGAAAAATTACCCATGTTTGCACCTATGAACATCTAAGGTCTTTATTTTATTTAATTTAATTTTAACTTAATTTACTTAATGACTTCTAACTTATAGAGACTTTATGCAAAAAACAAACTTATAGACTTAAATAATTTAGCTTTACTCGGGTACAAATTTTTTAGCTTCACTGTCCTTCGAAAATTGTTGTGATTCATATAACTCGACAATCTGTTTAAAGATATTTCAGGATTTCCTGTGATTAACCATGTGTCTAGCATTTGTTTTCTCTTGCCGATGGTTTTACCATACGAAATTGATATGTAACGACCATGTTTTATTTTAGGGGGCATTTTTATAATACTAGTGGGAGGTCACCGTGCTCCACACGGTATTTGCCCTCTAAATTGTTCGTTACATGTAAAAAGTTTGTGCGTTTAGTAATGGTCAAGGGTGGGAGAGGAAAAAATCAGGAGTAGGTAAGTTATTATTCCCTTGGCAGTAGTACATGTAAGACCATTAACACAAAAGATCACTTATAAGCCAAGAGGCTAATTAATTTTCAGCTTGAGTGTTTTAAGAGGACTTGAGGCTGCATTACTAAGCGATCTTGTTTTAGCGTTGGTGAAAAAATCAAGAGCTGTTAGTCGAATAAATGCATTGAAATTTAGAGTAGGAAGAAAACGACGAGAAAAAAAAGTGCCATGAATAAATAAGGTACATGCGTCAAGTATGATACAAGTTTGAAGAATGGTATGATCTTTTTTCTATCGTACCTATCCGTATGTCCCGGCTTCTTGCCAATATTATTTGACATACTTCAAACATCTCTCTGTAAAAGTGTCATTTCGAAACATATGTACTAAATTGTTTTAACAAAGAACAATCTCAAAAGGCTTTTGATCACACCTTTGCCAAATCACTTTCAAAGGGGAATTCAATAGATGCTAAGGAAATACACTAAACCAAGGCTGTGAACACCCTTTTCCAATACATCATTTGAAAACAAAACTGTAAAATTCCTGCACATCCTATGTCACGGATTTTATCTATGCAAAACAACAAGTAATAAATTTATAGATCCGGTATTTCCCCAAGTGTAGGGATCGTAGTATAGCGATTAATACCGGAGTCGGTCACAGGGAATCGGGGTATCTAGTTCATTAATTTTCCTAAGGTTGTTACTACTAAAACGAAACTAAAAAAGATAAAATAAATCGGACAGAGGATTGTCACCCAAAGCCGGAAGGATAAAAGCGATAAAAACTAAATCTAAACTACTAACTATAAAAGGAAATAAACAAGAAGATGAACATGGAGATTAACAATGAACAAACAAAATCATCCAATCCTTCAAACCTCTATCTCTATCTAAGGTTATCTTGTGATGATTAACTAAAGATGTGGTTCACCTAATCAAAAGTATGAATCCTACTCCGTAGATAATTCGCTCATCAATCAAAACAAGGTGTAAGATTTATTCAAATCTAGCAACCTAGATAATCAACCTATCAACTTCCGTTATGTCAAGGTTAAAAATCCAATCTTTCCTATGGTGATCTAAGGTTTAACATGACTTCCATCAAAATCAAACATCGATAAGCAACCATCTTCCGATATACGCCGTGATAACAAATAATCGCATAGAAAAGATACAACTTTGAGATAAAATCATAAAACAAACTTAAATAAAAGTAGATAAAACTCAAGAAAAAGATTCAAATTGTTTGAACAATTGCAAACCACAAGCATGGAGTACATCGCAAAGACAAAACATAAAAGCAAAATAAAAACCTAATCGACTTGCTACACCCAGCCTCCCCAACGGGGGCAGGGGCCGCTAGTGGTTTGCCTCTTATGATGGTGTATCAATGAGATCGAATAATGTCTGTTTTAGGGTTGAAATCGCTACCGCTATTTATAGGAGAAATAGGTCGGTTTTCAAGATGTCGGCCGTGGACGCCCGCCCACTCAATCGACCTTCGCCCAAGAATTACTCGACGCAGTGGACGCCCGTTTGCTATGGCGTCTAAACTCTCTCGAATCAAAACTCCTCCTCGGACGCCATCCACTTATTTGGACGCCATCCACTTTGGACGGGACTTGGACGTGCGTTCACTCTTTTCTTCCAAATTAATCTTGATCTTCATTCCAACTTCATCTCTATCTCTTCCTTCCATGCAAATCATCACTTGAACATCTTTTAAGCTCCTTTCACCTCATGCAAGCGCATCTACATCACGATAAAACCATGCAAAATGTAACATCTTACATCTAAAGATATTTATCCAATAAAATCACATAATTAACCCGATTTTGAACTTTAATACTTCTAAAACTCATTTGCTCAATATTTCAATATAAAGCTCGATTTCTATGAGAAACATACTTAATATGGAGAGAATTGTTACAAAATATATCCTTATAAAACGATAAAATCACCCTTAACAACTCCCCACACTTAAACCTTGCTCGTCCCGAGCAAGACAAAACATAATCAAGACTCGAGACATATAAACACTTATGCAAATATAAAACATATTCAATAGTTTAGAGGTTCACCCAAGTGTGTGTGTGCATAGCCATAATAAATTTCCACCAAATCCACACTTGAAATTGATTCAAGCAAAACTAGCCAACATCCCATCTAAATCAGAAATATAAAAACGATTATAACATGCACCTCACAAAACATACTTATTCCGAAAAGATAATAGGGAGCATTTAAAATATTTCCGACACACTTAGAGGATAGTCCCTACAACATATCTTTCAGTTTATACTGGGGATGGTCAGAAGATAACTAAGGTTTCCAACCATCTTTTCACATTACCATTCACTAATTTTTCTTAAAGTTCAATCAATTCCACATATATAGCATATATGCCCTCATTCCCAGCAATAGGATGTTTCGGGATAACACCCTAGCTGGACTACTATCATCAGGCAGTCGGGAGCTATTAACCTCATAGTGGTATAGGACATTTCGTGATAATGCCCTACCGCACTCAAATCATCGGCAGCTACTTCCGACACTTAAATATATATAATTCATATTATTCATCTTAGATTGGTATACAAACCTTAAATTATATCCCTCCTATCACATTCAAACCTTCAGATATTCACAGTACGTCATACTTTAATTCTAAATACAAACTATTAAAATTTTCAAAATTAGTATGGAAGCAAAGAATCATGCGATAATCATCAAAAAATCTCTAATCAAATGGGTATGGCTTTAAAATATAGCTCATCATCTACTATGGCACGTGAAAAATAGTGTTGGGTGAAACAACTAAATTTACTAAATATGCAAAATAATGCACCAATGATATAAAAACTCAAATAAAGATATGCATTGCTCACTTGGGACAAAACAAAACAAAATTTTTAAAATTCAAAGACTCTTTCATAAAAATATAATAGTATGGCAAATGAATGTAGATACATGAAACTATTCCTCCCCCACACTTAAATAACAACATGTCCTCATGTTGTGCGTAAAATAAAGAGAAGTAAAGAACTTTAATGATTGTCTTCCGAAAGGAGCAACCACAGGATGATGCGATCACCCAGAATGCTCGAGGATATCGTGAGATTGTGGACCATCCACCGTAAAACGGATATCGTCTAAAACTCACAAAAGCTAATGCAAATACCTCGCACTCATGAAAAACAAAGAAATACCTCGGGGCAAAGGGATAGAACATACAAAGCACAAAATAGAATCGCTCGTTGGACTTATTTCTCGCTTTTGATGATGAGTGCCATACTAGCTTGTTATAGTGCAAAGGCAAAAAGATGTCTAGATAAAATGTATAGGTTTATTAGAGTTTGATTCATAAATAGGTTTGATCAAACAAGCATCGTAAAAAAGGTCTGTGATCGTTTATCGCCAGACTAGTCTAGTCGATAGGGTAGATAGGTCGATTAGGATCTGGTCTGCAACTCTGGCCAAGATCAAGATCGAAGGCCGAGGGTTCAAACTCAGAAATGAAGGCTAAGGGATCAAACTTAGTATTTAATGTCAAGGATATGGGATCGAATTTAGGCAAGTCTGTGATGACCTAAGCGATTACATATACCTTGTGTAAAGGTCTAAGTTCCACAAGTTGGATGATGTTTGGAACTTAGTTATACTTTAAATGATGTAAACCAACTTCACAAACACAAGTTGGATATAAGGATTCAAATTTGCATTATATTTTCTGAGACAAAATATGATGTTCACAGATCGATTGGTTTCAAACAGATCGATGAACTCGCCGATATATATACCTCGATTAATTCAAGATTATTGGGAAGTTACATGGATAAGAACACCAACTAC
Organism: Gentiana macrophylla; assembly: GCA_026214975.1. NCBI lineage: Eukaryota > Viridiplantae > Streptophyta > Magnoliopsida > Gentianales > Gentianaceae > Gentiana > Gentiana macrophylla. The sequence goes on from CM047815.1 coordinate 28,671,026, forward strand.
CTCGACTTATCAAGCAAATCAAAGGTGAGATTAAAAAGACGTTGGGATGATCCATATTTTTATCCATTGGATACAAGTCAAAGGGTGGACAGATCGCGATTGTCAAAAAGTAATCTGGCGACAAAGGTCACCCTATGAATAGTGACGAATCGCGGTGAGGATGGGACAAATACAAGGAACGGTCACATTTGAATTTCAAATTCAAGTCACATGCATTCCTACCTATAAATAGAGGACTTTCAACTCAAGAAGAAGATGATGAATTTTGGTATAAACTTCAAGTGATAACATTGAGTGAAAAACACCTGCTTGAACTTACATCGAGCTTAAGGTCACGATCTAGTTATTTTTCTTCAAGTGCATTACGTGTTAAAGCTGTATCAAGCATACACACTTGAAGACCGCAAGTGCCGATTATATCATCCTAATCAAGTCGCGAATCGAATCATTTACTTGATTCATTCTTTATTTTATAAAGAACTCCGCCAAGACAAAGTGAAGCATCTGTTAGTGTGAAAGACTGTTGGTTTGTGGTGGAGCTGGTGAAGAGGCAATTCTACCCTTCAAGGACCAAAGTGGAAGACTCAGGAGCAAAGCAATCCTACTGTTCTTAGTTTTCGTTTGTGAAGCCATAGTTTTTGGTGAAGGACAAGCAACCTAGGATTCTTTGTAACAGATAACTCAAAGATTACTAGTGAATTTCCTCCAACATCACAGGAGAAGAGTGGACGTACAGGATTACATCACCTGGAACCACTATAAAAATCTCTCTACTTACTTACTGCATTTATTTTCTGCACTTAGTCATTATTCATATCAACTCTTTGAATCAAGCAAATCGAAATCACACACATACACTAATGAGTATCTAATACTTAGTAACATATTTAACAACAAGTAACAAGGCTTAATTTTGATATTATTCATTGCACAAATTCAAAGAAATGAATCTGTCGGTAGACTCATCGTCTATCAAAGAAAGCTCACGAGGTCTCAAAGCAGACTCATCAAGTATCAAAGAGAGTCTGAAATTGCAGAATTTGTTAACTCCAAAGTTTTAAGTGTTAAGTTTATTCACCCCCTCTAAACTTAACTAAAGCCTTTTCAAGGACCAACAATTGGTATCGGAGCAAGGCTTCGCTCGAAGGAATCCTACTTGTTGTGCTTGTGAAAATTCTTTAAAACTTTCTTTCAAGTTCTCGATTTTCAAGACTTGCATCATGGATAACACACAGTATGCTAGAACCATGTTGATGTGCTCTCTTGATAGATTTGATGAGTATAAACGTCGAATGCGAGGCATATCTTGTCGCTACTCATGATGAGATGATGGATGTACTAACGAAGGACCCTTTGGAGATTACAAAGCGCATAGAATGGGTGACAGAATCGAGTACATTCCTAAACCAAAGAGAGAATGGAATGCGTAAGACAGAAAAGAGCAAACCTCAACAACATTGCTATTGATATCATCTACGTAACCTTGGATAGCAATATGTACATGAAAGTCAAAGATTGCAAGATCGCAAAGGAACTTTGGGATAAGATTCACTTAATCTGTGAAGGCACCGATGCAATAAAGAAGAACAAAATCGGTGTGGCGGTAAAAAGGTTTCAAAAGTTCAAAATGCTACCTAATGAAACCATTGAGCAAATGGAGTCCAGATTCAATGCAATCTTAGATGAACTTACTCACGAGTGTAAGTTATTCAAAGGAGGAAGTAAACACCAAAATCTTGGAAGCTTTACTGCAAGAGATGTTTGGAAAATGAAGGTGATTGCAATTGAAGAAATGAGAAAGTCTGCATGAGGAAGACACCTTCAAACTGCTTCTCGATCTTAAGGCTTATGAATTTAGTAAGAAGTTAGTGCTCGAAATCGAAAAGGAAGAGCCAAAGACCATCTGCATTGGTCGCTTCACATCATGAAGAAACATCGGGAGGACAGGATGATATGCTAGATGAAATGCAAGAACAAATTGCCTACTTGAGCAAGAAAATCGAATGATGAAGACCGGAAAGGCCCTACAAGAAATTTCACAAAGAGGCCCTCTTGAAAGAAGGAAAGAAGAACCAAAGAAAGATAATGACTATCTATGCTTTCATTGCAAGAAACCAGGACACTTCGGACTGATTGCCCCGAGTTGAAACAAGGCAAGGAACACGATTATCTCGCTTCAATTGTAAGAAGCCTGGACATTTTAGACTGATTGTCGGACTCATCAAGACCAAGAGTCAACAAAGGAGACATGGCAAGAAAGCTATGGTTGCCGAGGATGAATCGGATATGAAGTGGGATCTCGAAAAAGGAAATGAATCGGATGACACAAAGATCAAGTTGGTTCGATATGGAGGATTATGCTTTGATGGCCAACATGGATGGGCGAGGAGGTATACAATCTGTATCTATAAACACTCTGCTGGAAGTGATTGTGAATCAACTTTGTGGTTCAAATCCTAGAAATTCGACAACAATGAGACTTTGGATGCCATCCTTAATCAACTAAGGATAATACAACTGTTATGAGATTGTGAAGAAATTTGAAAAAGAGGCTCTTGAGTTAGAAGTTGGAAGATTGAAAGCTGAATTAAGGGTTTTCAAAGGTAAGGAAAAGATGTTGGACGAGAATCAAGATAAGTCTGCTTGAACATCCAGCAGACCTCGAATCTCTTTGAACCATCTTGTTCCAATCATCGCATACAAATCGGGAAAGCCTTATGGAGATAGAATCGGGCTTGGATTTGGAACTCAAGCAATCTAACAAGAGTGGATCCAAAGAAGGTTACCGAACCTAGTACCGCAGGTGGTCCTAAGTTTGTGCTCGCACTAGATCCATCTCGATGCAAGGTCGCCAAGCAAGAAAACCAAATGAGAATGCCTCAAAGAAGCAAAATCGAAGTCTCGAAGTCAACAGCTCTAGTAAAAGAATAAATCCAAAAATAGGATCTTTGCACCTTCTAAGTTTCTTGATAGCAGACTGCTACCAAGTCCTTTGGACCACAGAAGGAAAGAAGCAGAAATATTCCAAGAATAAGAATCCTAAATCCAAAAATGTTGATCATTCAAGGGATACTTATCTCGGGGAAAGGTAGACTGCTCCTGCTTGATAATGATTGGAATATTCTGCATCTAATGTTAGAAAGCATCAAGATAACCATACCACTTTAGGGTAAAACCTAGGCAATGGAATCACAGAGGACTTACACAAGACCTCAAAGAGACTCCATATTACTGTGGTTGTTCTAATAGACAAAGACACCTATGGTTATGCAAATGTTTCTAATAACAAGAATCATTTCAAACAAAGATTATGTACCAAAAGGCCGGAAAACATATGTGGTTCTACACAACCTCATTGTTAGAACTTATGGATGTGTGGAATACATGTATGAACCAAAGTATGAACCAAAGTATGACACATTTAGAGAAGACCTTATGGAAACATACCAAGGGTCATGCTTGCCACTGACCACTATGGACCCAAACAGGTTTGGGTACCTAAAATGCATTAAATTTGTTTTGTAGGGTGTCTGGTACTTTGACAGTGGATGTTCCAGACACATGACAAAGAATAAGCACTGTCTTACAAATTTTGTGGCAAAAGATGGTCCAAAGGTGAATTTTGGCAACAAAGATACACCTGGCTATACAAGAGGATATGGCACACTTATCAGAAATGGACTTACAATCAAGAATGTTGCATATGTGGAAGGATGGATTACAACTTTCGAGCCTTTGGACAAATTCGTGATATGGGATACAAGGTCACTTTTGACAAAAACAACTGTATTGTCATTAGTGAAAGAGGTGATCAAGTTGTACTTGCTGTGGTAGAAGGCAACAGAACATATACGTTGTGGATTGGTCCACTGCTAGTTCGAAACTCTGCTGATTGTGCATACCAAATCGAACTCAATTGGTTATGGCACAAGAAGTTAAATCATCTAAATTTTGATGATATTAATCAGTTAGTGAAGAAGAAGTTAGTGGTTGGTTTTACGAGATTACATTCAAGAAGGATGCTATCTGTGATGCATGTCGCCAAGGTAAACAGATAAAGTCAAGTTTCAAGTCAAAGACTAAACAATCAACTAACAGAGTGTTGGAGCTTATGCACATGGATCTTTTTGGACCAATAACTCCAACAAGTGTGACAGGAAGAAATACACCTTAGTGGTTGTGGATGATTTTTCTAGATACACTTGGGTGATATTCATGAACAAGAAAAGTGAGACACTCCAAAGCTTGCCTAATCTTTTGAAGAGATTACAAAATGAGAAAAGTTTAATATCATAAAGATTAGATCGGATCGAGTCTTCGAATTTCTCAACAAAGTTATAAGAGAATATCGTGAGCAGAATGGTGTACTTCATCAACTTGTCTTCTTTGGTACACCTCAAGCAAAATGGGGTTCTTTGAAAGAAGAAACAGGACATTAAAAGAAGCAGGAAGAACAATGATTTGTGAAGCATTGCTACTGAAAGATATTGGGTCAAGCGATAAATACTGACATGCTATACACAAAATAGAACATCAAGAAACAAGAAGTCAAGACACCTTATGAGATCTGGAATGGAAGGATACCTAATATATCCTATTTTCACCCATTTGGAAGCAAATGTTTTATTCTAAATCATAAAGTTCATTTGAAAACATTCCAACCAAAATCAGATGAAGGAATTTTCCTAGGATATTCTTTGATCAACAGAGCATTCAGTCTTGAACGAACAAAAGAACAACTGAAACATGAAGAAACAATCAATGTTGTGTTTGATGAACCTAAGTTTCTTGGTATGGAAGATAAAGAGTGTGAACTCATTGAAAATCAACAAATCATGATCCAGATTGTGTTGAAGTTTTGGAAAGATTCAATGATTTAAAAGTTTCTGATACTGCCCCTGCTGAACACCCTGCTGACAATGTTACTGATGCAACAACTGAAGCAATTCAAGGATCTGCTGACCCCCCTGTAGAAGAAACTACAGCAGACCCTACTGAAGATGATATTCCTGAAAATCAAAATAACCAAAATCCACAATGGTTAAGGAATCACCCTGCTGAACAAGTTATTGGCAATGTACAGCAAGGTGTGAGGACTAGAAGACAACTGGAAGCTATGTTTACTTGTTTTCTTTCACAAATGGAACCCAAAGTTGTTGAAGAAGCAATTTCAGATCCAGATTGGATAATTGCTATGCAAGAAGAATTAAATGAATTTGAAAGAAATCAAGTTTGGACACTTGTTGAAAGGCCAAGTCATGCAAATATCATTGGTACTAAATGGGTATACAGAAATAAACTTGATGAATCTGGTACCATTGTTAGAAATAAGGCCAGACTAGTTGCAAAAGGCTATTCTCAAGCAGAAGGAATAGATTTTGATGAGACTTATGCACCTGTTGCTAGATTGGAAGCTATCAGATTATTTTTGGCACATGCTGCATACAAGAACTTCAAAGTATATCAAATGGATGTCAAGAGTGCATTTTTGAATGGTATCCTAGAAGAGGAAGTATATGTTCAGCAACCTCCTGGATTTGAAGTTAAAGATCAAGAAGATAAAGTGTATAGACTCAACAAAGCACTTTATGGATTGAAACAGGCACCAAGAGCATGGTATGAGACTCTATCTCAATTCTTGGTGGACAATGGTTTTACAAAAGGGACCATTGACAAGACACTTTTCGAGAATCGATGAAGGGGACAACACCTATTGGTACAAATTTATGTGGATGACATAATTTTTGGTTACGAGAATGATTTACTTTGTGAAAAGTTTGCAAATCTAATGAAGAGCAAATTCCAAATGAGTATGATGGGAGAAATGAATTACTTCTTGGGATTGCAAGTTAAACTTGATTGAAAGATGGAATCTTCATTCATCAAACCAAGTATACCAAAGAGTTGCTAAAGAAATTTGGTATGGAAAACAAAGACTAAGAGCTCAACTCCTATGAGTACAAACATCAGATTGGATGAAGATAAAGAAGGCAAAGATGTTGATCGGACTTTGTATGTAATGAAGGATGATAGGAAGTCTCTTTGTATCTCATCGCCACAGACTGATATATCCTTTCTTTGTAGGTGTTTGTGCAAGATTTCAATCCAAACCTAAAGAAAGTCATTTAGGTCTTTGTCAAAAGAGTTCTTAAGTATCTAAAAGAGACTTTGGGAGTAGGAATTTGGTATTCCAAGGAAGGAAGCTTCAAGGTAATATCCTACTCAGTCTCGATTATCTTTGGATGCAAGATTGATAGAAAAAGCACCTCAGGAACACAATCGGTTAATGGGAAATAGATCGGTCTCCTGGTTCAAACAAGAAAGCAATTCTATTTCAACTTCCACTTCTTTGAAAATTTGAATACATTCTTCTTTGGAAGTTGTTTGTGCACAAGTACTATGGCTAAGACAACAATTAAGGGATTATGGAATTGAAGAAAGGAAATTCCAATCATGTGTGACAACACAAGTGCAATTGCAATCACAGAAAATCTCTGCTTTTGCATTCAAGAACCAAGCACATTGATGTGAGACATCATTTTATAAGAGATCATGTTGAAAAGAAAGATGTGGTGGTTCTATACATCCCTACTTGAAGATCAACTTGTCGATATTTTCACTAAGCCACTTGATAGTGAAAGATTTGCCAAATTAAGGGGTGAACTTGGAATTATAAAGATTGACTGATATTCAAAGAGTTGTACCTGGAATTCACCAAGGGGATTAGTCTTTGCTATGTTGGGTGAGCTCACTTAGCAGATTAGTCATTGGTATCAACAATTCCATGTACTTATGTTTGAACAATTGAGCAAATGAGGTTGCCAAGGGGATTGGTCTTTGTCATGTTGGGTGAGCTCACTTGACAGATCAGTCATTGGTGTTAAACCTCATCTTGTATTATCAATTGAACAAAACAAGGAGAAAACAAGGATCAGCAGAGTCACTTTATTTATCGCCAGTCTTGAAGCAAATTATCACAGATGCCGAGCCCACCTATTTGAAGGATACTTTTTTGAAGGAACTTTACTCACCAAAGTTATTAAGGTCAAAAAGCGATTTGGCGGGATATTTATTTTATCCATTATTACTACGCAGTTAAACCATCCAACGGTTACAAACGTTATGGTGGAGTAATGGGCCACGTGTCAAGACAGAGTTTATTCAGATTAATCGTGGTTACATCAATGTACGTGCAAAGACAGTTTCAACTACCCACTGTCTATATATTCGGACTATTACTCGCCAGATCGTCACTTGCAAATCGCTTTATCATCGCAATCGTTACCTTTGTGTGAACACAGATTTAAGATTCAATCTTCTTCTTCTCATTCTTCTCATTATAATGGCGGAAAAAGTTGATGTGCAAATTGAATCAAGCCAAAGTGTTAGAGGTTTTGTTGAAGATGCAAAACAGAAGGCGGCCATTAACATTGGTCGAAGAATAAGGAGGTATGTCGTCCGGAAAATGTGTTAAACATAAGATGGACACAATTTCTTATACAAATGTTGTCGGTTTCGGAGAAACATTCAAATAAAGGAAGGAATCAAGCATTTAAGCTGCTGTAAATTGGCGAAATTGAAGTTTCCCAGGTCTGTGAGGAAGTTTTGGATTTGTTGAAGTGGTGGACGGCTCTGTCAATCACGGAAGCAATGGGATTGGACAAATTGGCGTTTGTAGATCGATTAAGACAGATCTGAAATCAAATCCGTTCAGGCATCAAGCGCAAACACATTGGTATTGAATACGATCTGTGAGCAAGCTCATTGCAAAGAACATACTTGGGCTAGCTGGCAGTATGGACACTCTATCAGGACCCAAGATAGAGTTAATGATTATCATCTGTAGGAGCATGAAGTTTGACTGGGCCAGGTACTTTATTCATTATATGAAGAAAGTGGCCAAGGAAGAGAGTTTAGGAAGAGGAAGTCCAAGGGCGCCTCTTAGGATTAATGGTCCAGACTCTGCTTTGAATCATCTTGAAATTCACGATGTAGCTTTTGTGGATATTAATCGGTCTAGATACAAGAAGGAGATTGATTATGCAATTCCTGGACTTGATGATGATGAAGAAATTCTTTGGAGAAGTCTGGCGATGATAATGATGATGGAGATGATGGTGATACTGGTGGTGAGCAGGTTCAGCAAACCATGAAGATTTCCATCAAACCTGCTGCACCAAAGAAAACTGCTGGAAAGAGGAAGAAGAGTGCTGATGTTAGAAAGACTACAGAAGTCCTAAAATCAAAAAGAACAAGAAAGGAAACAGCACAGACTGTTGAGTCTGCTGAGGGTCAAGTGGAGGTTACTGACCCTGCTGTAGCTTCAAGAAAAACTGTTGGTGAAATTCTTAGAGAACAACAGAAGGAAGCAAGTAGAAAAAGAAAATTGACTAGAAAAGATGATGATGATGAACCCCTATCCAAGAGGATGAAGGAAGTTGCCAAAAAGAAGAAATATGGCAAGGGGAAAGAGTTGAAAGATTTGGAGGCACAGAGGGCCCAAGAAGAAGCATCAGTAGAGGAGGAAGAAGAGGTTGAAGGTGAGCCTCTAACTATCATTCCACCGCTTGTTATCGGTGATTCCTCCAATGAAGAAGTTAACAAGCCCACCGATGCCGAGCAGTTGTTTTTGAGCATCTGCAGAGGATGTCAGCAGCTCATCGACCCGAGCCTCTTTGTAGCATCCATCGATGAACCCTGAAGAAACCACCGAACTGAACTCTTGTGGTGGTTGAAGAGGTGATTGGAGACTTGGTTGAAGACCCTGCAAATTTGGCAATAGTTCAGGGGGAAGAGCAGTCTGCTGCTAACCCTGCTGATGAGCATATAAGTCAGGGGGAACCAAGTGTGATACAGATGGAAGTAGTAGGTACAAATGTACAATCACAAAGAACTCGCTTGACTTTCAAACATCTCGTAGAAGATACTTGAATCGCTTGTTGGATCCTTTGGAGGTCAACAAGCAACCTGAGCCGCTCTCCGAGAAGATCTTTTATGCCATTTGAGAGGCATGTGAAAAAGAGCAAGAAAATCGAAGAGTATGTGGATCCCAAACTTGACAAATTGCCGATTATTTCCAATGGAAGTTTGGTTTCTATAAGAGACAAAAGCCATTTCTTTGAACCAATGACAGATCTTGAAGAATGGGCTTTTGGCAAACCCGGGAGTGGAGAACTTGGTGGATCTGATTGATACAACCTGCTCTGCAATCAAGATTGATGGATTTATTTGATGAGCAATGTAAGGAGGAGGGTATCAAATTTAGAGATCCAAGAGATGGTCCTGATGATTCTTCCTCATCATCAGATAGTAGAGGAGACTTTCCCTCTGGACCAGGAGAATCAAGTGGGGCTGCACTGGCACATGAATCATCTGAACAACAGCCAACTAATACTGGTAAGTCTGCTGAGGGCCAGCAGACTGGAGAGATGGATGAGGATCTACAGGATCTCACCATGGATGATCTGGAGGCATTGATCAATGAAGGCATTACTCTGAGGCTGACTGATGAACCAAGTACATTCTATGTTGTAGAGCCTCTCTTGCACAAAGCGATCTTTGGACAGAGTGAGGATTTGGATGGAGAAAAGGTTCTTGATTTCAATGAACCTAGTGCCACTCGAAGAGTCAATTGAATATCAAGACGGATTTGACATTGAAGGCACTCGACTAAAAGCGCCATCATCCCGCACAAGATTGGTCATCTTTGAAGGTTTCCAAGTGGATAATACCAATATATTCAATCCACGGGAAGTTGAAGAGGAGGTACAGTTCTTTGGGATACAAACAAAGACTGGACAAAGGTTGGAACAGGAGGTGCAGTGTGCTTTGAGTCTCAAACAAAGACTGGACAAAGGTTGGAACCAGATTTGGGTTTGGAGGAAATCCTGTTGTTGATGAGGCTCTTTGAGTGGAGCTCTTTTTGAGCCAAGGCCATTGTAGGAAAGATAGTCACAGATTCTTGTTAATGAGGATGAGCAAATTTCTTTGGACTATAACTACTGATGATGAAGAATTTCAAATTTTGGAGAAGAAGGAGTTGTTGAAGAACCCGCACAAGATCCTATCCTTGAAGATGTTCTTGGTGCAATGGTTGAGGAAGGACCTCCCCTATTTGGGAGAGATTTGAGTAGAGCCATGGTCATCGGCGAGACAACAGCACAATATAGAGTTGAGGAGCTCTTGATGGATCTAATGATGAGAGAATGGCCATGGAGTGCCAATTGAAGTTGTCAATGAGTTAAGAGCGTAAGAAATGATATGCCTTGATTAAGAACTCAATTGGACGAGACAAGAAAAGAGATTTGAAGAAGCTGATGAAGATGGTAAATGATAATAGACAATCCCATCGATGAGCTTGCTTCAAACTTTGCATCTACTCAAAATGTCGTGGAATGATCGATATATGATGTAAGATATATCAAGCAAGGGAATACATCAAGGACAAGTTTTTGAAAGATCAACTTACATCCGTTCATCAAAAACTTGACAAGCTTCTTTGAAAAATCATTGAGCCTGGCATTTGCACAACAACTCGCTATGCACGATCCCAAATTTCTTGAAAGGATCAACAGATGGAAGAGACCCGCAATCAAGGATTACTTCACTTGATACTAGAACTGGAACTATGGCGGAGTCAATTACACAGAGTGATAGTATCACGAGGAAGCTATTCATGGCCTCATCTCACGTTTTGTTGATGATGTCACTAAGGGAAGAGAGGCCAATCAACTCTGACAAAGGAGGCCGCGGACTCTTTGCAATGAAGAGATGGATGATGATACAAATGCCTTTAGGCAACCTTGCACTGGCAGAGTGCAACTTATCGATGATCTCCTATCACAAGTACAAGAAAGAGTTTCATAATGAGAGGAGACCCTATCGTGACATGGGATTTCATGAAGGTCTTAACTCTTTCTTGAGTTTGAAGTTTTGGGAGGCAAGGATTAGAGCTTTAAGAGCATCTACCCAGAGATAGAAGGAGTAGCAGAGAGGTGAAAAGGTGCCGCCAATTACAAAAGCAAAAGATTCACTGATTGAATTTAAGGAGCTGTATATGAAGTTTGGCTTCGGGGTGAATCAGATCAATCTTGTCCTGCCTGAAGCATGGAATTGGTGGAAACAAGTCAATTCTTATATTGACTTTACACTTATTGAGAATGAATGGATGGTTGAAATGATAGAAGAGATCAGAGCCTATCAAGAGCAAGCTGAGAAGGCTAGACAAGAAAGAGAAAAGAGACAATAGATCAGCTACTTTTCATTATTTATCTTTGCTGTATCTAGTTGTAATAATTGTGAACAATTATTTATAATGAGAATTGACTAAATTTGTTCTGTTTGTGTTTTTATCTTTTGCTTTCTTTGATTAGGTGAGGTAGTGGCATCATCACCAAAAAGGGAAATTGTTGGACTTATTTCTCGAGTTTGATGATGAGTGCCATACTAGCTGTTATAGTGCAAAGGCAAAAAGATGTCTAGATAAAATGTATAGGTTTATTAGAGTTTGATTCATAAATAGGTTTGATCAAACAAGCACTGTAAAAAGGTCATTGATTGTTTATCGCCAGACTAGTCTAAAGTCGATAGGGGTAGATAGGTCGATGAGACCTAGTGCAACAACTCTTTCAAGATCAAGACCGAAGGTGAGGGTTCAAACTCAGTAAATGAAGGCTAAGGGATCAAACTTAGTATTTAATGTCAAGGATATGGGATCAGAATTTAGGCAAGTCTGTGATGACCTAAGCTGATTACATATACCTTGTGTAGAATGTCTAAGTTCCACAAGTTGGATGATGTTTGGAACTTAGTTATACTTTAAATGATGTAAACCAACTTCACAAACACAAGTTGGATATAAGGATTCAAATTGCATTATATTTTCTGAGACAAAATATGATGTTCAAAGCAGATCGATTGGTTTTACAAACAGGTGATGAACTCATTGATATATATACCTCGATTAATTCAAGATTATTGGGAAGTTACATGGATAAGAACGACCAACTACCTCGACTTATCAAGCAAATCAAAGGTGAGATTAAAAGACGTTAGGATGATCCATATTTTTATCCATTGGATACAAGTCAAAGGGTGGACAGATCGCAGATTGTCAAAAAGTAATCTGACGATGTCGATCCCTATGAATAGTGATGAGAATGCGGTGAGGATGGGACAAATACAAGGAACGGTCACATTTGAATTTCAAATTCAAGTCACATGCATTCCTACCTATAAATAGAGGACTTTCAACTCAAGAAGAAGATGATGAATTTTGGTATAAACTTCAAGTGATAACATTGAGCCTGAAAAACACCTCTTTGAACTTCTTGAGCTTAATTGCTTGATCTAGTTATTTTTCTTCAAGTGCATTACGTGTTAAAGTGTATCAAGCATACACACTTGAAGACTGCAAGTCTTGATTATATCATCCTAATCAGGCTGCTTGCCATTGAATCATTTACTTGATTCATTCTTTATTTTATAAAGAACTCTTGAAGACAGTGAAGCATCCGTTAGGTGTGAAAGACTGTTGGTTTGTGGTGGGAGTGGTGAAGAGGCAATTCTACCCTTCAAGGACCCAGTGGAAGACTCGGGAGCAACAATCCTACCATTCTTAGTTTTCAGTTTGTGAAGCCATAGTTTTTGGTGAAGGACAAGCAACCTAGGATTCTTTGTAATGAGATAACTCAAAGATTACTAGTGAATTTCCTCCAACATCACAGGAGAAGAGTGGACGTGCTGGGATTACATCACTGGAACCACTATAAAAATCTCTCTACTTACTTATTGCATTTATTTTTCGCACTTAGTCATTATTCATATCAACTCTTTGAATCAAGCAAGCTGAAATCACACACATACACTAATGAGTATCTAATACTTAGTAACATATTTAACAACAAGTAACAAGGCTTAATTTTGATATTATTCCATTTGCACAAATTCAGCAAAGCGAATCGTCGATGAGACTCATCGTCTATCGGCCAGCTCACGAGGTCTCAAGAGACATCTTGAAGTATCGTGAAGTTTCTTGAAATTGCAGAATTTGTTAACTCCAAAGTTTTAAGTGTTAAGTTTATTCACCCCCTCTAAACTTAACTAAAGCCTTTTCAAAGGACCAACAAACAGATGGAAAAATCAAAACAGGAAAGTACTGAGAACATCGAAACGTCTAAATATGGAAGTTTGATATAAGCACAAAAGAAATAATAGCTCGGATGGAAAGATCAACACTTAAACTCAGGACATCTAAGAATAAAGCCACAGAAACAGAAACATCAAACTCCAACTAATAATGATAGAGGATTATACATGGAAAAGAAGTCAGAAAGATTTTTCAGATTAAGCTCATATAAAGATGGAACATATATATGGAATATTACACAACATGAGAGAGGCTAGGTGCAACTACATGAAAATATACTACAATGCAGCCTACATGATATGCAATCCTAAAAATAAAAATGAATTACGATGAGGCTCAGTGAAAGGAGTTTCGAGAACAACCCTACAGTGACTACGGCCTATGCAGAAACTAAATTAAAGAAAACGAGGTAGTATTACGGAAACCGACAGTTAACTACGCTCAAGAAAAATAAAAGAAAAATAGAAAAACAATGCAACTAGATGGTATGCAGCTAAATGATATGCATCTGAATGATATGCAAAAATAACGGATTTTATCTATGGTGCCAAAAACTTGTCACGGATTTTATCTATGCAAAACAACAAGTAATAAATTTATAGATCCGGTATTTCCCCAAGTGTAGGGATCGTAGTATAGCGATTAATACGGAGTCGGTCACTGGGGAATCGGGTATCTAGTTCATTAATTTTCCTAAGGTTGTTACTACTAAAACGAAACTAAAAAAGATAAAATAAAGCTGGGAATGAGGATTGTCAGTCCAAAGCCAGGAAGGATAAAAGCGATAAAAACTAAATCTAAACTACTAACTATAAAAGGAAATAAACAAGAAGATGAACATGGAGATTAACAATGAACAAACAAAATCATCCAATCCTTCAAACCCTCTATCTCTATCTAAGGTTATCTTGTGATGATTAACTAAAGATGTGGTTCACCTAATCAAAAGTATGAATCCTACTTCCGTAGATAATTCGTCTATCAATCAAAACAAGGTGTAAGATTTATTCAAATCTAGCAACCTAGATAATCAACCTATCAATTTCCGTTATGTCAAGGTTAAAAATCCAATCTTTCCTATGGTGATCTAAGGTTTAACATGACTTCCATCAAAATCAAACATCGATAAGCAACCATCTTCCGATATACGTCGCATAACAAATAATCGCATAGGAAAAGATACAACTTTGAGATAAAATCATAAAACAAACTTAAATAAAAGTAGATAAAACCTGAAGAAAAAGATTCAAATTGTTTGAACAATTGCAGCCCACAAGCATGGAGTACATCGCAGCAGCAAAACATAAAAGCAAAATAAAAACCTAATCTGACTTGCCACCCCAGCCTCCCCAACGGGGGCTGGGGCCGCCTAGGGTTTGCCTCTTATGATGGTGTATCAATGAGATCGAATAATGTGTGTTTTAGGGTTGAAATCGCGCTGCTATTTATAGGAGAAATAGGTCGGTTTTCAGCATGTCGGCCGTGGACGCCCGTCCACTCAACTGGACGCTCGTCCAAGAATTCTGGACGCAGGTGGACGCCCGTTTGCTATGGCGTCTAAACTCTCTGAATCAAAAACTCCTCCTGGACGCCAGTCCACTTATTTGGACGCCAGTCCACTTTGGACGGGACTTGGGCGTGCGTTCGACTCTTTTCTTCCAAATTAATCTTGATCTTCATTCCAACTTCATCTCTATCTCTTCCCTTCCATGCAAATCATCACTTGAACATCTTTTAAGCTCCTTTCACCTCATGCAAGCGTACCTACATCACGATAAAACCATGCAAAATGTAACATCTTACATCTAAAGATATTTATCCAATAAAATCACATAATTAACCCGATTTTGAACTTTAATACTTCTAAAACTCATTTGCTCAATATTTCAATATAAAGCTCGATTTCTATGAGAAACATACGAATATGGAGAGAATTGTTACAAAATATATCCTTATAAAACGTATAAAATCACCCTTAACAACTCCCCCACACTTAAACCTTGCTCGTCCCGAGCAAGACAAAACATAATCAAGACTCGAGACATATAAACACTTATGCAAATATAAAACATATTCAATAGTTTAGAGGTTCACCCAAGTGTGTGTGTGCATAGCCATAATAAATTTCCACCAAATCCACACTTGAAATTGATTCAAGCAAAACTAGCCAACATCCCATCTAAATCAGAAATATAAAAACGATTATAACATGCACCTCACAAAACATACTTATTCGAAAAGATAATAGGAGCATTTAAAATATTTCCGACACACTTAGAGGATAGTCCCTACAACATATCTTTCGGTTTATTACTGGGGATGGTGAGGAAGATAACTAAGGTTTCCAACCATCTTTTCACATTACCATTCACTAATTTTTCTTAAAGTTCAATCAATTCCACATATATAGCATATATGCCCTCATTCCCAAAGCAATAGGATGTTTCGGGATAACACCCTAGCTGGACTACTATCATCAGGCAATCGGGAGCTATTAACCTCATAGTGGTATAGGACATTTCGTGATAATGCCCTACCGCACTCAAATCATCGGCAGCTACTTCCGACACTTAAATATATATAATTCATATTATTCATCTTAGATTGGTATACAAACCTTAAATTATATCCCTCCTATCACATTCAAACCTTCAGATATTCACAGTACGTCATACTTTAATTCTAAATACAAACTATTAAAATTTTCAAAATTAGTATGGAAGCAAAGAATCATGCGATAATCATCAAAAAATCTCTAATCAAATGGGTATGGCTTTAAAATATAGCTCATCATCTACTATGGCACGTGAAAAATAGTGTTGGGTGAAACAACTAAATTTACTAAATATGCAAAATAATGCACCAATGATATAAAAACTCAAATAAAGATATGCATTGCTCACTTGGGACAAAACAAAACAAAATTTTTAAAATTCAGCACTCTTTCATAGAAATATAATAGTATGGCAAATGAATGTAGATACATGAAACTATTCCCCTTCCCCACACTTAAATAACAACATGTCCTCATGTTGTGCAGAAAATAAAGAGAAGTAAAGAACTTAGCTGATTGTCTTCCGAAGGAGAAACCACAGGATGATGCGCATCACCGGGAATGCTCGAGGATATCAGTAGATTGTGGACCATCCACCAGAAAACGGATATCGTCTAAAACTCACAAAAGCTAATGCAAATACCCTGCACTCATGAAAAACAAAGAAATACCTCGGGGGCAAGGGGGATAGAACATACAAAGCACAAAATAGAATCGCTTGGATGGAAAAATCAAGCAGGAAAGTACGAGAACATCGAAACGTCTAAATATGGAAGTTTGATATAAGCACAAAAGAAATAATAGCTCGAGATGGAAAGATCAACACTTAAACTCGGGACATCTAAGAATAAAGCCACGTAAAGCGAAACATCAAACTCCAACTAATAATGATACAGAGATTATACATGGAAAAGAAGTCGGAAAGATTTTTTTGATTAAGCTCATATAAAGATGGAACATATACATGGAATATTACACAATGATAGGCTAGGTGCAACTACATGAAAATATACTACAATGCAGCCTACATGATATGCAATCCTAAAAATAAAAATGAATTACGACAGGCTCAGTGGAAAGGTTTGAGAACAACCCTACGGTGACTACGGCCTATGCAGAAACTAAATTAAAAGCGAGGTAGTATTACGGAAACCGACAGTTAACTACGCTCAAGAAAAATAAAAGAAAAATAGAAAAACAATGCAACTAGATGGTATGCAGCTAAATGATATGCATCTGAATGATATGCAAAAATAACGGATTTTATCTATGGTGCCAAAAACTTGTCACGGATTTTATCTATGCAAAACAACAAGTAATATATTTATAGATCCGGTATTTCCCCAAGTGTAGGGATCGTAGTATAGCGATTAATACCGGAGTCGGTCACAGGGAATCGGGGTATCTAGTTCATTAATTTTCCTAAGGTTGTTACTACTAAAACGAAACTAAAAAAAGATAAAATAAACTGGACAGAGGATTGTCAGTCCAAAGCCAGGAAGGATAAAAGCGATAAAAACTAAATCTAAACTACTAACTATAAAAGGAAATAAACAAGAAGATGAACATGGAGATTAACAATGAACAAACAAAATCATCCAATCCTTCAAACCCTCTATCTCTATCTAAGGTTATCTTGTGATGATTAACTAAAGATGTGGTTCACCTAATCAAAAGTATGAATCCTACTTCCGTAGATAATTCGTCTATCAATCAAAACAAGGTGTAAGATTTATTCAAATCTAGCAACCTAGATAATCAACCTATCAACTTCCGTTATGTCAAGGTTAAAAATCCAATCTTTCCTATGGTGATCTAAGGTTTAACATGACTTCCATCAAAATCAAACATCGATAAGCAACCATCTTCCGATATACGCCGCATAACAAATAATCGCATAGGAAAAGATACAACTTTGAGATAAAATCATAAAACAAACTTAAATAAAAGTAGATAAAACACGAAGAAAAAGATTCAAATTGTTTGAACAATTGCGACCCACAAGCATGGAGTACATCGCAGTGACAAAACATAAAAGCAAAATAAAAACCTAATCGACTTGCCACCCGGCCTCCAAACGGGCTAGGGGCCGCCTAAGGTTTGCCTCTTATGATGGTGTATCAATGAGATCGAATAATGTCTGTTTTAGGGTTGAAATCGCTTTGCTATTTATAGGAGAAATAGGTCGGTTTTCGGCATGTCGGCCGTGGGCGCCCGTCCCACTCAAGCTGGGCGCTTCGTCCAAGAATTACAGGCCGCGGTGGGCGCCCGTTTGCTATGGCGTCTAAACTCTCTCGAATCAAAAACTCCTCCCGGGCGCCACCACTTATTTGGACCTTGATCCACTTTGGACGAGGACTTGGGCGTGCGTTCAGCTCTTTTTCTTCCAAATTAATCTTGATCTTCATTCCAACTTCATCTCTATCTCTTCCCTTCCATGCAAATCATCACTTGAACATCTTTTAAGCTCCTTTCACCTCATGCAAGCGTACACATACATCATATAAAACCATGCAAAATGTAACATCTTACATCTAAAGATATTTATCCAATAAAATCACATAATTAACCCGATTTTGAACTTTAATACTTCTAAAACTCATTTGCTCAATATTTCAATATAAAGCTCTGATTTCTATGAGAAACATACGAATATGGAGAGAATTGTTACAAAATATATCCTTATAAAGCGTATAAAATCACCCTTAACAACTCCCCACACTTAAACCTTGCTCGTCCGAGCAAGACAAAACATAATCAAGACTCGAGACATATAAACACTTATGCAAATATAAAACATATTCAATAGTTTAGAGGTTCACCCAAGTGTGTGTGTGCATAGCCATAATAAATTTCCACCAAATCCACACTTGAAATTGATTCAAGCAAAACTAGCCAACATCCCATCTAAATCAGAAATATAAAAACGATTATAACATGCACCTCACAAAACATACTTATTCCGAAAAGATAATAGGGAGCATTTAAAATATTTCTGACACACTTAGAGGATAGTCCCTACAACATATCTTTCGGTTTATACTGGGGATGGTCAGAAGATAACTAAGGTTTCCAACCATCTTTTCACATTACCATTCACTAATTTTTCTTAAAGTTCAATCAATTCCACATATATAGCATATATGCCCTCATTCCCAGCAATAGGATGTTTCGGGATAACACCCTAGTGGACTACTATCATCAGGCAGTCGGGAGCTATTAACCTCATAGTGGTATAGGACATTTCGTGATAATGCCCTACCGCACTCAAATCATCGGCAGCTACTTCCGACACTTAAATATATATAATTCATATTATTCATCTTAGATTGGTATACAAACCTTAAATTATATCCCTCCTATCACATTCAAACCTTGAGATATTCACGAAGACGTCATACTTTAATTCTAAATACAAACTATTAAAATTTTCAAAATTAGTATGGAAGCAAAGAATCATGCGATAATCATCAAAAATCTCTAATCAAATGGGTATGGCTTTAAAATATAGCTCATCATCTACTATGGCACGTGAAAAAAAGTGTTGGGTGAAACAACTAAATTTACTAAATATGCAAAATAATGCACCAATGATATAAAAACTCAAATAAAGATATGCATTGCTCACTTGGGACAAAACAAAACAAAATTTTTAAAATTGACACTCTTTCATAGAAATATAATAGTATGGCAAATGAATGTAGATACATGAAACTATTCCCCTCCCCACACTTAAATAACAACATGTCCTCATGTTGTGTATGCGAGAAAATAAAGAGAAGTAAAGAACTTAGTGATTGTCTTCCGAAAAGGAGCAACCACAGGATGATGCGCATCACCCGGGAATGCTCGAGATATCGATGGATTGTGGACCATCCACCGGAAAAACGGATATCGTCTAAAACTCACAAAAGCTAATGCAAATACCTGCACTCATGAAAAACAAAGAAATACCTCGGGGCAAGGGGATAGAACATACAAAGCACAAAATAGAATCGCTTGGATGGAAAAATCAAGCAGAGGAAAGTACGAACATCGAAACGTCTAAATATGGAAGTTTGATATAAGCACAAAAAGAAATAATAGCTCGAGATGGAAAGATCAACACTTAAACTCGGGACATCTAAGAATAAAGCCACGTAAAGCGAAACATCAAACTCCAACTAATAATGATACAGATTATACATGGAAAAGAAGTCGAAAGATTTTTTGATTAAGCTCATATAAAGATGGAACATATACATGGAATATTACACAACAGATAGGCTAGGTGCAACTACATGAAAATATACTACAATGCAGCCTACATGATATGCAATCCTAAAAATAAAAATGAATTACAGCGAGGCTCAGGTGAGCGAGGTTCGAGAACAACCCTACGGTGACTACGGCCTATCAGAAACTAAATTAAAGAAAAGCGAGGTAGTATTACGAGAAACCGGCGATTAACTACGCTCAAGAAAAATAAAAGAAAAATAGAAAAACAATGCAACTAGATGGTATGCAGCTAAATGATATGCATCTGAATGATATGCAAAAATAACGGATTTTATCTATGGTGCCAAAAACTTGTCACGGATTTTATCTATGCAAAACAACAAGTAATAAATTTATAGATCCGGTATTTCCCCAAGTGTAGGGATCGTAGTATAGCGATTAATACCGGAGTCGGTCACAGGGAATCGGGTATCTAGTTCATTAATTTTCCTAAGGTTGTTACTACTAAAAGCGAAACTAAAAAAGATAAAATAAAGCTGACAGAGGATTGTCGGTCCAAAGCCGGAAGGATAAAAGCGATAAAAACTAAATCTAAACTACTAACTATAAAAGGAAATAAACAAGAAGATGAACATGGAGATTAACAATGAACAAACAAAATCATCCAATCCTTCAAACCCTCTATCTCTATCTAAGGTTATCTTGTGATGATTAACTAAAGATGTGGTTCACCTAATCAAAAGTATGAATCCTACTTCCGTAGATAATTCGATCTATCAATCAAAACAAGGTGTAAGATTTATTCAAATCTAGCAACCTAGATAATCAACCTATCAACTTCCGTTATGTCAAGGTTAAAAATCCAATCTTTCCTATGGTGATCTAAGGTTTAACATGACTTCCATCAAAATCAAACATCGATAAGCAACCATCTTCCGATATCGTCGCATAACAAATAATCGCATAGGAAAAGATACAACTTTGAGATAAAATCATAAAACAAACTTAAATAAAAGTAGATAAAACACGAAGAAAAAGATTCAAATTGTTTGAACAATTGCACCCACAAGCATGGAGTACATCGCGTGACAAAACATAAAAGCAAAATAAAAACCTAATCGACTTGCCACCTACGGCCTCCCTAACGGGGCCGAGGCCGCCTAGGGTTTGCCTCTTATGATGGTGTATCAATGAGATCGAATAATGTCATTTTAGGGTTGAAATCATACCGCTATTTATAGGAGAAATAGGTCGGTTTTCAAAGCATGTCGGCCGTGGGCGCCCGTCCACTCAATGGGCGCTTCGTCCAAGAAGTGCAGGCCTTGGTGGGCGCCCGTTTGCTATGGCGTCTAAACTCTACGAATCAAAAACTCCTCCTGGGACTTGATCCACTTATTTGGACGCCTTGATCCACTTTGGACAGGACTTGGGCGTGCGTTCGGCTCTTTTCTTCCAAATTAATCTTGATCTTCATTCCAACTTCATCTCTATCTCTTCCCTTCCATGCAAATCATCACTTGAACATCTTTTAAGCTCCTTTCACCTCATGCAAGCGTACCTACATCACGATAAAACCATGCAAAATGTAACATCTTACATCTAAAGATATTTATCCAATAAAATCACATAATTAACCCGATTTTGAACTTTAATACTTCTAAAACTCATTTGCTCAATATTTCAATATAAAGCTCGATTTCTATGAGAAACATACGAATATGGAGAGAATTGTTACAAAATATATCCTTATAAAACGTATAAAATCACCCTTAACAACTCCCCCACACTTAAACCTTGCTCGTCCCGAGCAAGACAAAACATAATCAAGACTCGAGACATATAAACACTTATGCAAATATAAAACATATTCAATAGTTTAGAGGTTCACCCAAGTGTGTGTGTGCATAGCCATAATAAATTTCCACCAAATCCACACTTGAAATTGATTCAAGCAAAACTAGCCAACATCCCATCTAAATCAGAAATATAAAAACGATTATAACATGCACCTCACAAAACATACTTATTCCGAAAAGATAATAGGGAGCATTTAAAATATTTCCGACACACTTAGAGGATAGTCCCTACAACATATCTTTCAGTTTATCTTTGGGGATGGTGAGGAAGATAACTAAGGTTTCCAACCATCTTTTCACATTACCATTCACTAATTTTTCTTAAAGTTCAATCAATTCCACATATATAGCATATATGCCCTCATTCCCAAGCAATAGGATGTTTAGGGATAACACCCTATTTGGACTACTATCATCAGCGATCGGGAGCTATTAACCTCATAGTGGTATAGGACATTTCGTGATAATGCCCTACCGCACTCAAATCATCGGCGACTACTTCCGACACTTAAATATATATAATTCATATTATTCATCTTAGATTGGTATACAAACCTTAAATTATATCCCTCCTATCACATTCAAACCTTGGATATTCACAAGATCGTCATACTTTAATTCTAAATACAAACTATTAAAATTTTCAAAATTAGTATGGAAGCAAAGAATCATGCGATAATCATCAAAAATCTCTAATCAAATGGGTATGGCTTTAAAATATAGCTCATCATCTACTATGGCACGTGAAAAATAGTGTTGGGTGAAACAACTAAATTTACTAAATATGCAAAATAATGCACCAATGATATAAAAACTCAAATAAAGATATGCATTGCTCACTTGGGACAAAACAAAACAAAATTTTTAAAATTCAGCACTCTTTCATAGAAATATAATAGTATGGCAAATGAATGTAGATACATGAAACTATTCCCCTCCCACACTTAAATAACAACATGTCCTCGTATTTGTGCAGAGAAAAATAAAGAGAAGTAAAGAACTTAGGTGATTGTCTTCCGAAAGGAGCAACCACAGGATGATGCGCATCACCCAGGAATGCTCGAGGATATCGATGATTGTGGACCATCCACCAGAAAACGGATATCGTCTAAAACTCACAAAAGCTAATGCAAATACCCTGCACTCATGAAAAACAAAGAAATACCTCGGGGGCAAGGGGGGATAGAACATACAAAGCACAAAATAGAATCGCTTCAGATGGAAAAATCAAACAGGGAAAGTACAGAACATCGAAACGTCTAAATATGGAAGTTTGATATAAGCACAAAAAGAAATAATAGCTCAGATGGAAAGATCAACACTTAAACTCAGGACATCTAAGAATAAAGCCACAGAAACAGAAACATCAAACTCCAACTAATAATGATACAGGATTATACATGGAAAAGAAGTCAGAAAGATTTTTCAGATTAAGCTCATATAAAGATGGAACATATACATGGAATATTACACAACAGTAGGCTAGGTGCAACTACATGAAAATATACTACAATGCAGCCTACATGATATGCAATCCTAAAAATAAAAATGAATTCTGACAGGCTCAGGTGAGCAGGGTTTCGAGAACAACCCTACAGTGACTACGGCCTATCTGAGAAACTAAATTAAAGAAAGCGAGGTAGTATTACGAAACCGGCGATTAACTACGCTCAAGAAAAATAAAAGAAAAATAGAAAAACAATGCAACTAGATGGTATGCGACTAAATGATATGCATCGAATGATATGCAAAAATAACGGATTTTATCTATGGTGCCAAAAACTTGTCACGGATTTTATCTATGCAAAACAACAAGTAATAAATTTATAGATCCGGTATTTCCCCCAAGTGTAGGGATCGTAGTATAGCGATTAATACCGGAGTCGGTCACGAGGAATCGGGTATCTAGTTCATTAATTTTCCTAAGGTTGTTACTACTAAAAGCGAAACTAAAAAAGATAAAATAAAGCTGAATGAGGATTGTCGGTCCAAAGCCAGGAAGGATAAAAGCGATAAAAACTAAATCTAAACTACTAACTATAAAAGGAAATAAACAAGAAGATGAACATGGAGATTAACAATGAACAAACAAAATCATCCAATCCTTCAAACCTCTATCTCTATCTAAGGTTATCTTGTGATGATTAACTAAAGATGTGGTTCACCTAATCAAAAGTATGAATCCTACTTCCGTAGATAATTAGTCTATCAATCAAAACAAGGTGTAAGATTTATTCAAATCTAGCAACCTAGATAATCAACCTATCAACTTCCGTTATGTCAAGGTTAAAAATCCAATCTTTCCTATGGTGATCTAAGGTTTAACATGACTTCCATCAAAATCAAACATCGATAAGCAACCATCTTCCGATATACATCGCATAACAAATAATCGCATAGGAAAAGATACAACTTTGAGATAAAATCATAAAACAAACTTAAATAAAAGTAGATAAAACACTCGAAAAAAGATTCAAATTGTTTGAACAATTGCGACCCACAAGCATGGAGTACATCGCAAGAGGAAAACATAAAAGCAAAATAAAACCTAATCGACTTACTTACCCAAGCCTCCCAACGGGGCTTTGGGCCGCCTGTGGTTTGCCTCTTATGATGGTGTATCAATGAGATCGAATAATGTCTGTTTTAGGGTTGAAATCGCGCCGCTATTTATAGGAGAAATAGGTCGGTTTTCGGCATGTCGGCCGTGGGCGCCCGTCCACTCAAGCTGACGCCTTCGTCCAAGAATTACGGGAGGCTTGGTGGGCGCCCGTTTGCTATGGCGTCTAAACTCTCGAATCAAAAACTCCTCACGGGCGCTTGATCCACTTATTTGGACGCTTGATCCACTTTGGACAGGACTTGGGCGTGCGTTAAGCTCTTTTCTTCCAAATTAATCTTGATCTTCATTCCAACTTCATCTCTATCTCTTCCCTTCCATGCAAATCATCACTTGAACATCTTTTAAGCTCCTTTCACCTCATGCAAGCGTACTACATCACGATAAAACCATGCAAAATGTAACATCTTACATCTAAAGATATTTATCCAATAAAATCACATAATTAACCCGATTTTGAACTTTAATACTTCTAAAACTCATTTGCTCAATATTTCAATATAAAGCTCGATTTCTATGAGAAACATACGAATATGGAGAGAATTGTTACAAAATATATCCTTATAAAGCGTATAAAATCACCCTTAACAACTCCCCACACTTAAACCTTGCTCGTCCGAGCAAGACAAAACATAATCAAGACTCGAGACATATAAACACTTATGCAAATATAAAACATATTCAATAGTTTAGAGGTTCACCCAAGTGTGTGTGTGCATAGCCATAATAAATTTCCACCAAATCCACACTTGAAATTGATTCAAGCAAAACTAGCCAACATCCCATCTAAATCAGGAAATATAAAAGCGATTATAACATGCACCTCACAAAACATACTTATTCAAAAGATAATAGGGAGCATTTAAAATATTTCCGACACACTTAGAGGATAGTCCCTACAACATATCTTTCGATTTATCTTTGGGGATGGTGAGGAAGATAACTAAGGTTTCCAACCATCTTTTCACATTACCATTCACTAATTTTTCTTAAAGTTCAATCAATTCCACATATATAGCATATATGCCCTCATTCCCAAGCAATAGGATGTTTCGGGATAACACCACTATTTGGACTACTATCATCAGCGATCGGGAGCTATTAACCTCATATAGTGGTATAGGACATTTCGTGATAATGCCCTACCGCACTCAAATCATCGGTGACTACTTCCGACACTTAAATATATATAATTCATATTATTCATCTTAGATTGGTATACAAACCTTAAATTATATCCCTCCTATCACATTCAAACCTTGAGATATTCACGAAGACGTCATACTTTAATTCTAAATACAAACTATTAAAATTTTCAAAATTAGTATGGAAGCAAAGAATCATGCGATAATCATCAAAAATCTCTAATCAAATGGGTATGGCTTTAAAATATAGCTCATCATCTACTATGGCACGTGAAAAAAGTGTTGGGTGAAACAACTAAATTTACTAAATATGCAAAATAATGCACCAATGATATAAAAACTCAAATAAAGATATGCATTGCTCACTTGGGACAAAACAAAACAAAATTTTTAAAATTCAAACACTCTTTCATAGAAATATAATAGTATGGCAAATGAATGTAGATACATGAAACTATTCCCCTCCCCACACTTAAATAACAACATGTCCTCGTGTTGTGCGAGAAAAATAAAGAGAAGTAAAGAACTTAGGTGATTGTCTTCCGAAAGGAGCAACCACTGGGATGATGCATCATCACAGGAATGCTCGAGGATATCGATAGATTGTGGACCATCCACCAGAAAACGGATATCGTCTAAAACTCACAAAAGCTAATGCAAATACCCTGCACTCATGAAAAACAAAGAAATACCTCGGGGGCAAGGGGGGATAGAACATACAAAGCACAAAATAGAATCGCTTGGATGGAAAAATCAAGCAGGAAAGTGCGAGAACATCGAAGCGTCTAAATATGGAAGTTTGATATAAGCACAAAAAGAAATAATAGCTCGAGATGGAAAGATCAACACTTAAACTCGGGACATCTAAGAATAAAGCCACGTAAAGCGAAACATCAAACTCCAACTAATAATGATACGAGATTATACATGGAAAAGAAGTGAGAAAGATTTTTTGATTAAGCTCATATAAAGATGGAACATATACATGGAATATTACACAACATGATGAGGCTAGGTGCAACTACATGAAAATATACTACAATGCAGCCTACATGATATGCAATCCTAAAAATAAAAATGAATTCTGACAGGCTCAGGCTGAGCAGGTTTCGAGAACAACCCTACAGTGACTACGGCCTATGCAGAAACTAAATTAAAGAAAACGAGGTAGTATTACGGAAACCGACAGTTAACTACGCTCAAGAAAAATAAAAGAAAAATAGAAAAACAATGCAACTAGATGGTATGCAGCTAAATGATATGCATCTGAATGATATGCAAAAATAACGGATTTTATCTATGGTGCCAAAAACTTGTCACGGATTTTATCTATGCAAAACAACAAGTAATAAATTTATAGATCCGGTATTTCCCCAAGTGTAGGGATCGTATTATAGCGATTAATACCGGAGTCGGTCACAGGGAATCGGGGTATCTAGTTCATTAATTTTCCTAAGGTTGTTACTACTAAAACGAAACTAAAAAAAGATAAAATAAACTGGACAGAGGATTGTCAGTCCAAAGCCAGGAAGGATAAAAGCGATAAAAACTAAATCTAAACTACTAACTATAAAAGGAAATAAACAAGAAGATGAACATGGAGATTAACAATGAACAAACAAAATCATCCAATCCTTCAAACCCTCTATCTCTATCTAAGGTTATCTTGTGATGATTAACTAAAGATGTGGTTCACCTAATCAAAAGTATGAATCCTACTTCCGTAGATAATTCGTCTATCAATCAAAACAAGGTGTAAGATTTATTCAAATCTAGCAACCTAGATAATCAACCTATCAACTTCCGTTATGTCAAGGTTAAAAATCCAATCTTTCCTATGGTGATCTAAGGTTTAACATGACTTCCATCAAAATCAAACATCGATAAGCAACCATCTTCCGATATACGTCGCATAACAAATAATCGCATAGGAAAAGATACAACTTTGAGATAAAATCATAAAACAAACTTAAATAAAAGTAGATAAAACCTGAAGAAAAAGATTCAAATTGTTTGAACAATTGCAGCCCCCAAGCATGGAGTACATCGCAGCAGCAAAACAGAAAAGCAAAATAAAAACCTAATCGACTTGCCACTGACCTCCCCAGCCTCCCAACGTGGCTAGGAGCCGCTAAAGTTTGCCTCTTATGATGGTGTATCAATGAGATCGAATAATGTCATTTTAGGGTTGAAATCGCGGCCGCTATTTATAGGAGAAATAGGTCGGTTTTCAAAGCATGTCGGCCGTGGGCGCCCGCCCACTCAAGCGGGCCTTCGTCCAAGAAATTACAGGACGCAGTGGGCGCCCGTTTGCTATGGCGTCTAAACTCTCTCTAATCAAAAACTCCTCCTGGGCGCTTGATCCACTTATTTGGACGCTTGATCCACTTTGGGACGGGACTTGGGCGTGCGTTCACTCTCTTTTCTTCCAAATTAATCTTGATCTTCATTCCAACTTCATCTCTATCTCTTCCCTTCCATGCAAATCATCACTTGAACATCTTTTAAGCTCCTTTCACCTCATGCACAAAGCGTACTACATCACGATAAAACCATGCAAAATGTAACATCTTACATCTAAAGATATTTATCCAATAAAATCACATAATTAACCCGATTTTGAACTTTAATACTTCTAAAACTCATTTGCTCAATATTTCAATATAAAGCTCGATTTCTATGAGAAACATACGAATATGGAGAATTGTTACAAAATATATCCTTATAAAAGCGTATAAAATCACCCTTAACAACTCCCCACACTTAAACCTTGCTCGTCATTCGAGCAAGACAAAACATAATCAAGACTCGAGACATATAAACACTTATGCAAATATAAAACATATTCAATAGTTTAGAGGTTCACCCAAGTGTGTGTGTGCATAGCCATAATAAATTTCCACCAAATCCACACTTGAAATTGATTCAAGCAAAACTAGCCAACATCCCATCTAAATCGGGAAATATAAAACGATTATAACATGCACCTCACAAAACATACTTATTCGAGAAAGATAATAGGAGCATTTAAAATATTTCCGACACACTTAGAGGATAGTCCCTACAACATATCTTTCGGTTTTACTGGGGATGGTGAGGAAGATAACTAAGGTTTCCAACCATCTTTTCACATTACCATTCACTAATTTTCTTAAAGTTCAATCAATTCCACATATATAGCATATATGCCCTCATTCCCAAGCAATAGGATGTTTCGGGATAACACCTATTTGGACTACTATCATCAGCGTCGGGAGCTATTAACCTCATAGTGGTATAGGACATTTCGTGATAATGCCCTACGCACTCAAATCATCGGTGACTACTTCCGACACTTAAATATATATAATTCATATTATTCATCTTAGATTGGTATACAAACCTTAAATTATATCCCTCCTATCACATTCAAACCTTGAGATATTCACAAGACGCATGTGATTAGCTATACTAAGCAGATATAACTCATATGGCCTAAGATGGTAGCATTACGGAAAACCGGCGGTAGCTACCCATACGAGTTACAAAAACAACAAGGAAGCACATAAGTCTTAAAAGCTAACAAGATTCATCCCCAACGGTATGTAGCATACTGAAACCGACATTAGCTACTAAATAACAATAAGAAACGATTATAGCGTCACGAGAACCGAAGCGGTGACTATAACATGCATGGATGAATCATGTAACCCTAGATGAGCGACAACAGAAGAACAGCGATAAGTCATATTAGAATCACGCGTCAGCTAGGTGAATTACTCAACATGGATTGCAATAGATGGAAAGAAAACCATAACGGTGAAAGAACAGGACATCTACGCATACACAAAGCGGCCACGAGAGGCTCATCCATGTCAATTAATGAAGCATGTATATAAAAATTAATCAATTATTTAACATGGATCAAGTAGATGGAAAGGTGTAAACATGCAAGTTCGAACATCTACGTAAAAATAATTAGCCACGAAGCTCATATGAAAGTATCCACATCAAATAAAGCATTAAAAATCAAACTCTATTCACTGTAAACCGAACTTTGGACGGACGTTCGGTCAATCGACAGACGTTTAAAGCATATTGAGGCGGACGGACGTTGGTAGGCGAGCGCCCGTCGAAACCACATGAGCGCACGGGCGCCGGAAAGCGAGCAAACGCCGTCTCGACTCTCTAAAAACATAAGCGTGGATGCATTGTAGGGCACGGACGGGCGTTCACTTACTATGGGCGCCCGTCGACTCAACAAAAAGAAAAGCAAGAGACTCGATTTTATCTCGAAAGAAAGAACCCTAAAATCATAACCTAATATCATATCATTAAAACATAAACCCTAGTGTTTATTAAAAGCGAAAACAAAACTATGAAACCTAAATTCACGTTTCATAAATTAAGTAAAAACTTCTTGCACATTCTTAACCCAACGGTCATGAAACACGGCAAAAATAAAAACTCTCAATTTATTTAACGCTACTTTTATTGAAAACTACCTAAAAATATACGGAAACGAAACCTAAACCGAACTACGAAAAATTTAAAAGTAGAAAACACAGAAAATACTAACTACATGAAAAAACGTGTTGAAATCTTCTTGAGCCCAAAATGGAAGGAAAACAGTGGATTTTGACTCGAAAAGCGGTGTCGGACGGCCTTTGGCCGTCCACCACGTCGTCGGCGTCGGAACGAGCTTTCCGAATTGGGGTCCTGCGTTCCAAACGGACACTCGAGCCAAAAGTTACGGCCAAAATACTAACGAGTGCTAAAACGATCCCTTTTATCCAAAAATTTGACCGTGAAAAACTTGGAGTCAGATGATTCAACCTTAGAACCCTACCTACGAAACCTACCTACGAAAAACAGAAACCCTAAACCACGATACCTACCTAAAACAAAAAAAAAAAAAAAAGCAGACAGACAGGCCAGGACGGGCGTCCGATTCATCGGACGGACGTCGGCGAAGAAAGAAACGGGGACGGGCGTCCGTTCTGGACGCTAAATGCTGCTCGGGCAAAACACATACAGAGACGATCAGATTTGGACGGACGGGCGTCTAATAGCTCAGGACGCCCGTTTACGTTCAAACTGAAGCACATAAACGCCGCTTGCTAAAACAGCGGTCCAAACTAAACACGAAAACTAAACAAAACCCTAATTGAAACTAAACACAAACCTATGAAAAATTAATAATCACTAGATAACACAAACTACCTACGAAAAACAAAACATAACAACTTTAGAAAAATACATAATGAATGGACAACCGCTTTTGATTCGGCAACGGCGCCAAAAACTTGTCACGGATTTTATCTATGCAAAACAACAAGTAATAAATTTATAGATCCGGTATTTCTCAAGTGTAGGGATCGTAGTATAGCGATTAATACGGAGTCGGTCACGAGGAATGGGGGTATCTAGTTCATTAATTTTCCTAAGGTTGTTACTACTAAAACGAAACTAAAAAAGATAAAATAAATCTGAACAGAGGATTGTCACCCAAAGCCGGGAAGGATAAAAGCGATAAAACTAAATCTAAACTACTAACTATAAAAGGAAATAAACAAGAAGATGAACATGGAGATTAACAATGAACAAACAAAATCATCCAATCCTTCAAACCCTCTATCTCTATCTAAGGTTATCTTGTGATGATTAACTAAAGATGTGGTTCACCTAATCAAAAGTATGAATCCTACTTCCGTAGATAATTCGTCTATCAATCAAAACAAGGTGTAAGATTTATTCAAATCTAGCAACCTAGATAATCAACCTATCAACTTCCGTTATGTCAAGGTTAAAAATCCAATCTTTCCTATGGTGATCTAAGGTTTAACATGACTTCCATCAAAATCAAACATCGATAAGCAACCATCTTCCGATATACGTCGCATAACAAATAATCGCATAGGAAAAGATACAACTTTGAGATAAAATCATAAAACAAACTTAAATAAAAGTAGATAAAACCTGAAGAAAAAGATTCAAATTGTTTGAACAATTGCAGCCCACAAGCATGGAGTACATCGCAGCAGCAAAACATAAAAGCAAAATAAAAACCTAATCTGACTTGCCACCCCAGCCTCCCAACGGGGGCTGGGGCCGCCTAGGGTTTGCCTCTTATGATGGTGTATCAATGAGATCGAATAATGTGTCTTTTAGGGTTGAAATCGCGCTGCTATTTATAGGAGAAATAGGTCGGTTTTCAAAGATGTCGGCCGTGGGCGCCCGTCCCACTCAATCGGGCGCTTCGTCCAAGAATTACAGGACGCAGTGGGCGCCCGTTTGCTATGGCGTCTAAACTCTCTCGAATCAAAAACTCCTCTCCTGGGCGCTTGATCCACTTATTTGGACGCTTGATCCACTTTGGACAGGACTTGACGCGTGCGTTCACTCTTTTCTTCCAAATTAATCTTGATCTTCATTCCAACTTCATCTCTATCTCTTCCCTTCCATGCAAATCATCACTTGAACATCTTTTAAGCTCCTTTCACCTCATGCAAGCGTACCTACATCACGATAAAACCATGCAAATGTAACATCTTACATCTAAAGATATTTATCCAATAAAATCACATAATTAACCCGATTTTGAACTTTAATACTTCTAAAACTCATTTGCTCAATATTTCAATATAAAGCTCGATTTCTATGAGAAACATACGAATATGGAGAGAATTGTTACAAAATATATCCTTATAAAACGTATAAAATCACCCTTAACATCCTACACTTGGGAAAAGAGAATAAAAAGGTAGCCAAATCTCTACCTTCAAAATCTGCAGAACCTTGTCACATTAGTTCTTCTCCTTCCCCTTTAAGTGACACAAACCGATAATCCAAATCAAACCCAATCATTTCCTCAATCGATAGGACATCTTCTTGGTGATGAGGATGTTGCTTTTCTGGGTGGAAGGCCTGGTTGTTGCATGGTACCTGCAATTGTTGATGAGCGGGTACTGCACATTCCAAATTCTGCTGAACAAGCAAAGCAGGGTAGCCAGGAAGTTAATGCCTATGTCTATGTCTCGAACCTCAGGCTTGTAAATCATTAGGTATTTAAATATGGATATCAATGACAAAAGTCACTTTTCACAAAACAAAAGTGCTAGACCCCTGGTCTTTTACTTGCACTTTACAACTTCGGTACATCAGTTTGCCAGGGAATCAGCTTAATCACCTAAAGTACCACCTTTGATACCTAACTGTAGGGGTCTTACTCTGATTTCTAGTCCTTAAATCAAGGAAAATTCCGATCCAAGACAACTAAACTTCAGCAGTCAGAAAATTGTCATATATAACAACAGTAGAGAAATCAAGAAATATAGAAACTTACTATAATTAGCGGATTTCACAACTGAGTCGTCCCTGTTTGGATGCGTACTCCTTTACTGTAAAACTCAGATTCAGCCATAAGAAAGCTAATCTGAAGGGAGGTTTGTTCTCATTCTGAAAATAAAAATAAAAATGGAGGAAAATTGGGAGAAAAATGAATCCTAATTATGGATGTAGAGAGACAGTAGCAGCAGGAATTATTAAAAGAAAAACACTAAATCATGCCTTCATGAGTCGAGGATGAACCACATAAGCTAAGTTGTAGTTGAAGCACCTGCATTTCTCAAGTTGAGTAAAAAAAAATCAATTCTCTTTGTATGAAGAGGTAGACGTAAAATTGAAGTTGTTAAAAATAAACAATAATATGTATCACAAACCTTTCAAAACAATGGTTAGAAGCCTTTCTCCTCTTCTAATATACATGATCTAAAGAAATTAATAACAGAGAACCACAGAAACTGTAAAATGAAGAAATGCATCAAAAGATTTAAAAAAAAAAAAACCTAATCAAAGACTACATCCTGGTGAAAGATCCTGGGTGACGTGAATTGATAAGAAGCCTATTTGTTACAACAATTGCAGATGAAAAGATGATTTAGATGATATGCGAGAATGAGAAACAAACCTGCTTCTCTTGGATGGATTGGGATGCAGCCCCCAAACCCACCGTTCTCCAAACATATCAAATCCTTACCCATGTCGATCTGTCACCGTCTTCACATTTGCAGCCACGGAGGAGACAAGGATTGGGCCACGAAGAAGACAGAGCAAGCAGGGGAAAACACGTATCCAGAGCAATTGCCAAGTTCAAAGCCTACAACAATGATTTAGATCGGACACGTACAAAGCCTAGATGTGATGATGTGTACTGGGGAACGGACGGCGTCAGTTCTGTGCAGAACGGCGTCGTTTTCCAGTCCCACCAGCCGGCGGTGAAGGAAGCACAGAGGAGAAGAATAGTTGGAGAAAAAACATTTTGGGGGGGGAAGGGGGAATAAAAAAAGAACGAGGAGGAGGAAAATTATGTGGGGAAAACCTGGGGGGAGGGAAATAAAAAGAAAACGAAGAAGAAGGGAAAAAATTTATTATGGAAAAAAGCCTACACGATATCATTTTACGATGGAAAGGGGAAATTAAAAATAAATAAAAAAAGGGTGCAAGAGGACAAAATGGTGGATGAAACATTCGTAAATAACTCTATACTACCTACTATACTAATATATTAGTGTAATAGACAATCGTAATGACTCAAACCATAGGAAATGATAAAATGGTCAAAGGCCATTCAGAGACGTGTAAATCTCGAGATCAAATGCAAACATAAGCCTTACGTGACAGTCGCATGATACAAAGAACAAAACAAAATAAAATTAAATATATTAGAATGTGCGGAAATCGTAACAATCATTTAAAACAAAATTCATGAAGCTCAGAATTGAACAGACGGAACAGTATCAAGAACTCGAAACCCAACACTGCCGCCAATACAATGGCAAGGGCGCACCATCGGTAAGTGTCAAAATCCCGAAATCACGTTTCCTGTAACAAATGTACCTACTACTCCAAAACGACAAAAGAGTACTCCAACCGGGAGTTGTTTTTGTGATAATATGGACAATATCTTGTAATCTTTTTTAGCATCTTGCTGATTAATGAGAAATTTTTGGCTGTTAAAAAAAACCTATTATTCAAGGGAAGAAAATGAAAGGACATAAACGTCGATCATCCAGCGAGCGCGCAACCCAAGAAATAAATAAAGTAATGTACATGGTATCAAACTAAAAAGTATATAAACTCCTAGAACAAGATAACTCGGAAAAATAGTAATAACTTTCTTCCAACAGTTCTTCTTCTGTCTTCTCAGAATCTAAAAAATCCTCATCTGAAAATATTAAGGGTGAGCATGACGGCCCCGTCAAGAAAATATAATTAAAATGGAACCATGATAGTATCTCAGAAATACAGACATAGTTCTCCATTAATGCAAGTATATTTTTAAAATACATATTAATAATTAGGGGGAATGAGGGAGAATGACAGAAATATTTCATCAATTGAGTAGAAGGATAGTCTTTTGAAACTTTTGCATAAAGGACAAAACTATTTATTCATCAATTATCGAAATTCATTTATTTAAATTCCTTTGCCGAAATTCATCATTCGAAATTCACTAATTTTTAAAATTCAATGTCGAAATTCACTGATTTCGGGATTCACTGGGGAGATTCACTGATTTTCAGGATTCACCATTTGTCCTTCTCGCTATAAAAATTATGCAGTTGTCATTCTCTCTATAAAAAATATGTAGCTGTCCTGTTACTTAAAAATATTCCAGATTGTGTCTTTATCCATAATTTCTCATATTATTTATTAGATTTGGTCATGGCACAACAACAATTCTTTTCTTCTTCGTCTCCGCAAGACTGGATTGGCTTTATCCTAAGAAAGGCGAATAATTGGTCCTATGTGTTTCGAGAAATATGCTATGGTATATGGTTTTGGAGAAACAAAATTGTGCATGACCCGAACTCAGTGAGACCGCCTACACAAGTCTTCATCTCGCAAGCCATTAAAAGGGCTAAGGACCTCCGACTAGCTTGGGAGATTGAAGACTAGTTGCCCCTTGTTTTATTCTATTTTCCGTCTGAAATCGTGTTTTCTAATCCAAAGAAATCCCTGATGTAATGCCATGATGGGGGCTTTTCCCACCTGTTTTGAATAAAGATCGTCGTTTCGAGATAAAAAAAAACATCGTGCATAAATTCAAATATCACTTTTGTTTCCAATAATAATCAATTGTCATCATAAATGAGAAACCACTTTTGTTTCCAATACTAGCATTAACTTCCATTAAGTGTAGTAAAACAATTAAATAAGTGCAATTAATAATAGTTTCCTACGTGTAACCAGTTGCCAGATGATTCTATGGTATTACGTCTTCGTCATATCCACAAAAGAAGAGCTTAATGTGCCTTGCCATTCCCACAAGAGAAGAGGTTGTCATGTTTGCCATGACCAAATCTAATAAATAATATGGAAAATTAGGGATAATGACACAATCTGTAATATTTTTAAGAAACATGACAGCTACATATTTTTAATAGGGAGAAGGATAACTGCATAATTTTTATAGCGAGAAGGACAAACAGTGAATCCAGAAAATCAGTGAATAGTGAATCCCGAAATCAGTTATTTTCGACAGTGAATCCCGAAAATCAGTGAATTTCGACAATGAATTTTGAAAATTAGTCAATTTCGACAGTGAATTTAAAAAGTGAATTTCGAACACAAGTGAATTTCGACAGTGAATAAATAGTTTTGTCCTTCATGCAAAAGTTTCAAAAAACCGTCCTTCTAGTCAATTTTTGATGAAATATTTCTGTCCTTCTCCCTCATTCCCCCTAAATAGTAATGGAAAGCTAACCTTCCTGGTATTTATTTTGACCCGCAGGTGGACACGTAAATACCTGGTCAAGATCCGTCTGAATCAAATCGACCCCAGCGCGGGCGTGTCATAGGATGCTGAGGTTTCTGGAGAACTTATAGAAAAATAAGGGTATACCAATACCTAGCCAAGACTAATCTGACATGCGTAATGCATATGATCCTAGCTTGCATTTAAATATCATAATTCCGTAAAAATAAATATTCCAGCCATCCTAAAATATAAGTCTGTTTGGTTTTTTAGCTTTGTCCCAAAATATAGTCCGTTTAGAATATTAATGGAGTATTTATTATATAATTCTTCATTTTACCTCTAATTAATTATCAGTTGACCCACTTTTCATTATTTTACAACTATTGCATTGATGGTAGTCATAGGGTATTATAGACTTTTATCTTTAAAATCAATAACATTCATTCACTTTCTTAAACTGTGTGCAAAAGTCCAAATGGACTTATATTTCAGTATGGGGGAGTATAACAATAATTAATACACTGTAAAATAAGTGTTGACTGGACCCTAC
Source organism: Gentiana macrophylla (assembly GCA_026214975.1). Taxonomy (NCBI): domain Eukaryota; kingdom Viridiplantae; phylum Streptophyta; class Magnoliopsida; order Gentianales; family Gentianaceae; genus Gentiana; species Gentiana macrophylla. The sequence goes on from CM047815.1 coordinate 28,707,857, forward strand.
TTGATCGTGTACCGTACTGTGTACTAACAGACAATCTGCTAAAATGGAATAGAAACCAAGAGAACCGTTGCGGCGTGGGTGCCGATTACCATTCTTTTCCAGAAATTGATCCACTTTTCTCAGTAAAGTATTACTTTGACAATCGTGTGTACATAAAATTAATTACAAAAATTAATTACGAAAATTTAATCACTTAAAAATCTTAAATTTAACCTAGCCCTTCAATTAATAATCCTTACATCTAATGGATACCAACTGCAATACGATGCAGATTTAGAAAAGGCACGAATGAAAGATCACTAAGAAACACCGATAAAACGACAATTAATGCTCGTGATTTCCTTGATCCGCTTGTGGTTGATCAACTACGATGACATAACATTTAGATCACGAAAAGACGAATTTTAAAAGAAGAAAATTCACCATTTCGCTTCTGGCTCTGGGGTTTGGAGAAGATATAATGTGATACCAGATGTGTAATAAGAGGCTTTTATAGATGTTTTGGGGGTCGGGATTACCGACCCTATCATGCGGCCATGAAAGCTTCCATATGCATTTTTTTTAGGATTTTGCTAAAAAGAGCCCAAAAGGACTCAGATGCCCTTAATTCGGAATCGGGGGCATTACATCCTCCCTTTCTTAGAAAAGGTTCTACCCCAAAATATAACATACTTGGAGGTGAAAATATGGTTGGGTGTTTGGCTCGCATTTCTGACTCGATCCTCCAAATAGCATTTTGTTCGGTTTGGTTAGCCACACCACTTGAATAAGGCCACTTTCTTCCCTCCGAAAGAATATGTCTTCATTTCCAGAATCTAAACCGGCTGTTCAATGTATGTGAGATTATCCTGTAGCAACTATGGCGCTAGATCAACCGTCTGATGATATTCCGAAAGACATTTCCCTAGAAAAGAAACAAGGGAAACGTTGTGAACTCTCTTCAACGGTGCGGGTAACTGCAAACGGTACGCAAGCTCCCCGATCCTCTCGATAATCTCAAAAGGTCCTACATACGTATGACTTAGTTTTTCTATCTGTCCAAACCGTCTAACTCCTCTCATTGGTGAAACTTTTAGGTAGACTTTATCACCAACTTCAAAGGATAACGTCGACACTTGCTATCTACCCTGCTCTTCTGATAATCTTGAGCCATTTTAAGCCTTTCTCTTACTATGAGGACTTTATCGATCTTATATTCTACAAGTTAGGGTCTTGTGAACCGCTTCTCCCCACTTCATCTGCACTTCCTTCCATAAAGCATCTCATACGGAGCTGTTTTATGCTAGAATGGTTGGTGTTATTGTAAGAAAATTCTTCCAAAGTCAGATATTGAACCCATTCGCTGTTATACTCAAGGACACACGCCCTTAACATGTCCTCTAAAGTCTGAATGGTCCGTTTTTACTGGCCTTCTGTTCGAGGATGGAACGTTGTATTAAACATTACTTTTGTTCCTAGTTTACCTTGCAAACTCTTCTATAATTCTGAAGTGAACTTCTTATCTCTAACAGATACTATGGCCGAGAGGTTGCCATGAAGTCTCACAATCTTATCAACATACAACTGTGCCAAATCATCAAGTGAAGTACCACTTTTGTAAGGTAACAATTGAGTAGACATAGTAAATCTATCCACTATCACCCAAATGGCACTCACATTACCCTTTCCCCAAGGCAAATCGGTGATGAAATCCATGGTAGTTTCATCCCATTCCCACAAAAGGAACCTCTAAAAGTTTAAGCAAATCGGCTGGTCTCTTATGTTCTGCTTTCACTTGCTGGAAAACTGCACACCCACATACGAACTTGGTGACACTTCTCTTCGTCCCTTGCCCCCAATAGTGGCTCATAAGATCATGATACATCTTGTTGTTGCCTGTGTGAATTGTGAACCCTGATTGATGAGCCACTGTCAAGATCTCTCATAGTAAACCTGCAACTCGAGTCACATACATTTGGTCCTGAAACCATATAGAGCCATCTGAACGTAGCTCAAAGTTTCCAGTAGACCCTTCTTCAACCATCCTCTTTGCTCCGCGTAAGAAAGAATCTCTAAACTGAGCCGCCTTAATCTATTCAATCAAGTCTTACTAGGTTATCAAGACTGAAACCATGGAGCTACCCTTCGACTTAGCCACAAGCTCCCTGATCAACTAAGGAACCACTGTCAACGCTAAAACTGTCATAGATGAAGACTATCTACATAAAGCATCCACCACAAGATTAGCCTTTTCAGGATTATAGTTTATGGAAAGGTCATAATCTTTAATATACTCAATCTATCCTCTCACCACATATTTAACTTCTTTTTTGTGAAGAAATACTTTAAACTCTTGTGATCTGTGAAGACCTTGCAAGTCACACCATAGAGATAGTGTCACCATATGTCAAGGCAAAGATCATTGCAGCCACTTCAAGGTCATGAATGGGATAGTTCTTCTCACGAGTCCATAATGGGAGAGCGGCTTAAGAAATGACTTTCCTTGTTGCATCAAAACACTACCTAATTCCATCTAAAAAGCCTCACTGTAGATCTCATACTCTTTATCTAGCTAGAGATGGTAGGGTCATGATAGGTGTTGTTACCAAATTTTTCCTTCAAGTGCCGAAAGGCATCTTCACATTCTGTAGTCCACTCAAATTTGGCATTCTTCTAAGTCATTTTTGTAAGAGGTATGGCTATAAAAGAAATCCCCTTCATGAACTTCTTGTAGCATCCAACTAAACCTAGAAAACTCCGTACTTTCGTCACGGTGATGGGGCGTGGCCTTTCAACTACGACCTCTATATTGGTTGGATCCACCCTAACACCATCTGTAGAAATAACTTTTCCATAAAATGAAACTCTATCCAACCAAGATCCACTTTTACTAAACTTCAAATAAAACTCTTCTTCTTTAAGGCATTTCTTTGAATGAACAAGAATGTTTTCAATGAAGACTGCGGCAAACTTATCCAAATAATCACCGAACACGTCATTCATGTGTCCCATAAAAGATGCAGGCGCATTAGTCAAACCAAACGGCAAGACTAGGAACTCATAGTACCATACATTGATCTAAAGAAACTTTTTGGGATATCTTCATTCTTGATCTTCTATTGATGATACCCCATTCTAAGATCTATATTCGTAAACACTCTGGCTCCTTGTAACTGGTCAAAAAAGTCATCAATGCAAGGTAAGGGATACTTGTTCTTCAATGTCAACTCGTTTAACTCTTTATAATTGATGTATAGCCTCAATTTCCCATCTTTATTCTTTACGAAAGAAACATGTGCGCCATATGGAGCGACACTAGACTAGATCATTATCATATCCAACATCTTTTGCAACTGCTCATGAAGTTCTTTGAGTTCAATTGGGGCCATTGTATACAGCTTTTTGGAAATTGGCTGAGCTCCAGGGACTGAATTGATCACAAATATACTTTCCTATCTGGAGGGAGGCCGGGTAACTTCTTAGAAAACTCACAAACTACTGGAATGTCTCTCAAATGAGGCTAAAGCTTCTTAAGATCCATTGTATTAACTAGATAACCAATGCAACCATTGCGAAGAGCTCTCATGGTGGATAAGGCGGAGATGACCAGAATAAAAGCTCTAGATGATTTACTATGCCAATGGGTATCTTTTTAGAAGGACATTTCTGACCCTTGAGGCGGTCTGAAGTAGGACTCCTTAGAGTGACGGTCTAGAATGACAAATTGATTGGATAACAAATCAATTCCTAGGATAAGATCAAGATCCATGAAATCCAAAATGATGAAGTCTGTAGTAAAGCTCCTTTTCCCAATACAAAGAGTACAACCTCTAAGAAGATCATCGAATTGAGACTGGCTTCCCAAGAGGCCAGAGTTGAAACAAACAAGGGAGACTTTAACTTGATACTAGTGTGGTTTAAAATCCCAAAGAAACACCGTGAAATAACGATGTGTGAAGCCCCATAATCATACAAATAAATAGCTGAAAAAGAATCAACAAGAACGGTACATATGATGACAGTGTCATCCTCATCAGCCTGAACTGTGTCAAGAGCAAACACACGAGCAGGAGTTGTGCATTTGATCCTAACTTGCATTTGAATATCTTAATGCCATAAAAATTAAATACAACAACAACAACTACAATAACAATAATAATTATTATACTGTAAAAATAAGTGCTGACTTGACCCTATATGATAATGTATAGTGTACTGTGTACTGATAAACAATCTGCTAAAACAAAATCGAAGCCAAGACTGCCATTGCAGCGGTGGCAGTCGTTGCGGCGTGTCGAGGATAATATAGTTTGAATCTGATTATTTACTTTAAATATTATTATCGTATGTATCTTGTAGTGACTTATTGACCAAGTCACCGAATGTTATATATTTGTACTCTTATCGCTCATATTGAATCAATAAGAAAATCAATCATTACGAATCATGTTATGGTATCAGAGCATTATCAATTTTCTCTTTCTCGTTGTGTCAATCAGTGATGGACCCAGGAATTTTTTTCAGTGGGGCCAAATTCAAAAAAAATGTGAAAAAACATGCAGCAGCCGGGTTTTAAACAAGTGACCTCAAGTATAGTAGTAATAATTCTAACCAGTTGAACTAAATAAGCAATTACACTAGAATTTGTCTGAAATAATATACATACACGATCTTTAATATTATTTGAGGAGTATTTTAGTAACATCGCATGAAAATTTGAGTGGGGCCGTGCACCCCTCTCAACACATTGGGTCCGTCCCTGGTGTCAATTCTTCCCTAAACCCTAACATTTACCTCTAAAAAAAACAATTCAGCCCGGCTGCTCCTCCTCCACTCAGGTGGTTCTGTCCTCCTCGTCAACTTCATCTTCTCCGGTAGACCCTCTTCATCCCAGAGCTGCTTCCCAATCTGAAAATCCTCTTTTCGATTTCTACAGCCAAAAAAAAACACTCACACACATACAAACAAACACACAATTTCAGCCGCAGCTTCTCCTTCCCGGCACCTCTGTTCCGATCCACCATCTTTTCTGGTGAAACTTCGTTCGTCAAACCAGCCCCACCGCTGTCCCCCAACAACTTCTATTTTCTTGGTTGCACCGGTGCATGCTGCCTAGACCTCACCACCTTTAGGACCCCGGCAGATCGACAACAGCTTGTCAGCTTATATCTAGGCTTCTACCATTTCTTGCTGCGTACATGGATGGCTCTAATTCAGATTTGAGTTCCCGTCGATAAGGACAAACAAAAAAAAACACATAATTCGTTTTCTAAAAAAATTAGGGGGAATGAGGGAGAAGGACAGAAATATTTCATCAATTGAGTAGAAGGACAGTTTTTTGAAACTTTTGCATAAAGGACAAAACTATTCATTCATCATCGAAATTCACTTGTGTTCGAAATTCAATTGTTTAAATTCACCGACAAAATTCATGTTTAAATTCACTAATTTTCAAAATCCATCGTCGAAATTCACTAATTTTCGGGATTCACTGTCGAAATTCATCGTCGAAATTCATCGATTTGGGATTCACCGGGAGATTCACCGATTTTCGAGGATTCACCGCTTGTCCTTCTCGCTATAAAATTATGCGCTTGTCCTTCTCCTATAAAAAATATGTAATTTGTCTCTGTTACTTAAAAATATTTCAGATTGTGTCCTTATCCCTAATTTTCCAAAAAAATTATAAAAATTAAAAAAATTTGGTGGATTTTGTTTCTACGGTAGTACTATATCTTTTGGGATCTGATTTCTCTTTTCCAAACCAAAAAAAAATACTTTACGCATATTGTTTCCCTGACATGGTGCGCGGCCTTCCTTCTTTTCGAGAACGGGGGCGCAACCAAGGATTCGGTCCTCCCCACTCTTTCGACTCCGGACAGAATTGTGGTACTATGAACCTCTCTTGCCAAATTCGCTCTCAAGTCGGCCATGCTGCACCCTCCTGCGCTTACCGCTACGACCATTCTCGACCACCGCCCCCTCGGAAACTGCAACAGGCATACGTCACTTCTTGCTCCACTCATTCCGGATCTGATTGGATTACGAATACTGGTTCCACTCATCATCTCACTCATGACCGTCGCAATCTCACCCTCTCATCTGCACCCTATGTCGGGCCCGACAAAGTGCATGTATGCGACGGTACAGGTTTACCTATCACTCATTACGGCTCTTGTTCTGTATATTGCCCATCCCAGTCATTTCATTTATCTAATATTATTGTTACTCCTTCCATCACTAGAAACCTCTTATCAGTACATAAATTTATTTCAGATAATTCTGTGTACTTTGAATTCCATGGGTCTTACTTTCTGGTAAAAGATTACTCCGGTCACACCCATCTTAGGGGATTTGTAAAAGATGGCCTATATCACTTCTCCACCCCACTTCACCCTCCCTATATTCCTTCTCAGGCTCTGACCTCCTCCCTCACCTCCTCCATCACGTGGCATCAGCGTCTCGGTCACTGTTCTTATTCTGTACTACGTCAAGCCTTAAAAAGTCTTCCCACCTTTACTCCTAATAAGGCATTGCCTTCTGTTTGTGCCCTGTGTTAGTTAGCAAAAAGTCACAGTCTACCTTTATACATTTACGAAGTTTACAGCATCGCCCCATTGGACCTGATTTACTCTGATGTCTGGGGACCCTATTATGAGCCCTCCATTTATGGTTCCCGTTATTATGTCAGTTTTTTAGATGACTTCACAAAATACCTTTGGCTTTATCCCCTGAAAAATAAATCTGATGTTGAAACTATCTGTTGGAAATAAAATTTATGTTTTGATGATAATTCATCATATTTACTCAGAATATTATCTTAACCTCATTGATGAAGTGCTGAAGCTAGCTGTTATAGTGAAAAGCTAAAAGATGTCTAGAATTGATTGTATAGGTTTTACTAGAGTCTGATATTTGTATAGGTTACATCAGACAAGCACTGTAATAGATAGTGTGTCGTGAAAACTAAAAACTGGAAATCATTTAGAAACTGGAAATCGTTAAGGCAAACAAACTGACTCAGACTACACCAATATGAAACTGAAGAAGATAAGTTCGCTGAGGGACACAAACTCAGTTGGCTTATCTAGAAGATTGAAGAACTGAGGGTCACAGACTCAGTTATAGAAGATTGAAGAACTGAGTGTTCAAACTCAGTTATGAAGATTACAAGTCGAGACTATAAAGATAGACTTCAGGCAAGTTTGTGGTAACCTGAACCGACTTTATGGATCTTTTATGAAGACCTAAGAATCATAAGGACAATGAATTCTTAAAAGATAAATGTTTATGGTGTACTCTGATTAAGTCAATTATAATCGGATGTAAAGCCGAGTACTGAATATTTGAAGAAGAGTAAAATCTCAGTTAATGCTCCAAGTCAGTCAAGAAAGCGACAAGCGATGAATCTGATATAAAGCCCGACCGGTGAACTCGTTTTATATGTCACCATCGAACAAAGCGATAAATACGATCGAACGTTTTAAAGGAAGCTATTTTATTGGATGAAACAACGACACATCGTAAGCGGTCGGAAAATTTAGTTGTTACAAAATGAGCGTTGATACAATTGAATTAATGGAACACTATAAATAGAGGACTTTGCACCAAGGATTACACACGAAGATTTAATAGAATTATTAAGATCAAAAAGCATTTTGTGCACTAGTTATTCGAATTGCTATCATCTCTGCGCTATAACAAGATCACATCAAGAATTTCTTCATGTGTTCAAGCTACATGTAATTTATCGATTCGGACACTTTGAAGAACCACAAACAAGAATCAATTTATTGATTCTCAGCCCAACTTTGATTCTACATCAAAGGTTTAGACTGTGAAGCAAACCGGGAAGGTTCTGCCAAGGACAGTTGTTACAAGCAGTCGGGTAGACTGTGTTTGTGGTGGTAGCTGGTGAAGAGGCATACGTAACCCTTCAAGGACCAGTGTTCAAGCAATTGAAGAGCAACACCTGTTCTACAACTATTTAGATAGTGAAGCTAGGGATTAGCCAAGGACAATTGTTTAGAACTTTTTGTAACAGTTCACCTCAAGAAGTTCTAGTGGAATTTTCCTCCACACCACTGAGGGAAAGAGGGTCGACAGATTACACCACTGGAACCTCTATAATATTTGCCTTATTTCTTTACGCATTTACTTATTTATTCTGAAAGATTTCGATAATTGATTGTTATACAACTCACTTTGCTCACAGATCGACATTCACGTAATTCAAACTTAACACACTCAGCTTTCACATAGAATAACAAGATCAAGAAAAAGGCTAGAATTATATCCGCTGCCGGTTGACTCAGTTTTTCCTTAAGTCAGTTTGACTTAAACTCAGCTCAGTCAGCTTAACTCCACACAAGTTTTAACTGAACATTAATTTGTTTTAAATCCAGTTTTAGGGACAAGTTTATTCACCCCCCTCTAAACTTGTGTTAGCCTTTCCAAGGGACCTACAATTGGTATCGGAGCGGTGTTTCTTTAACAAACCATTGTTAAAAGCTCATTTGCTCTAAATCTCCTCTAGTTGTTCTCATAAGAAAGCTCAGTTTTCAGTTTTTATATAATCAGTTCTCACTGACTCACAATGGATAACAATCAGTATGCAAGACAGATGCTTATGTGCAACATGGACAGATTTGATGAATATAAACGTCGTATGCAGGCTTTTCTGGCTGCTACTCATGATGAAATGATGGACGTACTCACTGATGAACCAATTCAGATCACTCACATGCAATCAAGTTCAAGTTCCAAAGCCTAAATTTGAATGGACCAATGATGATCGCAAGCGAAACAATCTCAACAATGTTGCTATGGACTTTATCCTCAGAACTCTTGCTAGGAATATGTACTTAAAAGTGAAAGATTGCACAACTGCTAAAGAAATGTGGGACAAACTTCAATTAGTTTGTGAAGGAACCGACTCAATCAAAGAAAACAAAATCTCAGTTGCAAAGCAGAAATTTGAAAATTTCAAGATGAAAAGTGGAGAGACCATTGGCCAAATGGAGACAAGATTCAGTGCTATCATGGATGAATTAGACCTACTCAAGATTGAATACACAAGGAAGGTAATCAATACAAGAATCTTGAAGGCATTACCAATGTGCTGGAAGATGAAGGTTACTGCTATGGAAGAATCTAGAAGACTTAATATAGAGGACTCCTTCAAAATCTTCTCAGATTTGAAAGCTTATGAATTCAGTGAAGATTTCACAAGCACAGCTGCAATAATTAAGGCTCTGGAAGAACCAAAAACCACAGCACTTGCAGCAGCATCAAATGATTCTCAAGAGACATCCACAAACAGTCTTCAACAGTTGGATAAAATGGAGGAACAAATGGCTCTTATGATGAGCAGAATCAGAAGAATGAAGAATGATCATCCTGTAACCCAGAAGTTCATCAAGAAGACTCCTGAGAAAAGAAAAGATGATGAATATCTTTGTTTCAACTGCAAGAAGCCTGGACACTACAAAACTGAATGTCTAGAACTGACCAAGAAGACTCAGCCAAGAAGAATTGGCAGAAGAGCACTCCTTGCTGGAGATGAGTCAGACTATGAAGCTGGTACTGAAAGACTATCAGATGCACAGCTTTAATGGCACGCATGGAAGATCCCAATGAGGTATGTGAATCAAACTCTAAATATAGCTCAGCCCAAATTTCCATGAAAAATGCATGTTCTTCAACGGCCGATTCAAATCCAAGAAACTCAGAATTAGAAGAAACTCTTGATGATTTGATGAGTCAACTTGTTACCATACAAGCTGGTTATGAATCAATCAAAGCTGAGAAAGAATCTCTAATTCTAGAAGTCAAAAGATTGAATGATGAACTGAACACATTGAAACTAAGCAGAACTAACAAATGAAAGAATCGAGATCGATCTCATCATCGGCGTGACAAGAATCGAATCTTTTGCTCGATCTAGTTAAAAGAATCGATTCAAATCTGGTAAGCCATATGGAGATAGGACTGGCTTAGGATTTGATACACAGCAGACTTCAAAAAGAGGAACAAGTAAGGAAACTGAACCTAATACCAAAACTGGTGTTAAGTTCATAGCTGAACAATGTCCTCAGATTAAGAAGCATGTTGAACCAGTGAAACAAGTTCAACGTGAATCAAGTCAACCTCGCGTCAATTTTCAAAAAGATCAATTTGTAAACAACAATGAGTTCAACCAAAAAGGTAAATCAGCTGAACATCATGAAAATAGAAAAAGTAGATTTACTGTTGAATCTACTAATGCTGATCAGGCCAAGAACATGAGAAACTTCAGTCATAGTAAATCCAAGAATATTAATTATTCAAAGATTCAAAAAGTCAGGGGGAAAGGCAGATTATTTCCAACTGATGATGACTGGAATATCTCTGAATGCAATATTCAAACTGATAAAAACAATCATTTCAGGCAGAAAACTTATTACAAGTTTCAGCCCAAAGGTCAACAAAGGACTCAATTATGATTCTCAATATAGACCTCAGTACAAAAGAGATGAGGGTTATTATTCAAGTTTCAATAATAGAAAACATCATGGAAATGGGTTTCAGTCAAAAGATCTGAGAAATCATATAAATAGGACACAATCCAAGCATAGACACTACGTGAGTGTGGCTTACATATATGAAAACAAGTGCAACAATATCCGAAGAATACCTAAAGGATATATTCCCAGTGTTTTCTCGACAATCGACTTCTATGGACCCAAGCGAGTTGGGTACCTAAAAATGTTTAATTTTCATTGCGGGATGTATGGTACTACTTTGTGGTGGTTGCTCTAGGCACATGACAAAGAGCAAGGACTGTCTCAGTAACTTTATTGCAAAAGATGGACCAAAAGTCAATTTTGAAAGTAATGACAAACCTGGATACACCAAAGGATATGGTACTTTAATCAGAAACGGACTCACAATCAAGAATGTATCTTATCTGAAGGATTACATTACAATCTGCTCAGCACCAGTCAATTCTGTGATATGGGATACAAAGTTACTTTTGATAAAGATTTATGCATTGTCGTTAGCGAAACAACATCTCAAGTTGTTTTAGCTGGAAGAAGAAAATAGAATATGTATGTTGTAGATTGGACAACAGCCGTTGCAGAAACCTGTTTGCTTGTGCATACCAAATCAGAGATCAGTTGGTTGTGGCACACGAAATTGAGTCATCTAAATTTTGATGACATCAACACCCTTGTCAAGAAACAGCTTGTCATTCGACTACCTGAAATCTCATATAAGAAGGATAGCTTATGTGATGCTTGTCAACAAGGAAAGCAAACAAAAGCAAGTTTCAAGACTAAATCTCAGCACTCAACAACCAGAGTTCTTGAACTACTACATATGGACTTATTTGGACCTATTACACCAATTAGTATCCGTGGAAAGAAATATACACTGGGGGTAGTAGACGATTTCTCAAGATACACTTGGGTCATCTTCTTGACCAAGAAAAGTGAAACCAAGCAAAGGCTTACTGAACTACTCAAGAGACTTCAGAATCAGAAAGTAGTATCAGTTGTGAGATAAGATCAGACAAAGGAACTGAATTCCTCAACAATGTGATTATTGAATATTGTGAAGAAAATGGTGTTTTACACCAACTAGCTGCTACAGCAACACCTCAACAAAATGGCGTAGCTGAAAGGAGAAACAGAACACTCAAAGAAGTAGGAAGAACGATGATCTGTGAAGCAAAACTACCTGAAAGATATTGGGCAGAAGCAGTTAACACAGCTTGCTATACACAGAACAGAGCTCTCATGAATAAAAGGCATGAGAAAACTCCTTATGAAATTTGGAATGGAAGGAAACCAAATGTTTCTTACTTTCATGCTTTTGGAAGCAAATGTTTCATACACAATAATGGGAAAGATCAACTTCATGTTTTTCAGCCCAAAGCTGATGAAGGAATTTTTCTAGGATATTCAAGCGTCAGGAAAGCTTTTAGAGTACTAAATAAAAGGACACTCAAGCATGAGGAATCTATACACATAGTGTTCGATGAACCAAACTTCCCTGGAGAAACAACTGAAGACAGACGAAACCGGTTTTTCGGTCTGGATCTAGATCGATTCGAGAATATTGAGATCAGATCGGTCTCGATTTCCAAGCTGCGGATTTGTAATATTCAGATCCAGATCGATCTCGATTTCAAGCGCTCAACAACCCACTCCTGAACAACATGATTCTGACTCAGTTGAAGAAATTCAAGAACTAGTTCTTGAAGAACCAGTCGAATATAATATAGATCCTTTGATGCAAACACCTGCTTATCAATGGATGAGAGATCACCCTGAAGAACAAGTTATTGGTGACACTCAAGCTGGCGTTCGAACAAGACATCAACTAGATGCAATGATTGCATGTTTTCTATCTCAATCCGAACCTAAGGAAATATAAGAAGCTTTGAAAGATCCAGACTGGATACTAGCTATGCAAGATGAATTGAATGAATTTGAAAGAAATCAAGTATGGGAATTGGTAGGAAGACCAGTTCATGTAAATGTCATTGGAACCAAATGGGTTTTCAGAAACAAACTTGATGAAGATGGGAATATCATCAGAAACAAAGCTAGACTTATAGCTAAAGGATATTCTCAAGCAGAAGGCATAGACTTTGATGAAACTTATGCACCAGTTGCAAGATTGGAGGCAATCATGCTATTTCTCGCCTTTACAGCTCACAAAAAGTTCAAAGTATACCAGATGGACGTTAAAAGCGCATTTTTGAATGGAATTCTTGAAGAAGAAGTGTATGTTCAACAACCACCCGGATTCGAATTCAAAGATCAAGCTGATAAAGTTTTCAGACTAAGGAAAGCTCTTTATGGAGTTAAACAAGCACCAAGAGCTTGGTATGAAACTCTATCTCAGTTTCTAGTGGATAATGGATTTATCAAAGGAACTATCGACAAAACATTATTCAGAATGAAGAATGAATAGAACACTCTGCTTGTTCAAATCTATGTTGATGACCTCATTTTTGGATCAGAAAATGAACAGTTATGTGAGAAATTTGCAATTTTAATGAAGAGCAAATTTCAGATGAGTATGATGGGAGAATTGAATTATTTTCTTGGATTACAAGTTAAACAATTAGATGATGGAATTTTCATTCACCAAACCTAGTATACAAGAGAACATATCAAAAAGTTTGGTATGGAGAAATCAACTGGTATTTCTACACCAATGGGGACCAACATCAGGCTAGATGAAGACAAAGAAGGCATAGATGTTGATCAAACACTTTACAGAAGAATGATTGGAAGCTTACTATATCTTACAGCAAGTAGGCCAGATATATCATTTTTCTTGTTGGTGTATGTGCAAGATTTGAGTCAAAACCAAAGGAAAGCCATCTCACGATCGTAAAAAAGAACCTTGAAGTATTTGAAAGATCTGAGATGGAGTTGGAATTTGGTATTCAAAAGAAGGAGAATTCAAGCTGATATCTTACTCAGGCTCAGATTATGCAGGATGCAAAGTGGACAGAAAGAGCACCTCAGGCACTTGTCAGTTACTAGGAATAGACTTGTGTCTTGGTATGGAGAAATCAACTGGTATTTCTACACCAATGGGGACCAACATCAGGCTAGATGAAGACAAAGAAGGCATAGATGTTGATCAAACACTTTACAGAAGAATGATTGGAAGCTTACTATATCTTACAGCAAGTAGGCCAGATATATCATTTACTGTTGGTGTATGTGCAAGATTTCAGTCAAAACCAAAGGAAAGCCATCTCACAGTCGTAAAAAGAACCTTGAAGTATTTGAAAGATACAGATGGAGTTGGAATTTGGTATTCAAAAGAAGGAGAATTCAAGCTGATATCTTACTCAGGCTCAGATTATGCAGGATGCAAAGTGGACAGAAAGAGCACCTCAGGCACTTGTCAGTTACTAGGAATAGACTTGTGTCTTGGAAATAAAATTTATGTTTTGATGATAATTCATCATATTTACTCAGAATATTATCTTAACCTCATTGATGAAGTGCTGAAGCTAGCTGTTATAGTGAAAAGCTAAAAGGTGTCTAGAATTGAATGTATAGGTTTTACTAGAGTCTGATATTTGTATAGGTTACATCAGACAAGCACTGTAATAGATAGTGTGTCGTGAAACTGAAAACTGGAAATCATTTAGAAAACTGGAAATCGTTAAGACAAACAAACTGACTCAGACTACACCAATATGAAACTGAAGAAGATAAGTTCGCTGAGGGACACAAACTCGGTTGGCTTATCTAGAAGATTGAAAAACTGAGGGTCACAGACTCAGTTATAGAAGATTGAAGAACTGAGGGTTCAAACTCAGTTATGAAGATTACAAGTCGAGACAATAAATTAAAGTTAGACTTCAGGCAAGTTTGTGGTAACCTAAACTGACTTTATGGATCTTTTATGAAGACCTAAGAATCATAAGGACAATGAATTCTTAGAAGATAAATGTTTATGGTGTACTCTGATTAAGTCAATTATAATCAGATGTAAACTGGAGTACTGATATTTGAAGAAGAGTAAAATCTCAGTTAATGCTCCAAGTCAGTCAAGAAACTGACAACTGATGAATACAATATAAAACTGACCAGTGAACTCAGCTTTATATGTCGTCACCATCCAACAAGCGATAAATGCGATCGAGCGTTTTAAAGGAAGCTATTTTATTGGATGAAACACTGACACATCAGAACGGTCAGAAAATTTAGCCGTTACAAAATTGACGTTGATACAATTCGAATTAATGGAAGATGAACGTTGGACCTCACACTATAAATAGAGGACTTTGCACCAAGGATTACACACGAAGATTTAATAGAATTATTAAGATTAAAAAGCATTTTGTGCACTAGTTATTCGAATTGCTAACATCTCTGCGCTATAACAAGATCACATCAAGAATTTCTTCAAGTGTTCAAGCTACACAGAATTTATCCAGATTCAGACACTTTGAAGAACCACAAACGAGAATCAATCAGCCCAACTTTGATTCTACATCAAAGGTTTAGACTGTGAAGCAAACCGGGAAGGTTCTACCAAGGACAGTTGTTACAAGCAGTCGGGTAGACTGTGTTTGTGGTGGTAGCTGGTTAAGAGGCATACGTAACCCTTCAAGGACCAGTGTTCAAGCAATTGAAGAGCAGCAATTCTACCTGTTCTACAACTGTTTAGATAGTGAAGCTAGGGATTAGCCAAGGACTATTGTTTAGAACTTTTTGTAATAGTTCACCTCAAGAAGTTCTAGTGGAATTTTCTTCCGCACCACAGGGGAAGAGAGGACTGACATGATTACACCACCTGGAACCTCTATAATATTTGCCTTATTTACTTTATGCATTTACTTATTTATTTATAGCATTATGATAATTGATTGTTATACAACTCACTGTTCACAGACTGACATTCATCAGAATTCAGCTTAACACACTCAGCTTTCACATAGAATAACAAGATCAAGAAAAAGGCTAGAATTATATCTGTTGCCGGTTGACTCAGTTTTTGCTTAAGTCAGTTTGACTTAAACTCAGCTCAGTCAGCTTAACTCCACACAAGTTTTAACTGAACCTTAATTTGTTTTAAATCCAGTTTTAGGGACAAGTTTATTCACCCCCCCCCTCTAAACTTGTGTGCCTTTCCAAGGGACCAACACTATCTTTCCTGACTTCCTTGTTATGATTGAACTCCAGTTTAATACCAAACTAAAATCCATCCAAACTGACTGGGGTGGTGAGTATCGTCGCATTTCCACTGTTCTTACCTCTCTTGGCATCCGTCATCGCCTTTCCTGTCCCCACACCCATGAACAAGTTGGTGCCATTGAGAGCCGCCACCATCAAATTGTCGAGGTCGGTCTCTCTCTTCTTGCCCAATCCAACCTTCCACATGCCTTTTTCACTTCTACTTATATCATCAATCGTTTTCCGACCAAAATACTTCATGATAAGTCTCCCTACGAAATGGTCCACCATCGGCCTCCTGACTATGCTTTCCTTTGGGTCTTTGGGTGTGTGTGCTGGCCCTATCTCCGTCCCTACAACCATCACAAGACTGACTTCCGCTCCAAAACCTGCACCTTTCATGGCTATAGTCCTTCCCACCATGGATATAAATGTCTCGACCTTGCCTTTGGCCGTATCTATATTGCTCGCCATGTTGTTTTCGATGAATCTGTCTTCCCATATACGCCTTCTCCCTCCAAACCCACACTGATACTCTCACTATACCGCTTCATGTCTTCCTGCCTACACCTCCACACAAAAATCCACCCAAACCCGGCACCACCCCCTGCGTCTCCCCCTCCCGAGCCTTCGCCACCCACCTCTCTTGTGTCATCTTCGGCCTCGGCCTCGGCCTCGGCCTCTCCCTCCTCGTCCCCTGACCACCCTGCTCCGACTCACACCATGGTTACTCAAACCAAAATGAATTCTCTCAAACCTATCTATCGGCCTGATTTTATCCGTTATCCGCTTCCTAAAGCCCTTGTTGCTTCTACCGACTCCTTAGACCCTACTTCCTATACCGAAGCCTCCAAACACCCGAATTAGCGTAATGCTATGAGAGAGGAAATTGATGCGTTGTTGCGCAACTATACCTGGGATCTTGTGCCTTCACGTTCTCACATGAATATCATTGGTAATAAGTTGGTTTATCGCACCAAACATCATGCTAATGGCCGTTTTGAGCGTCACAAGGCTCGCCTTGTGGCCAAGGGTTTTCATCAGACAAAAGGGGTGGATTTTACTGACGCATTTAGTCGGGTTGTTAAACCGGTCACTATTCGTTTTCTTTTGTCTCTTGCCGTTTCGCAGGGTTGGTCTCTTCATCATGTGGACATTCAGAATGCTTTCCTCCATGGGCCTTTATCTGAGCCCGTTTACATGCAGCAGCCACATGGATTTATCACCCTGATTATCCAGACTATGTTTGCAGTCTTCGCCGCAGCCTATATGTCCTTCGTCATGCCTCTCGTGCTTGGTTTTCTCGCTTCACCGATGTTTTGACTCAGTTTGTCTTTGTCGGCTCCAAAGCCGACTCCTCTTTATATATTTATTCTCGTGATGGTGCTCGCGTTTATATTCTAATTATGTGGATGATATTATTGTTACTGGCTCGTCGTCTTCTCTTGTTGAGCAGGTTATCTCTTATCTTGGTCGGCAATTTCCGGTTAAGGATCTTAGTTCTCTGTCATATCTTTCAGCTACTACAACGTGCCTCTCTAGACAAGGCCAAGCCTTGTCAGACACCTATGACGGCCTCTACCCGACTTACACTTGACGACGGCCCTCCCTGCGCCGACCCGTCGCTTTACCGCACTACTGTTGGCGGTCTACGAAATCTCAGTTTTACTCGGCCTGATATTGCCTTCGCGGTCCACAAGGTTAGTAAGTATATGCATTCGCCTACCAAAGCTCATTGGGTTGCCGTTAAACGTATTCTTCGGTATCTTAAGCACACCATCTCTGATGTCCTCTTCTTTTCCCGCCGGTCCACTATTTCGCTGCGAGCTTATTCTGATTCTGATTGGGCCGCTGACAGTGATATTCGCCATCCTGTTGGGGCATATTGTGTTTTCCTTGGTGATAATCTCAGTAGTTGGCGTAGTAAGCAACACTTGACGGTTTTTAAGAGTAGCACTGAGACCGAGTATTAGACTCTCTCTAACACTGTTGCGGAGCTCCAGTGGCTGTGCAGTCTTGTTCGTGAGATGCAGGTTCCGTTGTCTTCCCCGCCTACTCTATGGTGTGATAATATTGGCGCCACCTACCTTGCTCACAACCCAGTGTTTCATGCACGCACGAAACACATGGAGATCGACTTCCACCATGTTCGTGAATTAGTTCTTTGCTTTCATAGCTCGGCATCTCTTTTATCTCCTCAAAGGATCGCTTAGCCGATGTCCTCACCAAACCATTGGCTCAACCTCGTTTTACCATTTTAAAGTCCAATCTCCGTGTTCAGCCACTTCCGACGGGATTGCGGGGGCGTGCCGAGGATAATATAGTGTGAATCTTATTATTTACTTTAAATATTATTATCGTATTTATCTTATAGTGAGTTATTGACCAAGTCACCGAACGTTATATATTTGTACTATTATCGCTCATATTGAATCAATAAGAAAATCAATCATTTACGAATCATGTTACGGCGTGAGTGCCGATTCCCATTGTTTTGCATATATTGATCCACTTTTCCTAGCAAGTATTATTTCGACAATCGTGTGTATGATTAATGAATTATAGAAATTTAAATAGGAATTTACTGAGTTAAAGTAACACCCCGAATTTTCAAGAAGGGTAAAAATGTAAAATGTGGACTTAATTTATTTCTGTTCCTATTTTATGTTAGACTAAGAATTAAAAATTAAAAATGATTTAATTTTGATAAAAGAGTTTGAATATTAAAGAGGATTTATTTAATTAAAAAGGATTTTAATTAAGCATGTATTTAAGGAATAAATGGATTAATTATTAAAAAGATTTTAATAATTAAGTACTTAAGGAAATAATTCCTATTCTTTTCCCTCATATCACACATCACGCAACTTCTCGGGAAAAAAAAAAGAGAGGACGACGGCAACGCTAGAAACAGACGCATAATTGGTTGGAAGCGGAGGAAGGGAATCTTCATTCATGCGGCTAATCCGTCAGGAATTTGGGCGGACCATAGAAGACGGAAATCATCATCTCATCAAGACGAACGTTTCCACACCAACTATTCACAAGTTCGTTAGTTTTAAGTTTAGCCCTAGTTTTTTTGTTTTCGGCCGGTTCGATTTTTCAAAAATTCGTATCTTTTAATCCATAGCTCTATTTTTTAGCCATGAGTAGTCAAAACGATCGTCTTGGAATCTTCGGTTTTTACAAGGAATGAATAGTTAGACTAAGAATTGAAATTAACCAGAGTAGTCTAACATAGCTCTGGTTCGGTTTTTGGGAGACGTTTCAGATGTTTGATTTTACTTTTAATTTCCGAGTTATCTTTTAGCTTCCGCGTCGTTTAGTATCTCTGATTATTGCTGAGGCTGACGTGTATGCATTAAATTTTATTTATTGCTATGCGTGCCGAACGCACTTTTCCGGATAAGGACTCGGTATCCGGGAACGGGGCGTTACAACGAACATGTTGACCAAGCGTAGATGATGACTTTTGAGGACATTGATGCCTTGACGAAGCTTTTAGTTTATTTCCTTGTAAATGTTGTACCAGACTAGTTGTATTCTTTTTCTTAGACTTGCTGTACTTCTACTTCTAAGATCTTTGTAAGTTTGGTTGGTACTTTTAAGACCTCGTATTGTATATGTGTTTGGGTTTTTCGCCGTTGCAATTTAACTATGGAAAATTAGGGATAAGGACACAATCTGAAATATTTTTAAGTAATGAGGACAACTACATATTTTTATAGGAGAAGGACAATCTGTATATTTTTATAGCGAGAAGGACAAGCAGTGAATCCCGAAAATCAGTGAATCTCCCCAGTGAATCCCGAAATCAGTAAATTTCGATAGTGAATTTCGACAGTGAATCCCGAAAATTAGTGAATTTCGACGATGAATTTTGAAAATTAGTGAATTTCGTCAGTGAATTTAAACAGTGAATTTCGAACATAAGTGAATTTCGACAGTGAATAAATAGTTTTGTCCTTTATGCAAAAGTTTCAAAAAACTGTCCTTCTACTCAATTGATGAAATATTTCTGTCCTTCTCCCTCATTCCCCCATTTAACTATCCATTTTTAGTATGGTTAATTTCAATTCTTAGTAGCATGTATGTTTTTATCCGAGTCTTTTTTAGCTTCCGTTTGTTTTTATTTGATACGACGAAGTAGAGGCTTGCGTATAATATTAGATTTATTTAATGCTATACGCGCCGAACGTTTCTTTTCCGGATAAAGGCTCGGTATCCGGGAGCATGGCGTTACAGTTGGTATCAGAGAGAAGCGTCCTTATTTCCTAGGCTTCTCCCCTCTAAGATAATACTTCTTTAGAACTTTTTGAACCCTTCTGATTTCTCTTGATCTTGGTGGTAAATTCTCGTAGGATTAGGAATCCTTAGAACGTGGTTAAGTTGCACTAGGACCAAGTGAAAAGTCTCCTTAGGCGAAGGTTAGGTTGAGTTTTAAGCTCACATCTCTTATGTGATCCTCTTAAGTTTTGTTCCTTTCGAGAACCGTTAACAGGACCTCTTTCCTTTTGGAATCTTCGAATCTTTCTCTAATGTTCTTTCTTTTTGAGGTTTTAATGCTTTCGTAATGATACATTTGGTTCAAATCACTTCCTTGTAACTTGGTGTTACGCAAAACGAGTAAACGATTTTGTTCACGTTTCTACATGTCATGTTATATCATTTTTTGTTCCAAGAATTCCGTAAATTTTCAGCCACTTAGAAAGTTGTCTTATCTACAAATTCTCTCTTTACATCAATTCAGTTTTCAATATGGATTGTTCACAAATTATTTAACAAGGAGGGGTACTCTGCTCAGAAAATTCTGCAGCGATACTCTTACTTATCATTCTGTTTTGAATAAGCTAAACACCTCCAAATGACTTGTATTTTTGATATGTTGTAGAAAACATCCTGCACTATAATTTTTGTTTTGGAACTAAGTGCAAATTCGTTTTGGTCTGAGCACAATCTACAACACACGACAGTTGATGAAGTCCTGTAAATTTTTGACAGCTTATACCAGTAGATGAAAAGAATTATTTTGACCGACCTATGGCTTCCCAAAAATTTATATTTTTGAGCATCATATGTAAAACTTATATACTCACAGATTTTCTCTTTGCCTCATGTTCAAAATCAGTTCGGTTTGTTTTGTGCAAATCATTTATTTCATGGCTTATGTATGCACCTGAATTTCTCAAAACCATTTAAGTCCTCTGGTCAAAAAAGGATAGATGTCTTTCTTTCACCCTGTAAGTTATGGTGTAGTAGGTTATAGGAGATGAGAATACTTTGATTTATCCGATTCTTAAGCTAGTTGTTACCCCGGATAAGAAGTTTGGTAGGTAGAGACTAGGTGTTGTCGTTATAGTGCTCCTCGATGGCAAGAAACGATTGCGTGGTGATTTTCCAATCTTATGTCTTCATTAATATGGTTCTCTTTTATAATCATCTACTTTCTTATTTCGTTATCCCGATTTCAAATGTTTCCCCATCCATACTAATTGTAACCCATGCCTTAGTTAAATCCTCCATTTGAAACTTCTGAAACTCGGTAAAAGTTCCCTTATTGCGAAGTTTTGTTTTCCAAGTGTGTACATTCTTTGATGTGCCTTATGTTTTTTTTTAAATTTTTTTTAAACTCAGAATTTTATTAGAAGGAAAAACTAAAACTTTACAAGAGTCATCTCCTGACTAACTACCAAAAGAAATTGCGTCTTCAACACATGTTCGCCACCTCCTTAAAACCTTAGTCCGGAAAACCCAGGGTGGGAAAATCCGGGTGATAAGGAAAGAGTATGGCCCCCCATGTGTTGGAATAAAAACATAAGATCTAGAAAAAGAAGTATGATTTTCAGGACTGCACTAGGGGAAGAGTCAGCATGAGTGTCTTTGCAGCAGCAGCAGAGCTTGGTCTTGTATTGTGTAATCCACCAAAAATCTAAGGAGCAACAGAACCAAGCTATAATCCACGTCCATCTGATGTTATCCTTTTTAGCAAGGTAAATACACATGCATAGCTGATTGGGATGATGCAGCAACCAGAAAATGATGTACAACCAGGAAGAAAAGAAAGAGAGGTACAACCTGTTTGCACCATTTATGTTGATGAAGGGTGCTTCCCAATTGTATATACTGGTAGGAAAACTCTACAACAAGTGTATGATGGTAGTCATTCCTACAAAAAGAATACATATCCTGGAGCAAAAGAAAGCAACCAGTAGTGGCACACCAATAAAAAAGATAGTGCAAAGATAGAAGCCACATGTTTGCACCCTTCAAGGGTATGGAGGGTGCGTCCAGAGATGTATTTCCATGATTTATCATATTGCTCTTGTTTTAATGGTGGGGAGCTGGAGCATATCCTTTTTGATAAGTAAACCAATTTCCCCTTCTAGTTGGTAGCCTGCACAAATATGAGTACTTTGTGTAGCACTGGCCTGCTTTGCCAAACAATCTGTAGGGGAGTTTGTTTCTCTAAAAATGTGTTGAATCTGGTAATGATATGTTCCCATGAGATGCTTGATATGTGCAACTTCCAGATCATATTTCCAGGGGACTTGAACTGTTCTAGTGACCATATTGACAAGAATCTGAGAGTCAGTTTCCAGTGTCACATTATGATGATTGAGTTGAATACACTGTTGGATACCAAAGAGCATGGCTTGTATTTCTGCCATCATATTGGTATTGACCCCATAAGCTTCATAACCTGCAATGATAACATGTCCATGATGATCTCAGATGATGAAACCACCCCCTGCAATACCAGGATTACCCAAAGCTGATCCATCATAAGTCATTTTATAGCCATTAATGTCAGGGAATTGCCACTTCACAAGTATATGCTGCAAGATAGGTTTAGCAGCAAAGCATTGAATTATGTTGTGTTGAATGAGTAGATCATCTTGTATGGATCTTCTATGTAGAGTAAAAGAAGCACAAGAAAGTTTTAGGTTATCCAAAACAACATAAATAATAGAGTCATTTAGGATTGCAACATCCTCATAAAGGGCCCTGTTCCTGGCTTTCCAAAGCTCCCAACATATAAAGATAAAAACAGACGCAAAATTGGTTGGAACCGGAGGAAGGGAATCTTCAATCATGAGGATAATCCGTCAGGAATTTGGGCAGACCGTAAAAGATGGAAATCATTGTCTCATCAAGACGAACGTTTCCACACCTATTCACAATTTCGTAAGTTTTCAGCTTAGCCCTAGTTTTTTTGTTTTCGGCGGGTTCGATTCTTCAAAAATTCATATCTTTTAATCCATAGCTCTTTTTTCAGCCCTGAGTAGTCAAAATGATCGTTTTGGAGCGTAGATCATTCTAAAAATAGGTTCACAACATTTAATTCAGGTAATATTCAGTTTTACACGCTTTTTCAATTCAGGATTTTTATGAAAGATAGGATTTTTAGGTTTACTTGTTGTTTAATTAGGTTACAAGTTGAAGGCTTAGAAGTTCAAATTTTTCTTGAAGGTTTTGGATCGCTTTTCTTTGGAAATTAACAAAGAGGCTCTTCCTAATGAGTAAGTATAGTTTTATAATGATAGGTTGAGTTCCGGTGAGTTTTGGTGTTGTTTGGTGATAGAATTCATGCTAAGTTGTAGTTAATGAGATGTGATATTTTTGGTGTATTTGAGTTGAGTTCTACTATTGTTTGTTTAGAGTAATTTGCTGATAAACGTGTTTGGTTTGGGTTAGGAATCGATTAAGTGTAGAAAATCGTGTTTTAGGGTTTTGTAATACGTTCTATTTGTTATCCTTTGGTTTTATAACATTAATTAAACCTTAACAAACTTCGATTGAGCTTCCGATTCGTTTAGTTTCGGCACCGAATGTACTCTTAAAGGGAGTTGAAGTTCGGATCCGTCGGAAGAGCATGAAAGAGCTTGTGCTTTGATGAACTAGAGTTCATCAATGTCTGTGTAATTGTCAGGCCTTGTCCATGTCTAGTGGTCTAGGAAAGAGAGTAGTGTATGTGAGGGAGCTTACTTGAAAACACTTAGGTATCTAGTTAATACACAATAATAAATACATAAGTGTAGTAAAAGATAAAACGTCACCTATTCTCGGTTAGGCACTATTTCATATTGGCGATGTAATATGTTCATAAAAGGTGAACAACGCTACTGGCTCAAAAGGCTGAAGGGTAGTGGAGGAAATTCATCGAATGTATACGCATGCCGGGGAGGCCTCGGAGCTAACCAGTGCTAATCACCGTTTGTTAGCAAGTATATCTTCAGGATGATGAACGCCATGCGTAGTGTCCTTAAGTGATGACGTAACCAAGATAAGTTAAGCTAGAAACATATAGTCATGACATGTTGATGGACATGGAGTGAACCCTAGATTGAGTCGATCTCTTATAAAGACAACATAATGATAATAAAAATAACCTTTTGTCGTAGAACTTAGTTATTCATTAGCTTGTCACTTTTACTATGTACTTTGTACTTACCTCATTTGCATTTTCTTTTGTATGCATTGTGGGGTGAGAAGACGAATGTAACACCCCGATTTTTACGAAAAGGGCAATTTTGTCTTTTAATGATAATTGGGGTTTTATGATTTTATTTAAATAAAAGGATTAAATAAAGGAATAAGAAATTAGAATAAAAGGAAATATTCTGATTGGCCGACGTAAACGGGAATTAAAGGTGTCGGGGTATTTAAACGGGAAAATAGAATTGATCCTCACTTCTCCTTCAGTTCTTTTTTTTTTCTTCTTGCGCTCTGAGACAGAAGAGGGCGCCTATTCCATCAAAGGCTCACCCTAGGTTGAATTTTGGTGTTTGATCCGTGGCTCGTTTAGCTAGACATCAGTTGAAGAAAAGGTTCGGTGGATCGCGGTGATTCTCCCGATACAAACGATTTGTGATTTCGTTCCGGTGATTTTTCATCTTCTTTGGCTTAGAACTTGATGAATAGCATCAAGGTGCTGTTTTACTGCTGTTTTGACATCGTAGGAAGGTCCTAAGGTCTGGTTGTTTGTATAGGTTCAAGGCTTAAGGCTTGTTGGTGCTTCGAGGGCATGGAATCGTAGAACCACGCAATCAAAAGGTAACGTGGCTAGACTTCATTACTATTTTAGGGCCCAATCAGTGAATTGGAGTTTTGTATGTTTATTACATTGCTTATTGGTTGGTGTATAAAAGGTGGAGTTGGGATTGGTTTTGGGGTGGAAATCGCATGGTCGTTCTCAGGTTTGCGTGCAGATTTTGGGGCTATCCATATGGATAGAAGGCTTATCCGCACGGATAGGTCACCGGTTGGGAGTTTTGGGGATACTGTGAATTATCCGGACGGTAGGGGCATTTATCCGTACGGATAGACTTGCCATCCGTACGGATAAGAGCCTGTTTGGGCAAATGTTGGTTTGAGGTGTCTCGTGGGATCAGCTCATGTCCGGGCTTTATAATCTGATCTCTAATCTTGAACTAAGTCCTGAAGGGAGTTCCCACGCGCATAGAACCCAACCTTAAGGAGTTTTCACTAACCGTGATCGTTCGTAGGGGGCCGTGCGGAGAGCCTTGACTGCTTTGACGAGCTAGTGTTCGCCATTGTCTGTGTATGTGCTAGGAGGTTAGAGTCTAGTGGTCTATGAGCTTGAGTAGATGATGGGGGCCTTTTATGTGAATGAACTAGGTGGCTAGTTAAACACTTAATAAATTACATATGTGTTAGCTAAAAGATTAAATGCTCTGGGAGGCTTGCGTAAGGCACGTTTATACTCCGTCGATGTGTTTATGGCCCGATGTGTTGTGTGCCTCTGTGGTCATCCGGACTTCCACGAGAGTACATGCACAGGTCAGCGCACTATCGGACACAAGTTGTTCGTACTACTAGAGACGTAATTCTAGTAGGTCGTAATCATAACCGGTGCGCGTAATTACCGGTCGTGTGTGTCCTTGCCAACCTTAGCGTGACAAATAGCGAGCTAAGCTAGAAACCCTGGGGACCTCATGTTGTGCCATGAACGCAATGTGATAGGTAGCTAGGTTAATAACGGAAAAGCTAATAAAAGACGGCGACGCCTTTTTACTGGTTGTGCATCGATGATAGTGCGGAACCTATTCATGTTACTTGAGTACTTTGTACTCACTCGTTATTTCTCTGTGTTTTGTCCCTTCTTTCTTTTAGATGAGTATCCGGAGGATGACGAGACGGCTAAGGGTTATCCCGAGGACGAGGAATGAGCGGGGGCTATGCTTGGAGCCTAGTGTTTCTTTATAGTTTTGCTATCTTTCCTTTTATTTTATTGTCGTTAAGGGAGTTCCGAGGGTGTTGTACTTTAAGATTTGGATGATGTTCTTTGGATGTTTAGTTTCTCTTTTGATTCGGTTTTTAGTAGAACAGCACTTGTAACTCTGGTTCGGTTTTTGGGAGACGTTTCAGATGTTTGATTTTACTTTTAATTTCCGAGTTATCTTTTAGCTTCCGCGTCGTTTAGTATCTCTGATTATTGCTGAGGCTGACGTGTATGCATTAAATTTTATTTATTGCTATGCGTGCCGAACGCACTTTTCCGGATAAGGACTCGGTATCCGGGAACGGGGCGTTACAACGAACATGTTGACCAAGCGTAGATGATGACTTTTGAGGACATTGATGCCTTGACGAAGCTTTTAGTTTATTTCCTTGTAAATGTTGTACTCGATTAGTTGTTTTTTTCTTAGACTTCATTTGACTTTACTTCTAAGATCTTTGTAAGTTTGGTTGGTAGTTTTAAGACCTCGTATTGTATAAGTCTTTGGGTTTTTCGTCGTTGCAATTTAACTATCCATCTTTAGTATGGTTAATTTCCATTCTTAGTAGCATTTATGTTTTTACCCGAGTCTTTTTAGCTTCCGTTGCTTTTATTTGATACGACGACGTAGAACTTTGCGTATAATATTAGATTTATTTAATGCTATACGCTATTTGAACGCTTTCTCTTAGGATAAGCGCTTCAGTATTCGGGAGTGGTGCATGCATGATTAAAAATTATAAATCTAACTTAGCCATTCAATTATATAATCCTTACATCTAATTGACGCCGGTGGTACGATGCAGATTCAGTAAAAGGCATGAACGAAAGATCGCCAATAAACGCCAACTCGGCTCCCTCTAAGGTTTGGAGAAGATGTAATGTGATACCAGATGTAAACTTTGTATAGATGTTTCGGGGTTCAGGATTATCGACTCTTCCTTGCAGCCATAGAAGCTTCTGCACATTTTTTTAAGGTTTTGCTAAAATGAGCCCAAAATTACTTCTAAGACCCTTAATTACGAATCTGGTGTATTACAACAATAGTTCTAAAATTATTACTAATTATAAAAATCAAACGATGTAATAGACGGTCGGTCTAAAATTAATATCTTTTAATCATTTTATTATAATCACTATGAAAACTCTGAAAATGACTAATTTAAAGATGGAAGGACAATACTAGCTTCAAATGTTACATCAAAATAGTATTAATTACTTTACTTGACAGGAAGAAGCGCTAGCATTTGGCGATATAGACATTAACGGTGGATGGTGGATTTGACCTGCCGCCTAAAATCAAGATTCAAAGGGCGGTGATATATTCTAAATTTCTTGTGTTTGAGGAACAAGGATTCCAAGTTCATGGGGAGCCACAATGAATTTCTTTATCTTGGTGGGACAACAAGCAACTTGACACATGCCAAGTGGTGAAAATTACTTTAACTAGACCTGTCCAAATGCTCCAACCGGACCGGCCCTTGACCGGAACCGGTGGTTTTTTTTTGCCGGGTAGTGCCGGTTTTCCAACCGGGTTGAAGTGAACTGTCGGTTGCCGGTTCAATACGGTTTACACGGTTTCCTTCCGGTTCAGATCACGGTTTTAAAAATTATTAATAATTTTTTTTTTACATTTTCATATAATATTTATTATTTTCACTACAATAATAAATTACTATTATTTTCACTACAATTACTAAAGCGAATGTAATATATATTTTTTTATAAATAGTTTTTTATTCGGTTTTAAATATAATGTTAATATTGTGTTTTTTTTAATATGTAAATTATGTTATTTTTTCAACGCTTGTACCGGTAATTCGTTTCCCTACGTATCTTTTACATGTAATCGTGTCGGTGGCACGATACATATAAAAAAATCAAAGCGAACGTAGTTCTCATTATTAATTTTTTAGTCTTTTATAGTTTTTTAATAAGTTTTTATATGTATTTTTTACTTTAGGTTTTTTTAGTAGTTTATAGTTTCTTATAGATTTTATAGTCGGTTTTAAGTATACGTTGATAAAAAATGTTGTTTTATTAAATATTATATGATATATATTGTGTTGTTTTTCTTAGATGTAAATTATGTTATTTTTTCAACACTTGTATCGGTAATTCGGTTGCCTACGTATCAATTATATGTAATCGTGTCGGATAAAATACAAACCAAATTTACTTATAACTAAAACCATATTGAAGTAAAGATTACCATAACAACTTCAAAAATCGGTATCGTAAAGTAAATTTGATTGTTGTTTTTAACAACTAAACAAACTTGATAATAAAAAAAAGGAGTAGAAGATGTAAGAATTTTTTTTTTGAGTGAAGAAGATGTAAGAATTGAGAGGAGAGTGGTGTAAGAAATTGGAAATGAAATGGAGTAGTATTTAGAGGATTTTTCTGAAGTGTTTGGAAAAAAAATAGCCGTTGGGCCGGTTCAACCGCCGGTTCCGGTTCCGGTAACGGTTCTGGCCGGTTACAACCGGTTCTGGCCAGTTCGGTTCCAACCGCCGGTTCTGGTTACCCAAAACCCATAACCGCCCTACCGGCGGTTACACAAACCACCTTTCGAAAACCGCCGGTTCCGGTTCCAACCGCCGCTTCCGGTTTCATTT
This sequence comes from Gentiana macrophylla, assembly GCA_026214975.1. Lineage (NCBI taxonomy): Eukaryota > Viridiplantae > Streptophyta > Magnoliopsida > Gentianales > Gentianaceae > Gentiana > Gentiana macrophylla. The sequence continues at coordinate 28,736,389 of CM047815.1, forward strand.
GGCAACTTCTAACTTTAACGCCACCAGACTCCAGGTCTGGTAACGCTAAATGAATCATAAATAATACGATCAACTACTTAGACTGTCGTCCTCGCTTGGTCTGAAAGGGCTAACCCGAGTTGACCAGACATTTATGTCTCACTTATAAGGTGGTAATGTGCTTCCCGCACAACCAATGTAGGATATCACATTCTCACAACCTAAGAAGGGACTGACGTCCTCGCCAGCACTTGGCCAGGAATTGTCCCGCGTGGACTTGTCCCAGTTTCATCCTTACCAGATGATCTAGAGGTGGCCCCTGTAAGATGTAATATCGCCGGATGGATCAAGATCCACCCGATTACGCAGCGGAATAGTATAGATCTAGATCTAGTCAACCAGAATACATAAAATAAATAGATCTAAACCTACGAGGGGGTTTAGATTGCTTACCGGTTTATTGTGAATAAACACCAAGAACAATCTTCAATCCGAGCTATATGAGAGCCTAGTTGAGAAGCCAAAGTCTTCCAACGTATGTCTCCAAGCACCACCAGGTGGATGGTGTTTCAAGCCGCCGGACCTCCTCGATATGCTACCGGAATAATCCCGAGGATTATCCCAACTCGAAACCCTAGTATTATAGCCGAAATCTCTGAGCTATAACACTCCTAATTATTTCGAAAATAAGTGTGTCAATAAGGCTTGGGAGAACTCTCTTTATATAGGTGAGTAAAACTTAAGCCCCAAGAATTAAATAATTAATACAAAATCAATTACAATAATCCTTTTTCCTTAAAAAGATAAATCTAAAATATTCCTAAATTAATTTAGGATATACAAAAGATTTTCTTTTCCTTAAATTATTTAACACATAAATAATTTAATCATATGTTAAATAATTATCCAAAAAAACTAATTCCTTGACAATTAATTAACAACAATATGCGCCCCCCTTAATTTAATTAAGGTCCACACGCATTTTTGACACATTGGGCCGAGTCCACGAAAAATTTCTTTTCCATGTATTTAATTATCTAGTCCAACTAAACAATTAATTCACATATCAATTAAATAGTCCAATCCAACTATTTAATTATAATTGAGTGAAACGACGAGAAATCATATATGCTATATTAGGAGCCACGCGTCGGGGACCATGGACCCATATTCGTGAAAGCTACAATAAATTAAATAAAATTATTAAATCAGACCGAACAATAATATTCAATCTATTAATTCGGGATTACACCACCATAAACCCGAACCGAACTCGCCGAATCTGAGATAACTTATACTCAACTATGAGTTGTAAGGTGTCCATTGATATAATCATTACATACGGATAAATCCTCCATGATCTATTCACTTGATTCGGGATATCTCCGTAAACCTTTCTCGAAACATATTATCCTTATTTACCATTAACCCCCTAGTGATCAATTAGTTCATAACTAACATAATATGAACTGGGCTCATCGATCAGTTTCTAGGGTCAACAAATAAGGGAACTGTCTGTCTACTTCCCGAGGGAATGAATGGATTCTATATCTGTGATAGCACAGACTACTCACTCATCCAAGAATAGAGCCAACGAGAAGTGTTGTACCACATACTGTGAAGTGATCCTTACTAACACATCAAACTCTACCCTAGTCTAAGCAGTCGTCTGTGATCACCTCAGGATTAAGATTAATCCATATATGATCATCTTGTGATTCGATAAGACTTCTCGATTACGGAATTATATCGAGAACTCAAATCAAATCGGTCCAGCCCCATATGATTATCGTAATATATAAATGCCCCACTAGGTACCCTATTACCGACAGTCCGGATAAGATGTCACACCTAAGGTGTTCTGGGCGCATTATTAGCAAATTAATCATGAGACCCATACTCAGATTAATAAACGCTACGGACTAAGTTAATTTTAAGTACATCTCACTAACTCAATCCTCTTGTGTATAGCCATACACTAAGTTATGTGATTACATAAACGAGGTACTTAGGGTTTTCCGTAGTGTCTTAATTATAAGCATACATGCATATAATAAGTTGAATTATTAATTCTGTCCTAAAACAATTAGATAATTGTCTTTCGGGCACTACACCTAACAATCTCCCACTTGCACGAAAGGCAAGTGGATTAATTGTTTTAGAGCACACCCTTGATATATATATCTACAACATTCTCCCACTTGCTCAAAAGAAGTGAGACATGTCCCTAAGATTCATACCCTCAAAGCACATCCAAGTAATTCACGTTTCCAAGTACGACCGGGGTATGCCGCCGTAGGGTAGGTCAGTGACCCGGCGCGTACTTAAAACTGAACACCATGTGACTTGGTACACTGATCAGGTAGGTTGGCGGCTTGAGTCGCTCTTTGGGATCGAAACGTCGCCTTTCCATCTAATCAGGTGGTACGATTTCAATATGCCTTTGATTCAACACTGAGGACAAAATTGACTTAACGATCATCCTTAATCCGACCTAAAGCCAGAAGCAGAGTTATCACTTATATTCTCGAATATACTAGCATATTATTCCTCATTCTCTCGAAGAGACTTGAGGATTCACTAAACATCCCATTTAGTATTCATCCGCAGGTTTAGATAATCATTCCAGAGAGGTAGGGTAGACTACATCGTTGAATGCTGTATAAATGCAAAAAGATCTTAACTAGGTGAATGGATGGGATTGCCAATGATCGATTCTCATGAATTTGAGCGAATCAATTCCTTTAGAATGAATCGCGGTGGCATGTCAGACTCTGACTTCAGATAACACACCCATGTTGTTTCCAACTGTTTCAGTGTTACCATTCACAAATACTAATCTACATACTACTTTACTAATAATGATGCCCAGTCTACGAAAGACTTATCAACATTCTGGTCAAGTCCACATATTAAAATATATGACTTTGAAATGACCTAGAGGTTTGCTTTAATCCCCATAGGATATAAGCTATGGAAGGCATCTGCCAAAGGTTCTTTCCGAATAAATTAAGATACCGTTAGTCTCGCAAAAACAATCTTAGGGAATCACCCCTATTTTCTGCTTTGTAACCCTTCTGTTCTGAATGAATTCAAATTATGTTGTTCGGCAAGGAAGTCTTAGGGAATCACCCCTATTTCCCGCTTTCTGACGAAATCCAGCAAGACTGAGTGGTAAGAGAGATCACGGAATCACCCCTAAATTACTCAGCTTTGCGTTGAAAGTTGAACTTTCCTATTCATTTGACTCTTCTCCGTGTAGTTCCAATTACTTCATCTGGCCTGAGATACTCGGGTGGTTCTATAAGAGTTTCAATGCAACCCTGGAGTATCAAACTCCATTCACTGTGGTTAAGGCTTTTAAACCAACCTCTATGATCAGGATCTACACATGCCCACAAAGGACTATAGGTCATCAATCTACCCTATAGACCGTAAGGTCCTGCAATGGGTAATGGACAAACCATACTCCCACTACGTTCGGGGTGGATCGATATACTGATCTAGTTTAGTAGTTCTTATTAGTGTTATCACCAACTGCCGGTGTTGGATGTGGACTGAACAAATCAGTTAGTAACATCTTGAGTACAAATACTTCAAGATCCAAAGTTGTTATTTATTGACTCTATCAGACCGAGTTTGACAGTATAACCGTCATTATCTGATTTTATGAGTTTTATAACCAACCATTACTCAATGCATTAAGATATTTCACGACCTGAACGTGTACGCAAAATTTCCAGTCCTATCTTCAAGCACTCGGTGCTAGATGCCTCTATTTACGGAAGTGGGGTGAACCGAATTCACTCCTTATCCACAAATGCGTAGGCATCTTTTAGGTAGACTTCTCGGTTTTTCATTACAACCGTTATTTTGCAACCAATATCTTAAATGAGTTCAGCAGCGTATCGTAGCACATCAATAACTATATAAGGCAAATTTATGGTGTATCCCTTAGTTAAAACATTTCACTGGGAGGCAGGCCGAGCATCAGTCCCGAAGACTACGCAATAGCCTATTTTTGAGTATGGAATACTCTATCTCTGATGAAATCAGAGATTTCCTCCAAATATTTTGGATAAACTTACCGGAGTTTCGAGTAGTTGTCAAACAAGATGTCACTACTTCAAAAGCTCCCACTAGCTTGTATCTTTCATATGACCCCGAAGGTCAATATGAACAAGCTATGTAACTTCTTTTAATTAATAGTATATAAAGAAGTGTTTATCTAAATACGGAAACCATTTGCGTTTATATTGCTTAAGATGTGTTACATATACCTATTCAGCATTTCTTAGTGGTTCTGACTTTATCAAACAAAAGTCTGAGTCTTGGGTTCGTGCTACGAATATTATATTTATCGTCAATAAGACAAACAAATTATCCTATTGAAAATGAATACGTTCGTTCCAACGAATCCGAAAACAGAAAATGAGTTTTCTATGATACTCAAGAATTGAATCGAGATTCATTTCCTTGTATCCCTCCCACTAGTCTATCTCGAAATAAGCGCCCGTTGTCTATTTTATTTATCGTTTAATGCAAAGCTACCTAGTTCTTCCAAAGAACTTAGCTTTCGAGGAAATTTCTGAGGATGCATTGGTCAGTGATCCGAAATCACTTTCCTTATCCTCTAGTTTCCAATTTATTAATTTTCCGGTTTAGCCTTAAAACTACTTAGTTTAGATGACTAACACGTATAAACATTCTTTCCCATTCTCGACTTTTCTTAAATGGAAACAGTCTTGAACTAGAAGTTCGTTTGAGTAGACACTACTCTTGAACTGTGGGATTTCAGTGTTATTTGCTTGGGCTATCGATTTTTCTAATCATCAAATCAGAAGACCAAAGCTCCCACTAGTTTATCGGTTCCAAATACCGCCTAACTAGCAAAGACTTTGTATTTATGATTTTTCAAAGATTAGAACATCACCAAGAACTAAGCTCCCACTAGTTTATCGGCCCAAATACATCCCTAACTAGCAATCGTGTGTTCATGATGTTTCAAAGATTAAAAATCTCGAACTAAGCTCCCACTAGTTTATCGGCCCAAATCTTTGTCTAACTAGTAACGCTTTATTCTTGTTTTTCCAATGAAAACTCTTGTGCGATCCATTACACATTTCATGATTCGAAAAACAACAAATCATAAGACTAAGGCCCACTAGTTTATCGGTTCCAAATACCGTCTAACTAGCAACGCCTTTATGTATATGATTTTCCAATTTTTCAATTTAGAAATTTGTTGTGTAATTACACTTTTAAAATTCACTAAATGAATTTTATATGATAGTCCTATGTCATCTTTTCTAAAATAAGTATGGTCGTTTCTCGTTCAACACGAGTGACACCCGTGACATACCTATAATATGTCACTTAAGTTTTTAAAGGCTTAAGAGAATAAATCATTTCTGAAAAATTAACTGCATTCTTTTGATAATTACAACGTACTTGTTACTTTCCACATTTTTAATGAAGTCCTATTACTAACAGTTTAGTAGCCTAGAGATTTAGTTGTAAAAAATATGGCAGAAAATTAAATTCAAAAATAAATTTTCACTACTAGATTTATTTTAGGAATAATAAACTATATAAAAAAAAGGTTTATCCTACCATTCCAAGGATTTAACCTCGCAAAGTACTGTCCGAGACGGTCGATATCAACACTATGACGGTTAAACTGAGACAATCTCTTTCAATGATTAAGCTATGAGAATCGAACATCTCACGGGAATCAGACATCCCGGACTTTAATCATTGATTACCTTCCTTTTCTAGCCTAGATATTTCGAAAATATCCATAATGAGTGTGACCTACTATATCAGATCTCAGAGTACGCCCCGAGTATGCCTACGAGGCGGGCGTGTGTTGACCCGGCGAGTACCCGAAATCCTATCCTTTCGGAGACCAAGCCTTGAATTTTGATAGCGGTGAACACCATCCGCAGGGGGCCGAAATCAAAGCGGCACGAGGCGTCACCATTCTCTCACGTGCTTGCACCTATAGTAGAGGCCGTGGGGTCGGCTGTCGCCCCTGCTCCCACTCAATAATTTGAAAAAGTGGTGAGTTTACTAATTACGGTTTCGGTCATAACAATAAGGAACAATAAATCAAAGTACTCTGAACACGGTCGGGTATGTAGGCAAGCCTATGCCGTCTTATTCGTTGGAACATATGTGACAGTTCAGGCTATTCCGGCAAGAGAAGCCCCGTTTAGCCCGAAGGCTTATCGGCTATGCTAAGTCTTGTCGAATCACTGTATCGTACATCACACCACTACAAAAAAAATACCTTTTTGCTACACTATAGCTTGCCACGCCACAAAATAAGCGCCGCAAAAAATGAACCTGTAGCGTCACCTTTTATGAGCGTCGCAAAAAAGTTGTTTTCGCGTCACTGTTTTATCAAAAATTACAAGTAAAAGGTACCTTTTGCGTCGCAGAAAACTTGAGTGACGCAAAAGGTAACTTTTGAGGCGCTTTTTCATTGGAGCGTGGCAAACAAAAGTGTAGCAAAAAGGTATTTTTTTTAGTAGTGCACGTGGAGGGGAGTCGATTGAGCCGAAGCTCGGTTGAACTCGCCCAACCATGGTTAGACCGTTTCCGTACCCATGTACTAAGATTCTCTAATTTCTAAATTGTCACCCAAAGCGTAATCGCGTTTCTGTTTAAGGTGGGTTCACTGAGAAGCCATCACCGAAAAACTCAACGATTTATCTAAGTGGGATTCACCGAGAATCCATCACTAAAATCGTAACGATTGACAAAAAACCCGGTTCCCCGGTTTATATAATTAGTTACTTATTTATTAAATACCACATATTAATTAAATAAGCCTTTAAACTAATTATACGAGTTATACATGCCTAATTTATTCGAAATAAACTAGCTACATGTAAGCATTGGAGTCGAATCATGATATGATGCATGTCATGGCAATTTACGGTTATATCATACAATTTTCGATCATACACGAAAAATAACGGAAAAATAAACACCGAGATGGATCGTTGATACCCCCGTATCTAACCTATTAAAAAAAAACCAAACCCTAACTAGGGTTTACTATTTTCTAATCTACTGCTGCTGCGTTTTGTCGATGAACAGACATCAAAACAAACCTTGATCGTCACGAAACTTTATGGACCTGTTCTTCACTCCTCCTACTTCAATATGAATGGTTGGATCTTCGTTTCAACGGTCCAATTTTCTCCAGAAATCCGCCGATCTAACTGCTGCATCTGTTTATAACTGCGGCGCAGCAGTGTCTTCCCGGGGCCGATCGGGCATCGAGACAAATCCCGATCGATCTGAAATTTTTAGGGCTTGTTCATAACTCCATGGTAATCGATCTGAACGGTCGGATCTTCGTTTTGACGTTCCAAACTCTTCCAGAAATCGACGAACTCACAGCTAGGGTTTTAATGCCTGCTGTGCTTTTCTGTTACAGCAGCAACTTTATAGCAGCGATTGGAAATCGAGATCAACTCCGATCGTCACGAAATTTTGAGGGCATGTTCGCCAAATTTTATTCTTCATTTTGACCGGAGGGATTGTGTTTTCCACGGCTCAATCTCCGGGAATAAATGAGAAACGGAACAGAAACAAAACAGATCTACTTCTAGGAAATTAAAATTACCAAATTTCCTATACTCATATAAACGAATTTATATGAGTTTACAATAGATCTAACGAGTAAACAATACCAACCCCAATCCATCTCTTCAACCACGACAATCACAAAAGCATACATACATGATATTTTCGATTCATCATCAAAACGAAAATAAAAACAATCTAACATGCTTATTCCACTCCTTAGATCTAAAATTCATATACTTTGATTGATAGATCAAAGGCTCCGATACCACTAGCAGGATGTAATATCGCCGGATGGATCAAGATCCACCCGATTACGCAGCGGAATTGTATAGATCTAGATCTAGTCAACCAGAATACATAAAATAAATAGATCTAAACCTACGAGGGGGTTTAAATTGCTTACCGGTTTATTGTGAATAAACACCAAGAACAATCTTCAATCCGAGCTATATGAGAGCCTAGTTGAGAAGCCAAAGTCTTCCAACGTGTGTCTCCAAGCACCACCAGGTGGATGGTGTTTCAAGCCGCCGGACCTCCTCGATATGCTACCGGAATAATCCTGAGGATTATCCCAACTCGAAACCCTAGTATTATAGCCGAAATCTCTAATCTATAACACTCCCAATTATTTCGAAAATAAGTGTGTCAATAAGGCTTGAGAGAACTCTCTTTATATAGGAGAGTAAAACTTAAGCCCCAAGGATTAAATAATTAATACAAAATCAATTACAATAATCCTTTTTCCTTAAAAAGATAAATCTAAAATATTTCTAAATTAATTTAGGATATACAAAAGATTTTATTTTCCTTAAATTATTTAACACATAAATAATTTAATCATATGTTAAATAATTATCCAAGAAAACTAATTCTTTGATAATTAATTAACAACAATATGCGCCCCCTTAATTTAATTAAGGTCCACACGCATTTTTGACACATTGGGCCGAGTCCACGAAAAGTTTCTTTTCCATGTATTTAATTATCTAGTCCAACTAAACAATTAATCCACATATCAATTAAATAGTCCAATCCAACTATTTAATTATAATTGAGGTGAAACGACGAGAAATCGTATATGCTATATTAGAAGCCACGTCGGGGACCATGGACCCATATTCGGTAGCTATAATAAATTAAATAAAATTATTAAATCGAGACCGAACAATAATATTCAATCTATTAATTCGGGATTACACCACCATAAACCCAAATCGAACTCTGCGAATACAGATAACTTATACTCAACTATGAGTTGTAAGGTGTCCACTGATATAATCATTACATACGGATAAATCCTCCATGGACTGTTCACTTCGATTCGGGATATCTCCGTAAACCCTTCTCGAAACATATTATCCTTATTTACCATTAACCCCCTAGTGATCAATTAGTTCATAACTAACATGATATGAACTGGGCCCATCGATCAGTTTCTAGGGTCAACAAATAAGGGAACTGTCTGTCTACTTCCCGATGGAAGGAATGGATTCCATATCTGTGATAGCACAGACTCATACAAGAATAGAGCCAACGAGAAGTGTTGGACCACATACTGCGAAGTGATCCTTACTAACACATCAAACTCTACCCTTGTCTAAGCAGTCGTCTATGATCACCTCAGGATTGAGATTAATCCATATATGATCATCTTGTGATTCGATAAGACTCCTCGATTACGGAATTATATCGAGAACTCAAATCAAATCGGTCCAGCCTATATGTTTTTCATCATATATAAATGCCCCACTAGGTGCTCTATTACCGACAGTCCGGATAAGATGTCACACCTAAGGTGTTCTGGGCGCATTATTAACAAATTAATCATGAGACCCGTACTCAGATTAATAAACGCTATGGACTAAGTTAATTTTAAGTACATCTCACTAACTCAATCCTCTTGTGTATAGCCATACACTGAGTTATGTGATTACATAAACGAGGTACTTAGGGTTTTCCGTAGTGTCTTAATTATAAGCATACATTAATATAATAAGATGAATTATTAATTCTGTCCTAAAACAATTAGATAATTGTCTTTCGGGCACTACACCTAACAGCCCCTACCCTCACGGTGTGTCACTTAGGTCCCTCTGAGAGTCGGCTCTGATACCAATTCTGACGCCCCTTGTCCCGGATATCATGTCATTATCCAGAAAATAACGCCTGGCACACATATAATTAAAGATCAATCCAATTATATACGTAAGACTTACGTAGATAAACATCAGAGAACAATGCAGAAAACAAAACGACAGACTCGGGCAACTAAAACTACTAACAAATGATCGAAAGCAACACAAGCTGCATCTGAACAATATCAAAAGAATTATTATAACCGCAAAATACAAATAACCCATTACATCTTGATAACACAAACTCACCTCGTTGATTTCTTTCATTACAAAGGTGGGAGAGTCTATACCTGTTGTAGAAAACGGATTATAATAAATAAAACGATCAAAACAAGTTATAAAAATTTATAATCCGGTCGTGGCCTCAAGTGCAAGGTCGTAGCAAAATGGTGTAACCGGAGTCGATCACGGGGAATTGAGGTTGTATCGATTCAAGTTTTAGTTGCAAATGTCGCGAGTTTATACTAATTGCGAAACAATGAACAGTAAAAACGAAAGTGAACAGTGCGATGAACAGTAAATTTGCAGAAAAAATAATAATTAACAACTAGGGTGAAGGCTTGAACAATTATCCAAATGCAGTGATATAAAAGCAAGCAAACAAGGTTTCACGAGTCAAACGAATACCGGTTTCAAATTATTGATCGTATGATTCTACCCAAGGTTATGATTATTACACCTAACCGAATGCACAAATCTCTACTGGCTTAGATGATTTTATTCACAATCTTTTATCAAAGATTGATCCTTTAACGTTCTTAGGTGGGGATATTTATCAATATCCAAAAATCTAAACCGTTTAAACCACAACTTTCGTTATAATTTGGCTTAAAAGATTCAAACTTTCGTATAGTGACCTAGGGTTCCGTTAATTATCATCAACGGATTGTCGAATCATACAAATAATCTATCGATCGAAATGTAAAAAGATATGAAAACGATACAAAAGTTCTAACCCTTTTGGTGATAGAAATCAATCAATACAATAATCTGAAACCAAAATCCGTTTGAATCGCTTCCCCTAGTTTGCTTGATGAAGGAATTAGCTCCACATGGTTGAGAAATTCATGCCCTAATTTTGTGTTTTTGAATGAAAATATAAAGGAAATAAAAGTGGAAAAAGTCGGCCTTCTCTGTTGAAATTGCGGCTCTGTAAAGTTGTGTACTTAGGGTTCCAATGACTGCTGCTATTTATAGATAAAAGTAGGTCGGTTGCTACAGTAAAAATCCGGACGCTCGTTTACTTCTAAAATTCATATCTTGAGTTGTAGACCTCCAAAAATTATGATCCGAATATCATAAAAAAGCTCTCGGAAAACTCTACAACTTTCATTAAGGACTCTTCTTCAGAAAACGCCTTTTTGATTAGCCCGTCGTGTTTCGAGTATATTTCGGAATTTTTCACTCGAATTCATCTCTTGATCATTGTTTAAGCTCATTCTATCACTTCACATGACGTATTTAGGTACCTACAATCACAATAAAGACATGAAAAATGTAATATCGCAAATACAACGATATTTATCGATAAAGTCACATAATTAGCTCGGTTTTGCATTTAAACGCTTTCCAAACACATGTGCTCAATATTTCCGTTTAAACCTTTATTTTACTATAAATAGTAATGAAATACATGAGAAGTTGTTATAAAATAAAGCGTTAAAAACCACAAAATTCACCTTTAACAACTCCCCCACACTTAAACCTTGCTCGTCCCGAGCAAAACAAAACAAAACCTAGCTCGGAATTAAAGAACAGGTGGGTACCAAATATAGTGCATAGTAACTAAGTAGAAATTCACCCAAGTGTTTGTGTGCAAGGGCCATATCAAACTTCCACTAGATCCCAACTTTAGTTGAATTCAAGCAAAACTAGCTAGTATCACACTTAAGTTAAGCATAGATGACGCTCAAATGTGCCCGCGAAAAGATAATAGAAAGTGATCAAACCATTTCCGACATACTTAGACGATGATTCATGCAACATATCAGAAGAGTTTATACTGGGTATAAAGTCATCATTGGCCAAGTCTTGAATTTTTTCGATTTTTTTTTTCTTTCTTATATTCACTTTTTAACACACATAAAAAATGAGCTCTTGCCCGTCATAGTAGAATAGGACATTTTGAGATATGCCCTAACTACCCAAATCATAAGGCAGCTTTTCTGATTGTCGTGAGCTATTGGTCGTCATAGTGGTATGGGGACGTTAAGTGATACGCCCTACTTCACTCAAATCATAAACCGACTTCCGACACACACATTTATTATTAATTAGCATTACTTATACGAGATTTTGGTGGCGGTTGGTTCTAAGCCATGGGCTATACAAACTCACTGAGCATAATGCCTCAAGTAATGAATTATTTATTATTACTACTTCAAGACTTTGGCAATGACTTACTTATCACATTCAAACTCTATGATATTCACAATATGTCATACTTTGAATTTAAATCCAAACTATTATGAAATATAGCACTGAGCACATAGTATAAGCTAATCAAGGAATGCTTAACTTATATGGATCTAACTTTTAAAAATTAGCTCGTCATCCGATAAGGCACGTGAAATAAGTGGTCGTGAACATCTAACTCATCTAGCATACACAATCTCGAGGCATCCATTAAGTTTAAACATCGAACATAGGCATGTAGTTGTTCACTCGGGATAAAACAAAATTTTCAAATTTTTGTGCATTTTGCATTGAACTTATCATGATATGAGTGAAGGTATATAGGTACACACTTTATCCCCTCCCCCACACTTAAAACACAACATGTCCTCAAGTTGTGCAGAAATAAGGTAGAGTAAAGTACTTAGCTGATTTATAAAGGTTGGATTGTTGAGCAAGCTGCAGCATGAAAAAAAAAAGCAACGATCCCCGTATGTAGAAAGCTTGTATCAGCTAAATAGCTCAAGGTAACCTGCATTACTTGATAGACACACCAAAATATCTGGGGGGAAATCGGGGAAACATGCACAAGATAGACATAGAGAAAGGAGAACAAAGTGCATATTATAAACATGTAATTAACAAGGATTCATAGATGGAAGGATGAAACGAGGAAGTACAGAACATCTATGTAATAAGATAGTGCTATATAAGCGCAAATGACAATATCCAAGTGAACTAATGTTTAATAAAAGAAAAAAGGCTTTATTCAGAGAAAACAAGCTTTTGACTCAAACAACATGCAAACCAAAAACTAACTAGAAGCAAACACTAACTAACTAACTACTCATAGAGCGAGGACCAATCTATCAAACGTATGAGACGGCGAAGCACGTCGATGGCAGGCCAGAGGTCGTAGTCATACTGTAAGTTCCAATCTTCTCCAGCTAGCTCTATCCCCCGAACATGCTCATCCTCGAGTACCAAGATGAGAGCAGCCAGAAACGGGTCATTGAGGATCGTGAATGGCCTCTCTAAGTCATCTTCGATCTCCTCAATGGTCCACTCTCCATCTCCACTAGAGAGAGATGGAGGCAACACGATAACAAAGGTGAAAGTCTGGACTCGGGTGAGAATATCGATATCCGCATCCAAGACTCGCAAGCCACCCGGACCATCATCCAAAGAAATGGCATGGATCCGACTGACAAACTCGAACTCGGGTTCGGGCATCCCAAAGAACTCATGTGTAGGGACTCCGTAGGGATAACGATCGTCATCATCAGCCATCTCAGTAGTCAACTGAAGCACAGAAATAGACCACGCTCATCAGAGGCTAGATAGAAAAACGGAAAACAAACAAACAAAAACAAACGAGAAGAAAAAAAAGAAAGAAAAAGAAAAGGATATCTAGGGTGCCTCCTAGTAGCGCTTCCAGTTATTGTCGGCAGCTCGACAACCAGTGAAAGTTCAACCTGGATCGGGCCACTTGATCTTTCGGCCAGTCACTCTATCAAAAGAGCTCTTGTCAGCAATGTAACCACAAAAACAACCATGCAGGCAGGGAATCCTGCTCTTCAAACTTTCCCAGGCTCCTTTGATCTTTCTAGCTATTGACTTCCCCCTCCTTTCCCGCTTCTTCAGATGCATTTCCTTCCAGTACTGCTCCATATCCCAACTTCCAGCGAAGACTTCAGCTGGTGATTCGACATCGGCCTCGGTGAATAAATCTGGTGCAAACTCTGTAAAGTCATCGACTTTAGGATTCACACACTCAAATATGTTGAGGAACCGAACAATCAAAGGTGCCTCCTTTGGTAGACCAATGTAATGTTTGCACCTTTGACCATTTACCTTAAACGGTCGATCACCAATACCTTTTAGCTCCAACACTCCGCTTGGAAAGACTCGCAAAATCTCGAACGGGCCGGACCACCGTGTCCAGAGCTTTCAGAAGCAGATGTAACACTGGAATTGTATAGCAAGACTTGCTCTCCCGCATGAAACTCTCTTTGCTTAATTTTCTTATCATGGAGCAGCTTCATTTCGTCCTTACTCACTCGGCGCCAGAGGCCTGGAGCCCGAACTCATCTAGCTCATGCATCTGCCAAGTCTGTGCTCACCACAAGCTTTGGAATCAAAATTTAAAAACTTCGCCGCCCTTGAAGCTTTATGCTCAAGTTCGACCGGCAAATGACATGGCTTTCCATAAACCATTTGATATGGAGATGTACCCATATAGGTGTCTTGTAAAGTTGTCCTGTAAGCCCACAATACATCATCCAATTTGAGACTCGATCCTTCCGATGATCAATTAACCGCTTTTTCTAAGATCTTCTTGAGGCTCGTTACTACGCTCCACCGACCACTTGTCATAGGATGGTACGTGTACCGTTTTATGCCGAACACCATATTTCTCTAATACTTTGTCCGGTGGTCGATTACAAAAGTCGTCCCCTCGTGCCGATTAAGGCTCTCGGCAACCAAACCTCACAAAAATGTTTTTCTTTAAGAATTTCATGACCGTTTATGGTCGGTGTGAGGTGGCGATAGCCTCCACCCATTTAGACACATAGTCTACACAGACTAGGATGTATCTATTCCGCATGAGGATGGGAAGGGACCCATAAAGTCAATCCCCTGGACATCGAACACCTCACACTCTAAAATGGGTTTTAACGGCATATCATATCTCCTTGTCAAAGCACCGGTTCTTTGGCACCTATCACAACCTTTACAAAAGGCTTGGTATCCTTAAAAATCGAGGGCGGTAAAACAGATTGGAATATCTTCGCAACGGTCTTCCAGGGACCAAAGTGGCCGCTGGTGGGACCACTATGACATTGTTCAATTATGTCCTGCTGCTCGATTCGAGGACACACTGGCGAAGCAACCCATCTTTACAGAGTTTAAAAAGATACGGTTCTTCCCAGATATAATACTTGAGATCAGAGAAGAATTTCTTCTTCTCCTGATACGAAAACTTGGGATGCAGATACTGGGAATGGAGGTAATTAACGATTGATGAATACCACGGAGGATCAGACGTGCAACTAGTCACAGATATAACACTCTCAAAGGGGCAATATAAATCGATGTCTTGTGGATTTTCTTCTACTACCGGCAGCACTCTTGATATGTGGTCTGCTACTGTGTTTTCACTACCCTTGATATCTTTAATATGAACATCAAACTCCTGAAGGGTAAGAATCCAACGCAGCAATCTCGGTTTTGCGTCCTTTTATTCATCAAATAAGCAGAGCTGCGTGATCGGTCCGCACAATCACCTTGGCACGATAAATAACCGGAACTTGTCCATAGAAAAGACAACAAACTAAAAGTTCCTTTTCCGTGGTAGTGTAGTTTGCTTGTGCCGGATTCAGGGTATGGCTTGCATAGTAGATAGGTTGGAATTTACCATTAAGTCTTTGTCCCAAAACCGCACCAACGGCATAGTTGGAAGCATCACACATTAATTCGAATGGTAAGTTCCAATCCGGAGAGATCGAGGTGGAGGCGGAGATCGAAGCGATGTTTAAGCTCTTTGAAGGCACACTTGCAATCGATTGTCGAAGTTGAAAACGACGTCCTCTTTAAGTAAAGTTGATAGAGGTTTTGAGCTCTTGGACAAATCTTGAATGAATCTCCTATAGAAGCCGACGTGACCAAGAAAACTCCTCACTTCTTTCACGTTCTTAGGGTAGTTCATCTTTTCTATGGCCTCTATTTTGGCCCTATCAACTTCTATGCCCTTAGCTGAAATTTTATGGCCAAGAACAATCCCCTCATCCACCATAAGGTGGCATTTTTCCCAATTGAGGATTAGGTTCTTCTCCACACATCTGTTAAGCACCTTGTCCAGATTAGCAAGACAATCATCGAACGATTTACCAAACACCGAGAAGTCATCCATAAAGACCTCCATGCATTTCTCAATTAGCCCGTCAAAATTGCTAACATGAATCTTTGAAAAGTGGCCGGAGCATTACAGAGGCGAGCGGCATTCGCCTATAAGCGAAAGTACCATACGGGCAGTGAAGGTCGTCTTTTCACGATCAACGGGGTTTATAGGGATCGGAAGTACCGGAGTATCCGTCCGGGAAATAGTAAAAGGGTTTCGCCAAGCGCCGAGCATTTGGTCAATGAAGGGAGAGGAAGTGGTCCTTCATGGTTGCCGTTCGATTTCCTATAGTCGATACACAAGCGGTAAGCGGTGACTAATCTCAAAGCGACTTCTTCTCCCCTTGTCATTTTTTCAACATGGTGATACCACCTTTCTTAGGGACCACCTGAGTGGGGGACACCCAATCCTTTGTCGGCTATTGCATATATGATCCCCATATCAAGCAACTTGATGATTTCTTTCTTCACCACCTCCTGCATGTGGGGATTTAACCGTCTTTGAGGTTGTCTAATATGCTTGGCTCCTTCTTCGATTTTTATCTTGTGCATACAGACGTCGTCGGAGATATACCCTCGATATCTCCTACACCGCCGACCAAAAGCTTTCTCATTTCTTTTCAAGACGGCCAACAACTTCGCTTCTTCTTCCTCAGCCGACCTAAGCGGAAACAATTAACGGAAGCCGATCACCCTCTCTCAGGAAAACATACTTTAAATGTTTCGGTAACGGTTTTAACTCGAGGTCAATCGGAGGGTCTTCCAAACTAGACTTTAAAACTTTACTTTGCAAATTATTAGAGGAGAGCAACATAGCTTCTAATAAATCTACTTCCTCCGAAGGCGAAAGGTTCTTACTCACTACAACTTCATCTTCGCCTCGGCTCCAAGCTCATTCAAATCTATCCTACCATATTGGTTCGGATTATCGATCAAGCGTTAGTATTAGAATCTCACTGCAAGGACTTGCTCTTCTAGAAAATCACCAAATCATCAAATGATTCCTCGATAGAGTAGCCGGTTGGACATTTGAAGGTCTTTTGATAGCTTTAGATACACTATAGCTCACTTCTTCATTTCCAACACACAAAGTTAATTTAGCACCGTCATCACAATCAATGAGGGCTCTAGCAGTAGATAGAAAAGGTCTTCCAAGAATCAGGGGTGTATTTGGTTGTTGGATGTCTAAAACAAACCAATCCACTGGGAAAGGTAAATCTATCGACTGAACCAACAAATCTTTCAAAATCCAATGCCGCTTTCTTGGATGATCTATCGCAAACCGGATAATCGAAAGTGGTAGGCTCCAAAAGGTGGTCTAAATGAAGTTCTTTGACACACTGAGATAAAGGCATAAAGGCGATGGAAGCTCCTAAATCACATAAAGAATTAGGAAAGATAAGGCCCCCTATTTGCAAAGTGAGAACAAACCTTCCAGGATCACCTTTCTTAACAGGTAAATCATCATAACCTATCATAGAGCAGTCTTCACTGGTCACCCTGTCCATACCCTCTAATTTCTTCCTAGATGAGACTACATCCTTTATAAATTTCGTGTATCTGGGCATCTCAACAAGAACATCAGATAAAGGCAAATTGACTTGAGTGTTCTTTAAGAGGTTGAGAACCTTTTCATACTTTTTATCCTCAGATAAAGAAATGTTTTTCTTCCTTGGTGGAAATGGAAGTTTCTTCAATTCTTCGTCAGAAAAAAATTTCTTAGAAGAGGCACTAACAGCTTTATCTTCTAAATCCTTCCATCTCACCGTCTTTTCCGTCTTCTTACCTGTCAGGGGATCCTCCTCCTGACTCACTTCTTCAGATTTCTCAGTCGTCTGGTCAGCCACCCGAATTCTTTCTTCGATTTCTATCTCCTCTTCCTCTTTTTCTTCACCCAGATTGGGGGATTGGGTCTTCTCAACTTCCCCTCCCACCGAATCAGTGGTAGGAGGGTCTACTCTTTTCCCTGGTTCTGGTTGAATGCAGGGTTTCCTTGAAGTTGAGTGCCGGATCTTAAATTCATGGCACTAGTTTCCTCCCTACCATAAGGGGTGGTTGGTGTCAGATCAGTACAACGGTTTGAGTTCAAATCAGCTTGAGCCACTTGGCTGCCCCTTGGGTTTCTTTCTGTGAAGGTGGGTAGATGACCCTGAGGTCGTGAAGCTAGCTGCACAGCTAACTGTCCTAACTGCCTCTCCAGATTTTTGATAGTTTTCTGTTGCTCCTCAAAGTCAGATCTGGTAGGAGCATCATTGGATCCAGATGGCCCTTGATGATTTTGAAATCCGGGAGGATGTTGATTAGACTGGTTTTGATAAGGAGAATTGGTGTTGGCAGGCCACGCCTGATTGAACCTCTGTTGAAAATTCGAACTCTGATTCGTGTTTTGAGAGTAATTTCGATTGGAATTTTGATTCTGCTTATAACCAGGATTAAAATTTGATTCTCAGTTATACCCGATTCAAAGTGATTCTGGCCAGAAAATTGATTTGGGAATCGTTGGGTTGGCTGACCAGAAAAAGCATGGACTTCATCATTTTCCCTGTTTAGGGGACAAGCTAGAGAAGTGTGGCCCTTTAGACCACAAGTCTGGCAAATAATCGGAGTGTACTGTCTCATACTTTGGACAGCATTGACTTGGTAATTCGCATGGAGATTGAATTGACATTGGTCAATCACGTGACCAATCGGCAACAAGATTGTCGCGTCACAGAACTTTGCGCGCTCATTGATAAGGAGGAGTAGGTGTGATTTGTTTTGGGGACGAGTAAGAGCGGCCACTGCTGCTGCAAAGCATGGCGATCACCGATTCTCGAGAATTGACTTCCTCAATCTTTGGAGCAGACGGGTCTGTAATTGCCACGATATGAAGGAGCATAGTTATATCGGCTATATCTTCAAATAAAGCCCAACCTTCGTCGGGTGTCTTCTTGTAAAAAGCTCCTCCGGATGAGCCGTTTCACCATCCCTTTGTTTAGTTCAGTCAAACCACTGAAGAAAGTGTTGACTTGACGTTGTAAATCTAGGCCATGATGGGGGCAGCGACGCAAAAGAGATTTGAAACGCTTCCAGGCATCGAAGAATGACTCATCCCTTTTTTGTTGGAAGGTGAAAATGCATCGAGGCATTGGGCGTCTTTGAGGTGAAAAATCGACTTAGGAACTCCTTCTCGAGCCCCGCCAAGTGGTAATAGATCGAGGGGTTAAAGAGTTATACCACTCTTTTGCTTCTCTCGCAGAGAGAAAGGAAAAAGCTTTAACTTTATAGCATCCTCGTAAACTCTTTGAATGCGGGTCGTGTCACAGATCTCCGAAAGCGTAGACATGATTATGCGGATTTTGAAGGTAGACCATAAAAGATAGATGCATGTTGCAGCATCTGAATAAGACCAGGTCTCAACTCGAAGTGATCTGCAGCGATTTCAGGCAAGGTTATAGCAGGGTTTACCGTGATGGCTCCAGGCATAGCATAATCTGCTAATGACCGTCTATTTTCAGCCATTGTAATAACGGTTTCTTCAA
Organism: Gentiana macrophylla; assembly: GCA_026214975.1. NCBI lineage: Eukaryota > Viridiplantae > Streptophyta > Magnoliopsida > Gentianales > Gentianaceae > Gentiana > Gentiana macrophylla. The sequence continues at coordinate 28,755,920 of CM047815.1, forward strand.
GTTCTTCCTTGCGAGTCTCTTCAAGGCTTTCTTTCGATTGATCACCTAAAGAATGTTGCCTCCTTTTTCGGTTTGGACGAACAATAGTACGTTCGATCTCCGGGTTGAAAATCAAAGGTCCTGATTTACTTCGTGTAAGCATACACTGAAGCGAAATTCGAGGAACGGATTAAGGCAGGGCGGTTTTTTTTTTATTTTATTTTTATTTTATTTTTATTTTTTTTTATACAAACAGAAAACTAAATTAAGGGACTAAAAAGCAGGGAAGTTTATTCGGGCATGTGGTCAGATGAAATTCAGGAGTCAAATTAGGAGAAAAGTAAGGATCAGTTTAGTTTTTTTTTTTTTTTTTTTTTTTTTTTTTTTTTTTTTTGAGGTTACAAGAAAAAAAAAATGTCAGCAGGATTGAAGGGCACCTAAACTAAGGATTACTCAATCTAAGGCCATCCTAACAACTAAAACAAAAAGAGAAACACACAACCGTTGCCAAATTCCCCGGCAGCGGCGCCAAAACTTGTTGTAGAAAACGGATTATAATAAATAAAGCGATCAAAACAAGTTATAAAAATTTATAATCCGGTCGTGGCCTCAAGTGCAAGGTCGTAGCAAAATGGTGTAACCGGTCGATCACGGGAATTGGGGTTGTATCGATTCAAGTTTTAGTTGCAAATGTCGCGAGTTTATACTAATTGCGAAACAATGAACAAGTAAAAACGAAAGTGAGCAGTCGCGATGAACGATAAAATTGCAGTAAAAATAATAATTAACAACTAGGGTGAAGGCTTGAACAATTATCCAAATGCAAATTGATATAAAAGCAAGCAAACAAGGTTTCACGAGTCAAGCGAATACCGGTTTCAAATTATTGATCGTATGATTCTACCCAAGGTTATGATTATTACACCTAATCGAATGCACAAATCTCTACCGGCTTAGATGATTTTATTCACAATCTTTTATCAAAGATTGATCCTTTAACGTTCTTAGGTGGGGATATTTATCAATATCCAAAAATCTAAACAGATTTAAACCACAACTTTCGTTATAATTTGGCTTAAAAGATTCAAACTTTCGTATAGTGATTTCAGGGTTCCGTTAATTATCATCAACGGATTGTCGAATCATACAAATAATCTATCGATCGAAATGTAAAAACGATATGAAAACGATACAAAAGTTCTAACCCTTTTGGTGATAGAAATCAATCAATACAATAATCTGAAACCAAAATCCGTTTGAAACGCTTCCCCTAGTTTGCTTGATGAAGGAATTAGCTCCTCATGGTTGAGAAATTCATGCCCTAATTTTGTGTTTTTGAATGAAAATATAAAGGAAATAAAAGTGGAAAAAGTCGGCCTTCTCTGTTGAAATTGCGGCTCTGTAAAGTTGTGTACTTAGGGTTCCAATGACTGATGCTATTTATAGATAAAAGTAGGTCGGTTGCTACAGTAAAAATCCGGACGCTCGTTTACTTCTAAAATTCATATCTTGAGTTGTAGACCTCCAAAAATTATGATCCGAATGTCATAAAAAAGCTCTCGGAAAACTCTACAACTTTCATTAAGGACTCTTCTTCAGAAAACGCCTTTTTGATTAGCCCGTCGTGTTTCGAGTATATTTCGGGATTTTTCACTCGAATTCATCTCTTGATCATTGTTTAAGCTCATTCCATCACTTCACATGACGTATTTAGGTACCTACAATCACAATAAAGACGTACAAAATGTAATATCGCAAATACAACGATACTTATCGATAAAGTCACATAATTAGCTCGGTTTTGCATTTAAACGCTTTCCAAACACATGTGCTCAATATTTCCGTTTAAACCTTTATTTTACTATAAATAGTAATGAAATACATGAGAAGTTGTTATAAAATAAAGCGTTAAAAACCACAAAATTCACCTTTAACAATACCCAAATTACAAAGGAAATAAGAACAACAGACTTCAACTGCATCATCTCTGGGTCACTCCTTAGTGGAATCGAAAAAACCTACAAATACACCACCTTCGTGGGGTTGGGAACACTAAAGAAAGGGGGAATTACATATGTACTTAGCAAGGGGTAAAAGAATCGGATACAATAAATAGCATACACGTAGGTAATGTGAATAATTTCTACAATCACTACCACATATGTTGTAACAGGAGATCTCACTCACCTTCTACTAGATCACATAGTATAACCTTGCACCAATAAGTCTGTTACACCAAGATCAAAGGACACTGCGCATGGTTAATACTGCATCACGACACAAGAATGACCTCTTACAGGCACAGCCGTTGTTTTGTGGTAGTTACACGAATCCCTTGACACCAAGCCAAGTGGAGGTGGAACAGTCCCATGCCAAGAATTAACGTGCCTCGCCAATGACAAATATGTTTTAGCTTTTAGACACACATATAGTAATTTACGAGTTTAAGTCTAACCACCTGGTTCATTCACATAAAAGGCATCTTATGGACATATAGTCCTAGACATTCTAGTAACACTACCTAGCACGCTGTGAAAGAATCATTGACTACCAAGTCAATGTCCTACAAGGCCTAAACAATTGCCTTCCGGTGCTCCCACCTTCTCCCCGCAGAGGGTCTCAATTGTAGTACGGAGTCAAGTCTACCAGAAGTCGATGTTAGACGCTTCCACGTTCCAAGTAATGTCCCGAGGGAACACACACATCATATACAAGCATTGAATACAAATGAATTGAGAAATAACTCAAAACTGCTCAAGGCCAATGCCTATAATCCGAGGCCACGCCTCCGGTATCTAGAAAATTATGTTTGGAAAACAGATACTGCAGGTGTGCACCTACAGCTAGAGGCCAACTCCTCTGGCAGTTTTCTGTTGCAGGCCCGCACCTATAAGCAGAGACCCGCACCACAAGTATTTTCTACAAATTCGCAAATTCGGCTCAACTCAATTTTTAGCCTCTATTTACAAAATTCCACCACAAAACATCATTAACCAACCTCCAAAACCTGCATAACATCTTCCTAAACAATCCTAACTATATTCCAACAACAAACATGAACAAAAAGCCGATTTAGAATACCCCCTTAGCTCAATTGCGAATCCAAAAGCGAATTTGAAATCCAAGGGGCTTGAATACTTCGATTCATGAAGTTCTATAGACAATCTAAGATTTATTAATGGAACACTACGATTACTACAAACCTTAACACAAATCATACTCAGATATTTCTCAAGAACGATCAAGATTCTAAATTTTAGGGCTAAACTGAAAACTTACGGAATTTAAAATAATTTGTGTGAAAACGTTCGCCACGATGAGACGATGACTTCAATCTTCCGTGGTTTTCCCAAAATCCCAACGGATTAGCCGCACGATTGAAGATTCTTCTTCCCCCATCCTAGCTCTCTGTGTCACCCTCGCTGCGTATTTTCTCAGGATTTGCCGTATGATGAATTAGGGAAATAATGGGGATTATTTTCCTTAAATACTTATTATTAAAATATTTTTAATAATTAATTTCCAAGACTTTTAAATTAAGCCTTTTAAATTAAATAAATAGTATAAATAATAATTAGGTCATAGTGAATATACCCAATTACTATTTTACCCTTCCTGAAATTTCGGGGTGTTACATCCCTCCCCTCTTATGAAAAGTTTTGTCCTCGAAACAGAACATACCTGGAAGGTGCTTGAACTCTGGACTTTACAAACCCTCTCATCTTCTAACTCTAATTTCGTCTCTGCCGGAGTGTGGTTGCTCCACTGAACCAAAATCAACTGATCTCCTTCATTCTTGATCTTCCTCAACTTTCTCTCTAAGATACAACCGGTTCCTCTTTGTATGTCAAGTTCTCTACCACTATTTCAAGGTCAATTCTTGCTGCTGCAACAATGTCGGTTAGGCATGTATTTCTTTGACGCTGAAACAAGAAATACATTATGCACTCATTAAAGGGATTCTGGTAACTCCAAATGGTATGCTAAAGGTCATACTTTAAGTAAGATCATGAAAGGACCTACATATCTAGGGCTTAACTTGTATGTCTGCCCAAGCCATCTTACTTCTCTCATTGAAGACGTATTTACATATACTTTATCTTTGACTTCAAACTCTAACGGTCTTCTCTTTACATATGCCAAGCTCTTCTGCTTGCCTTGAGCCATCTGGAGGTTGTAGTGAACCACTTCAATCTTGTATTTGGTTTGTTGTATCAACTTTGGTCCTGTGATATGTGTCTATCCCACTCCATCACAGAAAACTGGTATTCTACACTTTCTTCCATAGATAGCTTCAAAAAGTGGGTACTGGCATGGTAACTATTGTTGTAAGCAAACTCTGCCAACTCTATCTTCATAGAAGGCAACCGGTAGTGTTGTTTCAACTAGATACACATCTTGGTTGCCCCAGGTCGAACTGCAAACGCTATCTTGTGGGCTTTATGATAGGAAATCTACACGGGAACGCGGCGTAATTTAAAATTTTATTTCTTTTTTAACCAGGATCGACTTCGTTTAAGCAACAAGCATAAAAAAAAGTAGACAAGAGAATACCTTGGTTGATCCAATTGGATCGACGCTTTGTCTACGGTTGTAGTTTCTGCACGAAGCCGCCCAAGTGTTCGGCCTCTACCGGTTATGCACACGAACAGCCTGCCTGTATCCCGTCATGGATTGCTACCAGAAAAGCCCGGTTGCTAGACCAGTATTTTCTCTCTCTCAAAACTCTCTTTAGGAAGCTCTCTTATTTTTCACAAGAACTATTAGTCTCTTGGAATTATGATGTACAAAAAAGCTAGCCAACCCATTGCTTATAAAGGGGATGGTGCGGCCCATATGTCTCAAAAATTGAATGGGAGAAGCTTCCTAGTAGATTGGGGAGAAAGAAAACATTTTCCTACTAAAATAAGGAAAATCTCTTTGATTGATTTATCTCTTTTAATTTAATATCTTATATTAAATAAATCTAAGATATTACCAATATCCAATACTGAATATCTTTATCTTATTACCATAAATCTATTTTTCCAAAACTCAATTATTATCCAATATTAATATATGATAATATCATTAATTAAATTGCATAATCCAAGTGTATCATATACACTCAAGACTTGCGCCCCATATAGCTACAAATTGGCATCCGGAATATTCTTTAATTAATATAATGCTATGAATAATTAATTTGCAAAATACATGCATATCATATATATATATTCGACATAAACATATACATTATATGTACATTTAATTAATCAACATAATTAATATCTTGTATTTAAATAATTCATAATAAATAAATACCACAGTATTAATTTATCACTATAACACTTTATATTCGAGATAAACTTTCCTTATTTGGTTATCGCTATAACCGCATTTTAATCCGGCTAGATGTTTTTATGTGTGTGGCCCGATTGGCTTCCGAATATGTTGGCCGTAGGCACAAAGTGTAATTACGAAAATGCCCTTCATACCTAGCGATCATGGATAGCGTCTCAACACGTCCATGACCCCCAATCATCGGAAGAGTCAAATGCAATGACTGCTACCTTTCATGTGAAACAATTACCGTGTAAATAGAATCCCATCGCTGTAATAATATGCATACGGTCGTATCTCGAGTGTCAATACATTAACGACCTTATCTAATAATCTGGATATCCTGCTCTCTCGAAGTAACTCATTTACTTCCACTTTGCAAAGTTTCACGAGAGTAAGATATTCCTTATAAGAAGGCCCTTTCGGATATTTACTCATATTCATAGGATACGCGATTTGCGGGCGAGCAACATGAATCCTACGCATGCTTCAATATCACACCCAATCATTACCGCATGATCGCCCCATGGCTAGGGGAAACCTCAATTGTGTTAAAGCATGACCATCCACACCGTGATGCCATGAAGATTCCGGTCTCAGGATAATTACACTACCGCCACGTAGTGCGACACTTAATAAAGTAAGTGGGTCAGTTTAACGTACGCATTGTCTAATACATGTCCACGTACAGTCCAAGTGTCCCTACACTTCGATAGACGAGGTCTATCCCTACCTTCAATAAGATAGAAGACATCCAATACGTGCTAGTCTAATCGTACCATCAATGTACCGTTTGACGGTACATACGACTAGAGACATTTAAGTATCAAACCTTTTAAGGTGAGTCGAGATCTCATCAACCATAATCACTATTATGATTTCCCTCTCACAATTTGACACTAGGGACGTTATCATATATACAATCACAAATTGGTTCATTTAAATAAACATAATACATAATAACAAAAAGCCATTTAACATATGTATAAACATAAAGAAATAGTAGAAATGATCCGACTCAGTCGGATATGGTCCAACTGCATCATCTCTGGGTCACTCCTCAGTGGCATCGAAAAAACCTAGAAATACACCACCTTCACGGGGTGGGGAACACTATAGAAAGAGGAAAGTACATACGTACTTAGCAAGGGGTAGAAGAATTGGATACAATAAATAGCATACATATATATAACGTGAATAATTTATACAATCACTACCACGTATGTTGTAACAGGAGATCTCACTCACCCTCTACTAGATCACATAGTATAAAATTGCACTAGTAAGTTTGTTACACCAAGATCAAAGGACACTGCGCATGGTGAATACTGCACCACAACACAAGAATCACCTCTTAAGGGCACGGACGTTGTTCTATGTGGGAGTTACACGAATCCTTTAACACCAAGCCAAGTGGTGGTGCAACAGTCCCATGCTAAGAATTAACGTGCCTCACCAATGCCATATATGTTTTAGCTTTTAGACACACATATATGTAATTTACCAATTTAAGTCTAACTATCTGGTTCATTCACATAAAAGGCTTCTTATGGACATCTTGTCCTAGACATTCTAGTTACACTACCTAGCACGTTGTGAAAGAATTATTGACTACCAAGTAAATGTCTTACAAGGCCTAAACAATCGCCTTCTGGTGCTCCCACCTTCTCCCCGCTGAGGGTCTCAATTATGGTGCTGAGTCAAGTCTACCAGAAGTCAATGTTAGATGCTTCCACATTCCAAGTAATGTCCCGAGGGAACACACACATCATATACAAGCATTGAATACAAATGACTTGAGAAATAACTCAAAACTGCTCAAGGCCCACGCCTATAATCCGAGGCCCTTGCCTCCCGTGTCTAGAAAATTCTGTTTGGAAAACAGATGCTGCAGGTGTGCACCTACAGCTAAAGGCCAACACCTCTGGAAGTTTTCTGTTGCAGGCCCGCACCTATAAACAGAGACCCGCACCACAAGTAGTTTTCTCCAAATTTGCAAATTCGGCTCAACTCGATTTTCAGCCTCTAGTTAAAGAATTCCACCACAAAACATCATTAACCAACCTCCCAAACCTGCATAACATCTTCCTAAACAATCCTAACAATATTCCAACAACAAGCCGATTTATAATACCCTTTTACCTTAATTGCGATTACAAGCGAATTTGAAAGCCAAGGGGCTTGAATCCTTCGATTCATGAAGTTCTACAGACAATCTAAGATTTATTAACGGAACACTACGATTACTACAAACCTTAACACCGATCATACTCAGATATTTCTCAAGAACGATCAAGATTCCAAATTTTAGGGCTAAACTGAATACTTACGAAATTGAGAATAGTTGGTGTGGAAACAGTCTCCATGTTGAGACGATGACTTCCATCTTCTGTGGTCTGCCCAAACTCCCAATGGATTAGCCGCACAATTGAAGATTCTTCTTCCCCCATCCTAGCTCTCTGCGTCGCCTTCGCTGCGTATTTTCTCAGGATTTGCCGTATGATGAATTAGGGAAATAATGGGGATTATTTTCCTTAAATACTTATTATTAAAATATATTTAATTATTAATTATTTTTAATAATTAATTTCCAAGGCTTTTAAATTAATCCTTTTTAATTAAATAAATTGTATAAATAAAAATTAGGTCATAGTGAATATACCCAATTACTATTTTACCCTTCCTGAAATTTTGGGGTGTTACATCCCTCCCATCTTATGAAAAGTTTTGTCCTCGAAACAGAACATTCCTGGAAGGTGCTTGAACTCTGGACTTTACAAACCATCTCGTCTTCTAACTCTAATGTCGTCTCTGCCGGAGTGTGGTTGCTCCACTGAACCAAAATCAAATATTCTCCTTCATTCTTGATCTTCTTCAACATTCTCTCTAAGATACAACCGGTTCCTCTTTGTAGGTCAAGTTCTCTTCCAATATTTCAAGGTCAATTCTTGCTGCTACAACAATGTCGGTTGGGCATACATTTTTTTGACGCTGACACAAGAAATACATTATGCACTCATTAAAGGGATTCTGGTAACTCCAAACGGTATGCTAAAGGTCATACTTTAGGTAAGGTCATGAAAAGACCTACATATCTAGGGCTTAACTTGTATGTCGGCCCAGGCCGTCTTACTTCTCTCATTGGAGATGCATTTACATATACTTTATCTTTGACTTCAAACTCTAACGGTCTTCTCCTTACATATGCCCAGCTCTTTTGCTTGTCTTGGGCCATCTTGGGGTTGCGACGAACCACTTCAATCTTCTATTTGGTTTGTTGTAACAACTTTGATCCTGTGACATGTGTCTATCCCACTCCATCACAGAAAACTGGTGTTCCACACTTTCTTCCATATATAGCTTCAAAAAGTGACATCAGGTACTGGCATGGTAACTATTGTTGTAAGAAAACTATGCCATCTCTATCTTCATAGAAGGCAACCAGTAGTGCTGTTTCAACTGGCTACATATCTTGGTTTCCCCGGGTCGAACTGGAAACTCTATCTTGTGGGCTTCATTCATCACTGTCTTCCTCAAATCTTCCACATTCGGAACACAAAGCCAATTTTGTTGCCAAAGGTTGCCATCTTCATCTAACTCATAACCACTGGCTGGTTTGGTTCTAACCACTCCCTTGTAACCATCCAGTCCTCATCTTTTTTCTTCATGATCTCACTAGCTATATCAGACATTTCAATCAACGGTATGGAAAACTTTACTTCTTCTTGCTGACCTATATCCCAAATGCTTAAACTTTCCAACTTATCTACAACTTTTGGCATGCTTGACTCCTTTCGATCTCATCCTCCAGTACCATAATGCAAGCCAAATGAAGAACTGCAGGGATTCCGACTGAAGGGTTTCTAAGGTTTTTTTAGGAAAGAAGGAACATTAGGTAAGGCAAAAGACAGCACAACACTTCTGTAAAAATTGTTGCATAGAAGAGTCTCTGAGACAGCGACCTCCCAAATGTAACGGTGATTCAAAAAGGGAACTCATGTTGGAAAAAGAGGAAGGTATAAAATATTTACAAAAGCTCTGAAGATGAGACCGGTGTGGAAAACAATGAAAGAGGAAACGTGGTACAAACAACACAAATAGGGATGAATGTTTGAATTTAAGATCGATTGGCTTAGACTTGACCATTATCAGTTAGATTCTTATTTTTTTGTGGTTATGTTTTATGTTATGACACAATGCCCATCCTTCAACCTTGAACCAGCTTCAAGCTTTCTTCAACCCAGAGTCATCTTGTCTTGTTTGTAACGCAAACAACTTCCCTTGGTTCAAGTGCATCGTGATTTTCTTTGGCTTACCAAGTTGACTTACCACCCTGGTGCTCAGTCACTTCTTAATTTTCCTATTTATTCACTTCTCAATAGTAATTGAGTATATTCACTATAACCTAATTATTATTTATCATATTTATTTAACTAAAAAGGATTTTTTTTAAATGTCTTGGAAATTAATTGTTAAATAATGATTAATTATAAAAATGATTTTAATAATAAGTATTCAAGGAAATAAGGTAATGGGGTGTTCTAAATCTGCTTTATGTTCATGTTTGTTGTTGGAATATTGTTAGAATTGTTAAGGAAGATCTTATGCAGGTTTTGGACGTTGGTTGATGATGTTTTGGGATGAAATTGTATAAAAGGAGGCTGAAAATTGAGCTGATCTGAATTTGTAAATTTGCAGAAAACTGCCAAAGGTGCGGGCCTCCGTTTATAGGTGCAGGCCTACAGGAGAACACTGTCAGAGGTGTGGGCCTTTAGATATTGGTATACACTTGCAGCTGCTGTTTTCCAAATAGATTTTCTAGAGACCAAAGGTGTGGGCCTCTGATTATAGGCATGAGCCTTGAGCAGTTTCGAGTTATTTCTCAATTCCTTTGTATTGAATGCTTGTAATGATGTGTGTGCTCCTTCGGGGCATTACTTGGAATGTGCCAATGTCTAACATCGGCTTCTGATAGCCTTGGCTCAGCACCAGGGGCGGACCCAGCATGGTAAGGGTGGGGTGCATGGACCCCACTCAAATTTCCGGACGAAGTTACTAATATACCCCTCTAATAATATTAAAACTGTGTATGTATATTATTTCAGACAAATTCTAATGTAGTTATCTATTTAGTTTAACTGGTTAAAATCTTTACTACATATCCCTAGATCATGGGTTCAAATCTTGGTTGTTGCATTTTTTTTCACCTTTTTCTTTTTTGAATTTTCCCCACCACTGGAAATATTTACTAGGTCTACCACTGCTCAGCACCACAACTGAGACCCTCTACGGGGAGAAGATGGGAGCACATGAAGATGATTGTTTAGGCCTTGTGGAACATTGAATTAGTAGTCAGGGATTCTCTTACAATGTGCTAGGTAGTGTAACTAGAATGTCTATGACTAGATATCTATAAGAAGCCTTTATTTGAAAGAACCATGTGGTTAAACTTAAACTCGTAAATTACATATATGTGTGTCTAAAAGCTAAAACATCTTTATCATTTGTGAGACACGTTTCAATTTCTTAGCATAGGACTATCTCACCTCAACTTGGCTTGGAGTCAAGGGACTCGTGTAAGTCCTGCACGGAACTGTGTATGTGCCCTTAAGAGTCGCTTCTTGTGTCATGGTTTAGTCTTCACCATGCATAGTGTCCTTTGATTTTTGTGTATCAAACTTATATGTGCAAGGTTATACTATGTGATCTAGTAAATGGTGAGTGAGATCTCCCGTTACAACATATGTGGTAGTGATTGTAAAAATTATTCACGTTATATATATGAATGCTATTTATTGTATCTGATTCTTCTACCGCTTGCTATGTGTGTATGTATTTACCTTTTTCGTTATTGTTCCCCACCCTGTGAAGGTTGTGTATCTGTAGGTTGTTTTCGAGGTCACTAAAGAGTGACCTGGAGACGATGCAATTGAAGTCTATTGTTCTTATTTCCTTTGTAATTTGGGTATAGACTCTCATACCTTTGTAATGATAAAAATCAACGAGTTGAGTTTGTGGTTATCAAGATGTAATGGATTATTTGTATTTGACGGTTATAATAAGTCTTTCGATGATGTTTAGATGCATCATGTGTTGCTTTCAATCGTTTGTTTGTCGTTTTAGTTGATTGAGTATGTCGTTTTGTCTTGTTCTCTGATGTTTATCTATGTAAGGCTTACGTATACAATTAGATTGAACTTCATTTATATACATGCTAGATGTTATTTTTCCGGATAAGGACTCGGTATCCAGGACAATGGCATCACAAGTACATTGCTCTTTAAAAAAACTAATTTACAAGGAAAAAAATGATAATTTAGTAACATTTTAAACTAGTTTTAGAGTATGTTCTCATGTAAAAAAGTGCTTAGTTTTATTATGTGACGTCCCGTCCGAAAAGCCGAGTTTTTCGTTTTTTTTTCATTATAAAATTGTGTTTTAATCCACTTAAAATGAATTTATTGTTATATAACTAATAACAGAGAAACAAAGATGAAATATAACGTAGAAAGAAGAAGGAAAAAGTTGTGTATTATTTCACTGGTATCATGGGGTATTTATAGTAGAACTTACAATGTAAACACAATATAATGAATTAACCATAAAATCTTGTAAATCAATTTGAATACTAGATAAACATATTTTTATCTTTTATAACACTTCCCTTGGATATCTATTATTCGAAAAACAATAGATATGATATGCCTCATTAAAACCTTACTAAGAAAAAAACCCAATGGGAAAAAATCTTAGTTTATGATATTTATCTATGTATATTTAGTCCCTTGAACCAAGCATCAATTAAGGTCTTTCAAACGTTGCATCACAATGCTCTTCACCAGTCTCTTAAATGTTGCAGTCGGCATATCTTGGTAAATAAATCTACCAGGTTGTCGGATGATAGGATCTGTTGCACATCAATTTCCCCATTCTTTTGCTAGTCTATTAAATGGCAATTTAATTCCTCGATCTGAGTTGCATAACGTATATGTCATGCACTATTAATTTTGTTAGAAAAACCCAGTGGGAAAAGACTAGACAAGGAAAATAGTTTATGCCATATGCGTTTTTATGTGTTGCACTGGCTGCCTCGTTAAAAACCTTTAACTAAGAAAACACCGTGGGAAAAACTGGTTAAAGGGAAAGGAAAAATCTGATCATTGATTTTAAGACCAAATGCTTAAAATAGTATTGAAGTTGTCGCTCCCCTTGACGACAACAATCTTCCTTATGTACGCATTCCAGTACTATAAACACAATTTTCTCCACAACAGATGTAGGAATGATTTAAGTGAACAATTCTTCTAGATTGTTACTAGGCCGTAATTTGTATATCCGTCTCTTCTATACTTCATGTAGATAATTGAATGAGGGGCTAAATACTATCATGCCCACTACTTAGTCGTGCAACACATGGATATCAGTCATCACTATAATTATAAAAACAATGAAGAAAGTAATACAATCACAATTTGCATGCATATATTCACGCGCCGTTGTGCTATAAATTCATGACTTTAAGTTTGAGTTACTTATATAGTCCTTCCTCGATAGGACTATACTATAGCCATATTACATTCAGCATGAATATAAATGAAATTTTTAACTTAACAGTGTGCATGTTGCGATTGTCATATTAATTCGTTTCTGAAATCCACCAAGAATTTTCATATCAATATTAATGTCCTACGACCTATAAATATGCGGTCATGACATATGAAAACTCAAAGTTACTGCCAGATATATTAGTCAGCGGAACATAACATTATCTATAATGGGATAATATGTTTGATCATTAACAAACCTCAATTTCTTATTTCATTCTTACCCAGTCTGGGTGTTTTTGACACTCTGCTAATGACTTAGGTACTGGATCCAGATATAATAATAGCAATTAAAGAGGAAAGTATGTCGTGGACGACTGTTATATTTTATTATAAATTTCTCCCATAAAATTCATTGCTAATTCGATATTAGCATAAACCAATTCCTTATCATTACATGGATTGGTTGTTCCGCAACCCCAATAATTAATCATTTGATGCCCGTGCAGTTTTATTTTGGGGTTTTTCGTCTTCAAGACGAATCTCTTTAAGAGATTTCATGAGTGACTGAATTTGAATTCATTTTCCGCGGATTTTTATCTTTTACATCTATCGGTATTCTACGCTTCTGTCGTAAAGAAATATTATCAAAAATACTTTTGGTATATTTATAAATTGTCACTCTTTTTATTCATGTAAGGCATCGGGCAAATTACTTGCTAAATACTGCGAGTCAGGTTATTTTCACAGTTTAGTTAAACTGATTGTGAAAGATCGTTTATGTTGTTAAAATTTCTCGGCATTATTTTATTCTAACATGAGGTTTTGTGTATCTCCCCCTAATGCCGAGAATCGATCTTCATCAAACATGTTGCACCGAGCTATACCTTGATGCTCTTTTATTCGCATCAAGCGATTTACGCATTTAAAACATAGTGGTTTCAATAAATATCTCATTCTATGAGATTTTTAATACATTATCTCTCATGCACTTTATATACCACTATGTGATTTTGGATTCTTAAAAAATCGTTCAAATTATACATAATATGTAGAGAAATCACTAGAATGAGACATTGAACTTTTGGTTCATTTCTCCATTTTCTCAGAAAATATTTGATGTATTTAAATGTGCATAAAATCTGCCCTTCGTAGGTTTTATGTCAATGAATAATATATGAAATCATGGTTCATATATGTCAATATTTGTCACGAGATATAATGGATTTTCCTCCTCTTAATCTCGGACAACACTATTTCACAATCAATATCTAGAAAATTTACATAACCCGTGACGGCTTCAACATTTTAATGTGAGATCCTCTTATGCGGGTATCAACAAACCTCTTTAATATTTTTCGATTCAGGGAGAATATTATCTCCTTTAGAGATATTTTATCAATTCTCACGATTATGGATACACTATATCCGGTTATACCAATGTTACTGAATAACCAACCAAATTCTGATTGCATCATAATTTTCACAAAAGAATGATCATAACCAATGACACATGTTAACATTCGTTCAAACCGTAACAATTTATAGACCAAACTTTAATAATTGCCAAAACAAGTGCCGAATTGCAGTGTCAAATCAATAATACAATTTATCTCCGCGATTAATAATATTTTTTATCCGATATGAGGTATTGTACCCGACATATATAGTAAAACCAAAGTAAATGATTCACAGAGAAATAGATTTATGGAAAAATAACTTGATGTGAACTGCACTTTAACACCATTAAAAAAAATCTCTCACAATACTTATTAGGATGATTAAGTCAAGCTGATTTTGAAATTAAAATAATATTGACAATCAAACAACACAATGTGTCATGATTCCTAAGACAAGCAATTCATATGGGATCTATTGCTAGAACACCCCAAGGAATCATTGATAACTAAAAAGTCAGTAAAAACTGTATATCAAGAGACACTATATATTACCAAAAATATGATCACTTGCATAATAAATGGCATCAACTTTTCTCGACTAAATGCATGTTTCTATCATATATAATGAATAGATAAATCATGCATTACGTAGAACTTAGTATTAAAGATGATTTGATCTAAATAATAATGCGTTCAACTTCTCAAAAATAATGAGTTCAAAATATTTCTAAGAATTAAGTAATAGTCGATTAAATTATAAAATATTTTAGTGAATTAATATGATATAAATGAATTGTATATTGAAGAAATCTTCGCCGTATTGGTTAGAAAATTGTATTAGTATAAATTGATTTCCTACAAATTGAGAATATCAATTGAAACTTCATAAATCTATTCTTATGCAAAAGCTGCTTCAACTAAGGTGCTCACGAAAACTGGCATCGAAAAATACATTTTAATTTCAACACATTTAATCATTTTATTTAGCCATAAACAAAAATCAAAACGATCATTAAAAAATTGAAAATAGCATAAAGGTCTTATCAGTAGACTAAGTGTGAGCATTCTAAACAAAGAACTTTTATCTTACGTCAACTGGATCTATAATTTATTATTATAACACATTAACACTTATCATTTTCAATGTAGCTACCATATCGAGTTCACTTAATATTGCTAGTATGAGGAAGAAGTATTTTATATGTGTCGAGAAGAATTCATCCTAATGCACATAAATAAAACCAACCTATCATATATGAAAATCACCATTTTATTACTAAAATAGAAATTATCATCAAAGCTGCCTACATCTAGAGCTGCTAACGAACAGAGCCTCTTGCAAACATATTCGGATTCGGCTCGTATAAGCTCGTGTTCATTCGTTTGTAAAGCTTAACGAACCAAACTCAAATGTATTGTTGTGCTCGTTTATTAAACGAACAAACACGAGCTAGCTCGCAAATATTCATTAATGTTCGTGAAAACACACATATGTACTTATATTTTCAAAATGCTAACCATAAATCTCTAATGATATCTTAGTGTCGCTTCACCCATGTCTCTATCGTTCTTCTTAATATTCTCCATATAACTTATTCAGTTAATACAAAACAAAAACAAAAAAAACAAACAAACAAACTCAGAAGACATTCAACTCATTTGTCATTTTACCAAAACAAAAGAGGAATTACCAACCATCGAGCAAAATGACACAATCAACAGAAGCCATCTGGAGGTGTCATTAAAAAAATCCACAACTTCCAGATGTGATATCAGTGACATATCAAAATCAACTAAAATAAATCCATACCCTCAAATTGTGACATAGTGGCATATCAACCAAAATCAACTGAAGTCACCATACTTCAATAAAATTGGTCTCAATAACTTTATCTGGCCTCTCAATTAATATCACGCATTTTCTATGATAAAGTTCAACATACTTTATCTGACATATTTGTTCAACAAGATGTTTTGCCGTACGGCATGTATTCGACCAATCTCTTTTCATTCCATATTTTTAGAATTGTCACCATATATTTTATCTGACATTTTCTATGAAAAAGTTCAAAAAGACTTTATCTGACATATTTGTTCAACAATATGTTTTGCCGTATGGCATGTATTGGACCAATCTCCTTTCATTCCATATTTTTAGAATTGTCACCAAATAATTTATTTTCATTGTTATCATGATCCAACTTGTGATAGGTTGCGTCCATGACCACGGCAAAAATTTGAAGTTTGTGTTGCATTCACTACAGGGAATGGACTGGCACACGGGACTCGTGATTTTTCATCAACAGCTCGTTAGGACGGGACTCGTGATTTTTCATCAACAACTCATTATTTTGCACAACGACCAATAGACATGCAATGAGATCAAAATATCCTTGAAACCTTTTCTCGATATTCTTTGTCGCAAAATCACATTCGAGACATGGAAGGTGGAAAAGGTTTTTCCGGCATGTCTCAGCATCATCACATTTTCACCACATAATTTCAGTTGTGATGTAATCTTAAAGATGACTGAATTATATTCGATGTGATTTAAAATTCTGCAATCGCAGATTTAGCCAATTATGTCTGGCTTTCGGTAAAACGGCCCACCTCAAGTGGTCGAACCTTTTTCCATAATTCATAAGGATCTCATACGGATCTCGAACCTTTCGGTAAAACGACCAACCTTGAGTGGTCGAACATTTTTTCAAATTATTCCATAATTCATATGGATCTTGAACCTATCTTTCAAATGGATTTATATATTATACGGATCTTTCACCGTTAATACACATGTTCAATCCCTCGTATAATTCATACGGATCTTTCACCGTTAATACTCATGTTCAATGACGGAGCAATATATTGGTTTTTGCACAGTCTTGGTTTGTCTCATATTATTGTTGGAGATATAGAGGAATTGAATTAAAAATGAATTAAAAATGATTTTATAATCATTTTATTCTGTGACTTTGTAAGCGTATTTCGGATATATTCTTGTATATAATATATGAAATGTTTTGATAATTCTGAAAACTACGTGAGTCATAGATGAATTCAGGATTTGGAATCATTCAATTCGGATAACGAGTGAATGAGAAATTAACGCTTAAAGTCGGGTGGTTGAAAGAGCTAATGTTGGAAGTAAATGTTGAAGAGTATTCAACTAAACAGTGTACCACATTGGGAGTTGAGAGGATCAATTCCTAGTATATATGTGGGAAGAATGTTGTATGTAGTATAAGCTCCTAGAAGAAGGAGAGATAGCGGGGGTTTTAGCGGTCAGGTGTTCTGCTAAAATGGCCAGACGCGCGTGCGCGCCGCCGCCGCCCGTGCCCGTGCCCGTGCCCGAGCCCGAGACCGTTGACCGTGACCTTGGGCTTTGGCTTTGGCTTTGGGGAATGGGGAATGGGCCTTCTTGGGCCTGGGGGCTCAGGACAGTATTAAACTTTTTATACAAAAGTCTATTGGTCTTGGCCCATATCAATACACATTCAGAATGAGCTATATTCGAATAAGCTCAGTCAGATCGGTTGTCCAACACAAGCTCAGCTCGGTAGCTCAAATTCTAGAAAGCATCTTCAATGCTGAGAAGCTGAATCATTTTCAGTTCAACCATGAATGCCTATTTTAATGCCATGAATGCTTGAGCATTAATTCAGGAAATGAAAAGGTATCAGTTTCACAATAGGTCCACTATATAAACATCCTCAAATGAATGGAGGAAAGGATGAGTTCAGAGAGAGAGTTCAGAAATTATATCATACACATACAGCTTAGTTCGAGTCCATTCACGAGTCGAAGAGATTCTGGGCATTGTCAGAGTTCACCGTGGTTCAAGTCTCAAAGTACTCTACTTGAGCAGGTATAACCGAGTTATCCTGGGAGACAATTGGTAACAACCGGGGTACATACCGGGCCAAAATTGTCTTAAGGACAGATATCGACTCGTCTCGGTTTTGTATTGCATCGTATTTTATTTCAATTACTATTGTAATATATTCATTTAACTTTATTAAATAAAATTGTTGATTTAATATTCGTTTATTTATTTTAATTGCGCACGGGGTCTAACAGCTTAAGACAACTTTTTTTCGCGAAGAACCGTTGTTCTGATTCGAACCCGTGAGTAATCAAAATATTTGACGAATATTTCTTCAATTTTATTTGGACGAGGTTGATTCGAGTTGAATTTTATGTTGAACAAGTTCAACTCGTTTGGAGAAAGAAAAAAAAAATGCAAGCACAGCTCGTTTATTTCGATTCTAGTCCAGCTCGTTTTAAAAAACTACCACTTCCTTTTTGGTATCGATTTCTGGTAAAATCGGTCCACTTCCTTTTTGGTATCGATTTCTGGTAAAATCGGTCCATCTCCTTTTGGGGTTTTCTGGTAAAAACTACCATTCACTTTGGTGTTTTTGATTATAAGTTGGACGAACTAAATTGAAATAAACAAATTTAAAGAGCTGATATTTGGAATAACAAGTTCAAACTTGTTGATATTGTTACGATTTGATAAACAGTTGGAGAATCGAGTTGAAATAAACTCGAGCTTGTTTTGACGAGTCAAAACAATCTTCAAGTTCTTTTACGAATTTAAAAAACAATCTTAAATATGTTTTACGAATTGAAAACAGGCCCCAGTCTGTTTTATCAAGCTGAAACAAGTTTGAGTTTGTTTTTGACGAGTTCAAAACAAACTTTACTTGGTTTGATATCGAGTTGATATAAAATGTGTTAAATATCAATTTTTTGGTATTTAAATTATCCGTTTGAGAAAATGGTCGTTTAAAAATGAGCCTTAAAATTGTTTATCTTCTGTTTGTGAACAGAAATGGAATTTTATAATCAGATGACTCCTATTGGTGCGCCAATTCGAGGAAAAAGCTCCCAGGTTGCGGGAAGTGAAGTGATTTTAAAACATGTCAAAATTGAGCCTGACAGAGACCTCGAGGAAGAGGAATATGCTTGGGTTGTAGACACTAGGGCTACCCGACATATGTGTGCGAACAGATCATCGTTTTTTAGTTACCAACATCTCAAAGGTGAGAAAATAGTAATGTCAAATTCAACAACTTCCGATATCTTTGGATGCGGTCATGTTCAGTTGAATTTGACGTTTGGGAAAGCATTGATTCTTCGAGATGTCCTGCATGTGCCGGACTTACTGATGAATGTGGTTTTTCGCAAGCCGCCTTACCTACCTAGGGTGCGTGTTGGTATTTGATACATACAAATTCAGACTAATAGATGAAGGCGAGGTAATTGCTGAAGGAACGATAGATGGAGGTCTATGGATGATGGATCTTCGTGTTGTTACATAAAGTAGAAAATGTAATTTCTATTTTAATGTATGGAATAATAAATATTCTTAATGTGTATTGGTTCAAATAATTTTCTTATTATGTTTTGAACCGTTGTTGCCAGTTGAGGCATATATGATTAATACGTTGCAAACGAGAAATAATTTCGTATGACGAATGTACATAAACTCGAACTATTCACCATGCTTCCCCCCACAAGTTCGGAAGGCTGCGTGGGAAATTCTTCAAAATACATATGGAAAGTCGTCCAGGGGTCATATTCGAACCATTCGACAAAATCTAAAAGCGATCCATAAAGGTAACCAAACTATCACCGAGTATATGTTTGGCATCACCGTCTGGGCCATCCTGCCCCAGCTATTTTAGTCAAAATAATTGGCACTTATGGTTTAGAAACCACTGCCTCTGATTTATTACATTGTACTGCTTGTCTTGAGAACAAAGTCACAAATTACCTTTTTCATTATCGTCCTTATCCACTTCCCGTCCCCTTGAATGTTTATTTACTGATTTATGGACATCACCTGTTTTGTCATCTGATGGTTTTAAGTACTATCTTATTTTGGTTGAGCACTTTACGCGATATATCTGGTTCTATCCTCTCGCTAAAAAGTCTGATGTTCATGATACTTTCCTTCGCTTTAGGGCCATTGTTGAAAAATATTTTGATCAATCAATCAAAATTCTTTACTCTGATAATGGCACCGAGTTCACTGTTCTGCGTAATTACCTAGCCACTAATGGTATTTTCTTTTACACCACACCCCCTCGCACCCCGGAACACAATGGCATATCTGAAAGGCGCAATCTTCACATTGTTGAAACTAGACTTGCCATCTTATCCCATGCTAAACTTCCCGCTACCTTCTGGCCTTATGTGTTTGCTACTGTTGTGTACCTTATAAATCGTATGCCTACCCCTGTCCTAAAATTTAAATCACCCTGTGAGTCCATTTTCCAACAACCTCCCAACTATAATAAGCTTCGCATGTTTGGTTGTCTATGTTACCCCTGGCTCCGCCCATATACTGATCATAAACTTCAATCGAGGTCCAAACCGTGTGTGTTTCTAGGCTATTCTCTAACCCAACACGCCTACTACTGTTTTGATCCGAATTCCTCTCGTCTCTATGTATCTCGGCATGTCAAGTTTGTTGAAGATGTTATTCCCTCCATTAACACCACTCATTCCTCCCTAACGCCTTCCCTGCCTATCTCTGACTGGTTGCCTGCACTCTCCACCCTACACCCCACCTCCCATCCCCAATGAACCCTCCTCCCCACCCCCACCTTCACCGGATCCTCCATCACCCCCCTCCAAACCCGACCCCTCCTTCTCCTCCTCCTCCCTATTCATTCTATGTGCACTCGTTCCCAAAACAATATTTTCCGTCCAATTCAAAAACTCAACTTCCACTCTCAACTTACACCTACACCCATAGCTGAACCTACTTCTGTCACCCAAGCCTTAAAATCTCCTCAGTGGAGAACTGCGATGCAAGAATATGATGCTTTGATAAGAAATCATACTTGGGATCTCATTGCCTACGATCCTTCCTTCAATATCATTGGTTCAAAATGGATTTTTCGCACGAAATACAATTCGGACGGCTCTCTTGATCGTTACAAGGCACGACTCATTGCTAAAGGTTTGCTCAACGCCCTGGCATCGATTACTTTGAGACATTCAGTCCAGTAGTCAAGCCCACTACCATCCGTATTGTACTTACCTTGGCTATTTCGCAGGGTTGGTCTCTTCGTCAGCTAGATGTGAATAATGCTTTTTTACAGGGACATTTACAAGAGGCGGTGTATCTTGCTCAGCCGGCTGGCTTTGTCGATTCATCTTGTCCTTCTCATGTCTGCCAGCTTCCCAAGGCAATATATGGTCTAAAGCAAGCCCCCGGGGCTTGGTATGATGAATTAAAAGGGTTCCTTATTGCTTCCAAATTCAAAAATTCACAGGCTGACACTTCACTTTTTATTCATCGTTCTGGCCCATTACTACTCTATGTTCTTGTATATGTCGATGATTTAATTGTTACAGGCAATGATTCGACGGCTGTGGAGAACTTCATCAAATATCTTGGCTCTCGATTTGCGCTTAAAGATCTCGGCTCATTATCGTATTTTCTGGGAATCGAGGTCACTCCTTCTTCGACTGGGGTTCTCTTATCACAACAGCGTTATGTCATAGAATTATTAACCAAGCTCAACTTGCACAATGCGAACTCTGTTGCTACACCACTGCCTACGGAGATCTCGGGCCTAAAAGCTAACGCTGGGGATCCCATGCCCGATCCATCCACCTATCGAATGGTCGTTGGTAGTCTCCAATACCTCACCTTCACACGACCTGATATTGTGTTCGCAGTAAACAAGTTATCTCAATTCATGCATGCACCGACATATGTTCATTGGACACATGCAAAGCGACTTCTTCGTTACTTGTCTGGGACATCTACTTATGGGATACAGCTCCATCGCAATTCACCCCTACTTCTTCATGCATTTTCCGATGCTGATTGGGGAGGAGATAAAGATGACTATACTTCTACCAGTGCACATGTTGTTTATCTCGGCAAAAATGTCATTGCTTGGAGTTCAAAGAAACAAAACACCGTCGCCCGGTCCTCAACTGAAGTAGAATATCGTGCCGTTGCCGCCGCCACTGCTGAATTAAATTGGATATCATTTATTTTGCAAGATCTTGGAGTTCCTCCTTCGCCAACTCAGGTAATTTATTGTGATAATCTCGGAACTACACAATTTTGCGCTAATCCGGTCTTCCACTCTAGAATGAAACATGTAGCTATTGATTATCACTTCATTCGTGATCAAGTTCAAAGAGGCCTCCTTCGCATAAATCATGTCAATGCCTCCGATCAACTTGCTGACTACCTAACAAAGTCTCTTCCAAAACCAAATTTTCTACATCAACGAGCCAAGTTAGGACTCCTCCCTCGTCCAACTTGAGGGGTGGTATTAGTATATATTTAGTATTAGTAAATATATATATTGTATTAATTATATACTAGCTCTAGAATGTTCTATACGGACCTATATATTGTATTCTTTACAATTGTAATTAATCAATACACAATTCATATTCTATTATTACATGTATCATAGAGGCACGACAACCACAAATAATCGGTTAAGATATATTTGACGTCATCTCGTTCCATATCTTATATGGATTTATCCAATCTATTTTCAGTAAACATGGCTAAGTATATGTTATGTGAATCAGGGAACTACCTTAAAATAGGTATCGAAAATATGAATGGTACCCCGCATCTGAAAAAGGGTAAACCCTACCCCCGAGGATCCCCACACCCCCGGTCCCTCAGGATGTGTGGAGATGTAAATCAGAATCCCTCAGTAGCTCAGAATCATGGGCTACCCAAGGCCAGGGTATCATGGTACCCCGCATCTGTATCGTATAATGTATGGTATCTGCTTCTAGAAACACAATAGATTTGTGTATCCAAAAATGATATCATTTAAGGGAAAATCTTATTCTTCTAAAACACCTCTTTCAGTAACCACTTGTTCAATCTGATTGAAGAGTTGTTCCTCAATCATCCATCAATCTCACATTTTTACTTATTTGAACTTTTCCAATTTTCCAAATTTGTATTTCACTAAGTACACATGGCTATTTCTAAAATAGCCATGGAGAGTAATGAAAACTTCTTCCATCTATGGTTTAAACATTCATACGCCGACGAACATCTACATGTGTAGATTTTGGACAAATTTCTAGACGTCTTAATACTTTTCATAAAAAAGTTATGCTTTAGTCATCCTTAGATATACTTATGATCCACGTGATTCATAATACATTCATCATATATCATTAATATGAAATCTGATTATACGTTTATTAAGACTATTTCCAGAATTTCATACACAAAATAAATTAAGTATAATTTAACTCTAGCCATAGAGTTAACTATATTGAGATTTCAGTCGCCTATATCAAGCATATAGTGATTCATTTAGTATTTTAGATTCAACCGACGTTTCAATCTAACCGGAATAACAGTTATTCCTTACAATCGAATTGCTCGTTCGAATCCTAACACTTAACTCAAATGATGTTCTTCACAAGAACTGAAAAAATAAGAATACTTATGTAGTTCCATTCTCATGTTACTAGATTTAGAATAACATAATACAGTTAATGTCACAACTTTTCTTCATTTCTCTTATATATGTTGGAATAATTTAATTTAATTTTTCTAATTTCAATCAAATTCTTCATTAAAGAATTCATAAATCTAATATTTGATTTGAAACTAGACAGATTAATCTCAATCATCAATTTTAAAAGAGCACCGCATAATTATTTTATGGGTCCGCGGCTACTTGTTTAGACACTAGAGAGTTTCTTTTTACTCTTAAAGAAACATTCAAAGCATATGCATCATATTATTTCATTTGAACTCTCATTCATCAAACTACTCATTATATTCCAAATAAATTTAAATTGAAAGATATAATTTATTTCATTTACGACCTGAAAATTATAATTTTTTTCAAAAAAGTTTTATGAGAGGGCATTGTTATTGCATTATTAAGTGATGATTTCTTCAAGACACATTGCATTGTGCAAATTTCAACTTCGTAAAGGTCAAAATCTGCTTTCAACCCCTCGAGAATCGAAATTATGTACAAAATTCCACTCTGGAAGGGTTGAAAACAGATTTCGACCTCTACAAAGTCGAAATTTACACAAGGTGTGGCGCCCGAGTAAATTGACCGTGGTACCATTAACGTGTCCAAATAGGCGCAAAATCAGCATATATATATATATATATATATATATATATATATATATATATCTACTATATTAAAAGTATGAGTGTTTTTCCCCTAAAAAGTGTTTCTCCCTAATTAATTATATTAGAAAATAAAACATGACCAAAAAAAACACGCTTTATTAGAAAAAAAAAACACGCTAAACACGTTATATTTTTAAACAAAAATGTCAATTAAAACACACTTTTCAATCCTAAACTAAATTAAAAAAACAAATACGCACACTTTTCAAAAATAAAAATAAAAACACACGTTAGAAATCAATTAAATCCATAAAAAAAATTCTTACACATTTACATGTCAATTCTAAGTAATAAAAAATACACACATGTTAAATCTCTATCTCTACTATCTCTATCTCTATCTCTACTATATTAAAAGTGTGAGTGTGTTTCTCCCAAAAAATGTTCCTCCCTGATTAATTTATTTCAATAAATTATATTAGGAAATAAAACATGACCAAAAAAAACACGCGCTTCATTAGAAAAAAAAAACACGCTAAACACGTTAGATCTTTAAACAAAAATGTCAATTAACACACACTTTTCAATCCTAAACTAAATTTAAAAAAAAAGGACGCACACTTTTCTCCAAAAAAAAAACAAAAACAAAAAAACAAAAAAAAAAAACAAAAACAAACAAACAAACGTTAGAAATCAATTAAATCCATAAAAAAATTCTTACACATTTACATGTCAATTCTAAAAAACAAATACACACATGTTAAACCTTCCAAAAAAAAGCATTACAAACACAAGTATAATTATCTTGTTTAATTTTTTTCCCCAAATTAATAATAATAATAATAATAATAATAATAATAATAATAATAACTGAAAGAGCACAATCTCATGGGAATCGATGCAGCAGATTTCAAAGCCCTTTCAAAATTTTCTAATGGTGAGGTTCTCGGTCTATAGGCCGAACCTTAAACATTTGCATAGGTTTTATCTTCGTTTAGGTTTAAATCTTTTTTTCCTATGGCATTGCTCGATAATAAGCATGCCTTGATTAAACCTGAGCTTTCTATCTACGTTTCTGGCATGTTGCTAAAAATCCAATGTAATTATATAAACAGTTGGTTGATTTTTTTGGCCATAATTGAGATGCGTCTTTGGCCATGTTTGGATGGGTCCTACTGAATTATTTCTCCCTTTGTTTAACAAAAATTGTCTAATTTCAAGTTTCCCTTTGTTTAATACGGTTTATCTATGACGAATTGCATCTTTGTTGGTCGGCCTCTTCCAATTGACTCCACTACTACTATTGAACAAAGAAAGCCTACTATGCGCGTGTGATGGTTGAAGTTGATTTTCTTATTTCTTGAGGAGACCTAGAAAATTGTCTGAGACTAATCATCCTAGGTACTGTTGGACATCAAAGGTATAGACCTCTCCTAAGAAATTTGGTTGCATCCATAAGGACATTAACTTGAGATCCCTTGCTTAAGCTACCAAAGCCCCTTTCACTTAGGCTCGTGTGGTTTGTATTTGGATTGGGAATGAGGATTATGGGTTTTGGCAGATGATTATCAATGAATCATGGCCTTCATTATAAAGTCTCACAACTGTGAATTAATAGCCTGCTCACCCACATATAAGTGTGAGACATAAAGGTTTTGTTAACTTGTGTTAGCCCTTTTATACCAAGAAAGGATGACGGTCTAAGTAGTTGACCAAATCATTTATGACTCTTTTAGCGCCGCCAGCCCCAATTCAGGGGCGTTACAAAATGGTATTTAAAGCCGACTATCAAACGGACCTAAGTGACAAACCGTGAGAGACGGTGGGGGTGATGTATGAAAAATATATGATCAAATTATAAGACTTTTTATTATTATATTTATGATATTTTAGTATAATTTCATATAAATGCATTAAAAACTTATAAAAATCATAGTTAGTTATAATTAGATGCATAAGTTATAAAAACGATAAAAATGATGGTTTTTGTCGATTTACGTTTGGTGTTTCGTTGAGTTTGTTGCGTAATCAAATGTGTACCGAGATTCCAAAATATGACATACTTTGAAGCATAAATCATGAGTTTTTGTGGGATAAAAGATTATGCCAAAATCTAACAACTTTGAGCAGATCAAATCGACCTTAGTGTTTCTACCGTGATTCATCTTCAACGGACATTTGATCTAACTTAGAGGCATTTTCAGAGAAAAGTCCTTGATGAAAGTTGTAGACCTTCAAAAGAGCTTTCCAACGAATATCAAATCATGTCAATCTGAGGTCTACAGCTCGAGATAGGTTTTTACAAACATCGATATGTTGTATGTCCGCACGCTACGAGAAGGCCGAATATTGCGAAAAATCTCTCAAACCGGGCCCACAAATCTCGACAAGGGAATATATATCGTGTAGCCGGCACGCAGCGCTGGTGGTGGTCCGCACGCGCCGCCTTGTGATATGGCCTATAAATAGACCTCAAGTGCAACCATTTTGAAGGGTACCAATGCATATATCTCTCTTCTATATATCTCTATAGTTTCGTTTTGTTGTTTTTAGTTAAATAAAAGTCGTAAACGGCACTCTGCCGGAATAATCTCAGAGTATAAAGTCTCGTTATAATGCTTATAGGATGTATCAAGGCTCATTGATGTCAAGGAGTTGCTATTTCGGATGATACAACTCAATGCTTCAATTGTAACCTGGTAACTTTTCTAATGTATTTATGTTTATGTATTAATTATAGTATCTATATTTTAGTTATTATGTTGTTAGGCTAAACTTAGTATCTAGCCAAGATATGAAATTGGATTAGTAATATCTTTTTATGGAAATGGATGATGACTATACTAAAATTGGATAAAAATCGGTTATAATGAATCTCTTTCTATATTCGTATTGAATTAGCTACTTGATATGAAAGAATTCATAATCTAATTATTAATTGACGCCTCGTAGTTAGGTTATGAACTCGTTAATAGAAAGACCGGAGGTAAAATTGGCCGAGTGAAAACGTGACAACGGAATCCGATTTCTGAACCGGGGTAGATTTGTTTCGGGAGAAACAAACTCTTATTGAAATATGTACTCGAGAGATTATTACGCTTAATTCGTTTGTTTAATTGACATACCTTAAAATTGGCCGAATGACAAAACGGAAGTGACCCATGCTTGAGGATGACCTTGGACAAATGATTGGACATATGACAATTTCGGATGCTCGTGTGAGAATGAATTGTTTAGTTTAGAGTGCACCGTTTCGTATAATTGATTTAACTTAAAATAAAGATCGAGCACATCCAATTTCACTAAAAGATATAATGATTCAATAACATATTCTTGGCTAGTCTATAATTATAATATCTATCTCCTCCCTTAGATATTGTTTTGGTACCTATATATACTTATATCTATATATATATGATTATATATATATTTTTATACTTATATATATCTATTTTAGTTTTATGCTTTTATTTATTGTTTGTTAGTTTAGAGTTTGGTTGGATGATAAAATTGCGACTTAGATTGATATAATAATGCTTTCTTGGTGTTTAATCACACGGTGAATTACCAAGTTTTCCCCGAGGATCGACACGACTCATCACTCTATCACTACAATTTGACCCGGTACAATCGCCGGTAAGGATTGATAGCATAGAAAAGGTCCGTCGACTTTTGGCGCCGTTGCGGGGACGACGCTAATTCATTGTGTTCGAATGATTTCTACTTATATTAACTCAAAAGTCTCGAGGATAAGTCAACACTCTTCTTACCCCATTTCTATTTTTCTTTTCGTTGGTACTTACCTAATAAGTAAGTTACCAATCTTTACTTTTATCGATTTCAACTATTTTCGGTTTTCGTTAGTTGATGACCAGAAAGAGTAAGGCCCCACTTACTCCTTATAAGCCTGACATAGATACTTACGAAAGGCGGTTAAGAGCAGAAAGAAAACAAGGTCATACTAGTCAGGGAAATCCTGACGGAGAATCATCATCAAATCAAAATACGAAAATGGTCAAAAAAGCGATTGATGAAACACCGAACAAGGGCTAGATCATGCTCGAGGCATGGCCAAAATCTTAATCGTGGTCTACCAATACCAAATAACCGAATAGAAATAATCAAAATCGGAACCGAACAATCGTAATAATAACCCACCAAATCCGAGACCTATTTGTGATCGGACCTTAAGAATAAACCGGACTAATAATCCAATTCGTTTACCCAATGAAGGAGCAAATAATTTTGAAATAAAATCTCATCTTTTGGTCTAATTGACGAAGAGCCCAATTTCTAGGAGAGGATGATGAGGATCCACATCACCATCTCTATCTTTTCAAGAATTGTGCAATCTGACCAAAAGTCAAGGTGCTCATCGTGAATTAACAAGGATGTCTATGTTTCCTTTTTCTTTAAAAGGAAGAGCACGGGATTGGTTTATGTCACTCCCACATCATTCATTGACTAGTTGGGAGGAAATTCAAACCGAGTTTTTAAAGCAAAGATTTTACTCCGGGTAGAAATTTGGAATTAAAGGTCGAAATTGCCAACTTTAGACAAGGATCTCAAGAAACGCTGGGAATGCGTGGGAGAGATTTAAAAGTTGCTAAGATCTTGTCCCGATCATGGTTATTCCTTAGATATGCAAATCCAACTTTTCTCGTCAGTAAATTAAGGAAAGATTCACGCGGATGTAGATCATGCATGTGGTGGTTCATTAATGATAGTTTACGATGCTATAGAAAAGATTTCCAAAAATAACAGAATGTGGGAAACCGGTTCTAGCACCAGGAAAGTAGCATTTGCAGGAGAATGCACATCGAATATGGAAGTTCTAGCACACTTGGAGAATTTGAGTAGGAAATTTGACAACCTACTGAGCTAGTAGGATCAGAAACCGAGAAACTATCATATCAAATGACTACTCAAGTCATGATAATGCGTCATTAGGGATAGAAGAACCAGAAGGATACTCAAGGGAAGAGGTGAGTTTTTTACAACAGCATAGGAATTTGAACAACGCGTATTCAAACTCCTTTAATGCTATTAGAAGAGAGCACCCAACTTTTAGATGGTCTGAAAACCCTAATAAGCCGGGACAACCGCCATATCCGATTCAAGATAAGAATCCATATAGTAATCAAGTTCATCAAGGAAATACATCAAATCGGAACCTACAATCGTTACCTCAAATCTTATCCACAACATACTACTCAAACTATACCAGTCACCCAAAGTTCAACCCAACCGAAGGAGTTGATAAATGGGATAAATTAATGGAAAATATGATGGGTGTAGTATCTACTCAAGCTCGAGAATATAGAAACTATGATAACTTCTATAGGTTCGAGTCTCTAAGGATATGACTATGTTGAAAACGTCTATGGGTGGACATGATACGAGAATGAGAACTATAGAAGCATCGTTAAGGAATATGGAAGATCATTTGAGTAGAGAAGGAGAACGTAATAAACAGTAGACCTCCGGGAGGATTACCAAGTAATCTTGAAAGAAACCCGAGAGAGGTAAATCTTGTGATTACGAGAAGTAGGAAATATTGTGAAGATACTAGAGCAGTAAAACACAGGAAACAATGAGGTAGAAAATGATTTAAATGGTAATATCATAAAGGAAAAGGACGAACTTGAATTTCTTGATGAAGAGGAAGAAATTATCGAAGAATTCTTAAAACAGAATAATGTTGAACTGAAATTGAAGGTGAAAAATGGGTAAAAGTCCCTAGAAGAATTGAAAGATCCTATGGATAAGGACACGAGAACCCTATTTAAGGAACATGTCAAGTAAAATCGGGGGAGAAAACAGGAAGATTTAAAAGTAATCGAGAAGGATAAAGTTGATCTGAGGGATGTTTTAAAGGAAAAATCTCAAGATAATGAAACTTGGCGATCAAGTAATGCTCAAAGATTCAAGGAGAAAGGAAAAGAGAAAATGACTTCAGAACCAAAGGCTATAAATCTAGAATCTTTGCCTTATCCACCGAAAGATCAAATTAAAAAGATAAAAACTGATAAGAAATATGCTCGTTTCCTTGACACTTTTCGTCATATTCATGTCAATATCCCTGTTATAGAAGCTTTAGTCAACATGCCTGCCTATGGAAAGTTTCTTAAAGATATCCTATCTAATAAAAAGCGATTAGAAGAATATGAGAATATATGCCTTAATGAAGAATGTTCTGCAATACTTCAGCATCGACTACCTCCTAAACTTAAAGATCCTGGTAGTTTCACTATCCCATGTGAAATTGGAGGATTTCTGTTTAAGAAAGTATTGTGTGATCTAGGAGCAAGTATCAATCTCATGTCTTATGAGGATTATAAGAAACTAGGAATAGGAGAGCTTACGAATCTTGAAATGACCCTTCGGATGGCGAGATAGATCAATTAAACATCCTAAGGGAATAATCGAGGACGTGTTGGTTAAAATTGATAAATTTTACTTCCCATGAGACTTTGTAATAATGGAAATGGAAGAAGGATATTCAGCGCCAATTATTCTAGGTCGACCATTTCTAGCTACTGAGGAAGGACTTTGATAGATGTTCAAAAGGTGAACTAACACCGAGAGTTAATGAGGATAAAGTTTCGTTCAATATCTTCAAAGCTATAAACCATCCATACAAAGAACCTGAATCATGTTCTTTTATAGATGAATATTCTACTATCTGGGATGCCAAATCTAAAGGTTATGAAAATACATTAGAAGAATGTTTGGCATTTTCTATCTATAAAGAAGATGAAGATGATCTTTGAAATGAAAGAAGTAATCCTTTATTTAGATAAAGGAGGGTTTGTTAAACATCCATGGCATCAAAATTTGAAATTGGAAATGGAAGGACCAGTTTAAAACCATCAGTAGAAGATCCACCAAGGAATCTGGAGTTGAAACCACTTCCTTCGAATTTGAAATATGCTTTTCTTGAAAATGATAATCTGTTACCTATTATCATTTCATCAACCTTAACAAAAGAACAAGAGGATCAATTACTAAGAATGTTAAGAGAACATAAGAAAACTTTTGGATGGACAGTGGCAGATATCAAAGGAATTAGCCCTGAGATTTGTGTTCACAAGATTATTTTGAATGAAGAAGCTAAACCTTGTATTCAGCCACAACGCCGCCTCAACCCAAATTTGCAAACAATCGTTAAGAAAGAGGTCATTAAGCTATTAGAAATGGGAATAATCTTTCCCATATCAGATAGTGAATGGGTAAGTCCGACTCAAGTAGTTCCAAAGAAAGGAGGTTTCACGGTAAAAGAAAATGATAAAAATGAATGGATTCCGACAAGGGAAATTACAGGATATCGAATGTGTATTGACTTTCGGAAACTGAATGATCATACTAAAAAGGATCATCATCCACTTCCATTCATCGTGCAGATGTTGGAAAGATTGAGTGGACATAAGTATTACCGCTTTTTAGATGGTTATTCAGGTTATTTACGATATTCATTGCAAAGCAGAGATAGAGAAAAACTACTTTCACTTGTCCCTATGGAACTTTTGCTTATAAAAGAATACCATTCGGATTATGTAATGCACCTGCTACATTTCAAATGATGTATGATGGCAATATTTTACGATATGGTGAGAAATTCTTAGAAATTTTTATGGACGACTTTAGTGTTTATGGAGATTCTTTTGATAAATGCTTATCACACTTAGAACGCGTTTACAACATTTGTGAAGATACCAACTTGGTTCTAAAGCGGGAAAAATGTCATTTGATGGTATCTGAAGGAATTGTAATAGGTCATAGAATCTCAAGTAGGAATTGAAGTTGATAAAGCTAAAGTCGAAGTAATTGAAAAATTACCTCCACCAATTAATTTGAAAACGTTAAGAGGATTTCTTGGACATGCAGGATTTTATAGAAGGTTTATTGCAGATTTCTCAAAAATAGCAAAGCCCCGAGTCATTTGCTAGAAAAGAAGTACCTTTTAACTTTGATGATAAATGTATGGAAGCCTTTAAGACCCTAAAAGCGAAATTAACTATCATGCACGATATTAGTAGCACCAGATTGGGATTTGCCGTTTGAAATTATGTGTGATGCAAGTGATTTAGTTTGTAGGAGCTGTTTTAGGTCAACGGTATAACAAAATTCTCAAAGCTATCTACTATGCTTCTCACACATTAAACGCATTTCGACTTAATTATGCAACTAATGAGAAAGAAGCGTTGCTATTGTAATATTTGCCTTAGATAAGTTTCGATCATATATTGTTGGTTCTAAGGTAATAGTCTACACAGACCATTCGAAACAAGTATCTTTTAAGTAAGAAAGATGCCAAACCGCGTCTTCTTAGGGGATTCATTACTTCAGAATTCGATATTGAAATTAAGGATAAAAAAGGAAGTGAAAATGTAGTAGCAGATCATCTAAGCAGGATGGATAATGATGAAGGAAAAGGAAAAGAAATTCAGGATTCGTTTCGGATGAGAAGCTGTTTAAGATAGATACTCCTTCAACCATGCGATTATTAAAAACTAGAATACCATCAAAGGAAGATTCGCCATGGTTTGGGGATATTGTTAACTACATTACTCGTAAGTACATCCCACCTCATTGGACTTGGCAAATGAGTAAAAGAAGTTCTTTTACGACTTAAAGTTTTATTATTGGGATAAACCGGATCTTTCCGAAGATGCTCGAGATGGAATAATTAGGAAATGTATTCGATAGTGAAATTTTAAGTGTATTATCATTTTGTCATGATCGTGAGGCGGGAGGTCATCATGGAGGATGGAAAGCGCTTTCAAAGTTTTACAATGTGGTTTCTATTGGCCTACACTATATAGAGATGCATATAAATATGCAAAATCTTGTGAATCATGTCAAAAATGGGGAAATATATCGAAAAAACATGAAATGCCTATGCAACCGATTTTAGAATGTGAGCTATTTGATGTTTGGGGCATAGATTTCATGGGACCTTTCCCTATATCTTTTGGAAAAAGATTTATTCTAGTAATGGTAGATTATGTTTCTAAATGGGTAGAAGCTGAAGCTCTCCCCACTAATGATACCAGAGTAGTGCTAAGGTTCCTTAAAAAGAATATATTCACACGATATGGCATTCCGAGGGCTATCATTAGTGATAGAGGTTCACATTTTTGTAACCGACCATTTACTAAGATAATTGAGAAATATGGTGTAACTCATAAACTTGAACACCCTATCATCCACAAACTAGTGGGATGGTAGAGGTGTCTAATAGAGAAATTAAAAGAATCGTGGAGAAGACAAGTGGACTCGAATCGTAAAAGCAAAAGCGAAAGACTTGATGATGCATTATGGGCATACTGTAACGACCTTTAAAACACCGATTAATTTGTTCTCCTTACAAATTAGTATTTGGAAAATCTTGTCATCTCCTGTTGAATTAGAACACCGAGCTTTATGGGCTATTAAATTTCTAAACTTTGATCCTAAAGTCGCCGGTGATCATAGATTACTTGATTAATGTAACTAGAAGAATTTCGACTCGATTCTTATGAAAATGCTCGAATCTACAAGGAACGCACGAAAGCTTTTCATGATAAGAAAATCTATAGTCGTGAGTTCCATATAGGTGATCGAGTACTTTTATATAATTCACGTTTGAAGTTGTTTCCAGGAAAGCTTAAATCTAGATGGACAGGTCCATATGACGTAACAAAAATCTATAAGTCCAGGAGTGTTGAACTAAGCGATGGAAAAACAACTTTTATAGCCAATGGACACAGGTGAAATTGTTCGTGGAAGTGAAGGATACCTCAATGGAAGAAGTATTATTACTTATCGACCCTCCAACGAATTGAGGAAGCGAGAATTTTAAACTCGGCCGATGATTACGGTACTATCTTTCTAATTCACCTTTTAATATGCATTTTAAAGTAGTTTCGTCTTTTACCGGATAGACGTAAAAAACTGGATGCCTTTCATAGATAGAATAAAAGTTTTTATTTTACTTTTAAGATTAAGTCTAAATAAGGATGTCGCCTTTAAGATAGAAGCCTTAGTTTCTAAATTAAATAAGGAATTATTAATCAAGTCGAGAAAGAGAACTTTGTAATGGAAATTCAAGGAGTGCAATAAAAGAAGAGCAAGGTTTTTAATGAAGTGTAGAATCTGTGGAAAAATGGAACATCTTTGTCGAGTGTGGAAAAAATACAACCATATCCAGGATGAGTGTTTGAATGTTATTAAGAAGGGAACGATTAGGTGGTTATCCGAAAATCCCGAGGGAATACAAAGAGATAATTCAAACGCATCACTCCTAGGAGAAAGGTTAAGGGACCGTTATGATAACAATCTTGAGGATCTGAGATTGAGGGAGTTAGCAAAAAATCCTAAGAATTTCAGTGTGTGTTTTAATTTTTCAAATTTTAATTAAATTTCGTATTTTTAAAGTTATTTTTCTAAACTTAAAAAGAAAAATATTTTTTTTTATGAAAAATTTATAATAAACCTATTTTATCATGTAAAGTAGGTATATTATATCAAAAATATGTGATTTCAATATTATATTAGTTTTTATATTTTATCAAGTTTTATATAGAAAAATCGTATTAAACTTAGTTTTTAACTATCTACTTTTTGGTTTGACTTAGTTTTTGTTATGTTTGTTTTGTACGTTAAACGTTTGATGCACTCTCGGGGTAGTGCACATTGTTATTTTGTATCTTTTTCGTAGTTTTCGGATGTTTTTAGATCTTTTCCCCACGTTTTAGAAATATGCAGAATCTATTGTCAGAAAATAAATTCTGGATCAAGCTAGAAATTGAAATATCTCTGACTGAGCACTATTTGACCGGCACGCGCCGGTTGGTGTCCGGCACGCGCCGGTGTAGTAGGCTGCAGGATCTTCTCAGGATATTTCCATTTGATCCAAGCTTTGTCTATAAAGGAAACAGATCGAGATTCCTAAAATGCTCATTCCCTTCCTTTGCCTTTAATTCTCTTGCTATAAAAAGTTTAAAATGTCCGATCGTTCATCCAGAAATGATTATTCACCTCCACATACACCAAATTCTGTCATTCCAAATCCATTTTTCATCAAATCCCTTACGAGCCTATGTATGCTTGGTTCACAACCCTTACATAAGTAATTTCAATCAATCACGGTGTTGATTGAAAGGGTTTAAATTTGAGAAAGGTTGACAATCAATGGCGTTTACGAGAATGTCGGTAGATGGGTGGGACTATTTTTGTCGTATGCCGAGAGGTAGGATTAATGTTCTTGTGGTAAGAGAATTCTATTCAAGATTTTGAAGCTCATCTTGTGTGTCGTTAACACGATCACATTTACAAAGTGAGAGGAGTTGTTGTTCCTTTCACTTCTACCAACATAAATCAAATTTTCTTGATTCCACGGGTCCAAACTTCACCTAGTCATTTTGAGTACCAATGGAGATTGGATACACTGACGGTTTTATTACAAAATATTCGGAAGCTTGTCCACTCTTGTTCTACAATTATGATATTGATCAAAATGTCTCTACAATCGCTTTGCTTCCCCATCTTAGAACGTGGAGGCGATTCATCAATTCACGTGTTTATCCAACTGTTAAATTTCGGAAGTTAGTGATGATGAATTGATGCTTCTATATGCGATTACTACTGGAGCTGTTATAGATTGGGGGGTGCTGATTCAGAAATCAGCTGTGAGTTTTGCGTTCGGGAGAAGACCGAATTATCATCCTTTACCATTTGGATGGTTGATTTCTAGGTTATGTGTTCGTTTGGCAAGGGTTCGGAAAGAGCGACAGATGAATATTTTCCAGCTCGTATTCCTCGTGTTGGGCTTTTACCAGTCGATATTCCGGGAGGATCGTCAAGTGGTGAAAATTAGATAACTATGTTGGTAGAAAAGAAGGAATAAAAAATAATAAGAGTAGTAATGCGATGCGTTAGTATAAGTCACAATAAATTAAAATAAGTTAGTTTAAAAAATTAGTTTAAATTAGTTTAACTTAATTTATGGTTTTCTAGTTTAACACTCCTAGTAGTTTTAAGTTCTGTTTTAGTATTGTAATATATTTGCATGTTTTTAATTTATGTTTTTAAATGTTTTTCTTTTATATTATATAAACGCTCGTCTATTTGACACCTAAAATAATCTACCATGATAGAATTCATTTTATTTTCTAATCCAATTTTTACTACTCATTAGCCATCGGACGATGCCAATTGTAAGTGGGAGTAGATTGGTTAGTAAATAAATTGAATTTAATACATCAAATACTTACACACTTAGTTTAATAAGCAATAATATATAATTATTTGATAAAATGATATATTTGGATAGAATAAATTTTTAATTAAGTAAAGTAATCTTGATATATTATTCTTATATTAATTATGTCTATTTTAGATTTTTAATAAGATTTTAAGTATATATATCTTGATAAATATTATGAAATATATTTTTATGAAATTAGACAAAAGTTACTTATAATTATAATGAAATTTTAGAATAATTTTCTTTTCAAGACAAAGTATGAAATTGGAATCGGATTAGGGATGATGAGATTTTGGCATAACTTTGATAAACCAGAGCCAAATAAGCCTACCCGAACATAATTTCCAATTTTGTCCCCACCTCACTTTGTAGAGTGATCAAGACCTCACTCAAATAAATAGCCATTATTATTAACTAGAAATTACCAACCCTAACTTAATAATGGTCTACATTTCTTTGAAAATCCCGCAAGTTTAGTATGTATTTATGGATAGCGGTGATGACATCGAAATTTGGTATATCTTTGAGATTGAAATGAATGTTATTCGGAAGGCGATTTATTATCAAATATGGTTATTCTCGAAAAAAAAAAAACAAAATCTAAGAACAGAGTATTATAGGTATCTTTTTCTGCTTTTTGATCGACAACCCAAAAATAAAATATCGAGATAAAGTTGCTCGATGATAGTAGTCCACTAGGGTATTATCACGAAATGTCCTATTCTTTGGGAATGAAGGTATATGCTATAAATCGATGAAAAGAAAAAGTCGAATCAAAACTATCAAGAATTATCACGAGTTTAAGGAAACCGGATTCGTGATTTTCGATCGAAAGAGTAGTACTCCGATCAATCTTGATAAAGCAATGCCTATGTTCTTAAGTTCTTGTTTATGTAAAAAAAAAAAAAAAAAAGAAAACCATATTTTGGAAGTTATTAAAGTTGAAAATTGAAAACAGTGTCAGGAGTGTTACTGATTGAGAAATTTTTGATCAGAAGATGAAGGTGTAAGTACGTACGACTTGCTTCTATCTCTTTTGATTTCCCTTTGTTATCCTTTTCGATTAGCCAACTACCCTGAGCCTGAACGTTACAAGCCAATTTGCCAACTACTTGACTTAGTCATTGATTCCGATAAATCATACATTGGAGATTAAAAGTTGTTCTAAATATTTTATTTATACTTATAAAGTAATTCATGAAAATTTCATTTAAATAATATTTTATAACTAGTTTATTAAGTTATATACATTTTTTTATCTTCTTAATATCTTAGATAGATGAAATTAATATAATTATAATATTGACAAAGATACGTTACTAAGTTAGGAATTTATTCTAGAAGAATTATATTATCGCTTATTTTGCCTTAGAGGACGATCAAAAGCTAAGTGGGGAGTTGTGATGTATGAAAATATATGATCAAATTATAAGACTTTTTATTATTATATTTATGATATTTTAGTATAATTTCATATAAATGCATTAAAAACTTATAAAAATCATAGTTAGTTATAATTAGATGCATAAGTTATAAAAACGATAAAAATGATGGTTTTTTGTCAGATTTACGTTTGGTGTTTCGTTGAGTTTGTTGCAGAATCAAATGTGTACCGAGATTCCAAAATATGACATACTTTGAAGCATAAATCATGAGTTTTGTGGGATAAAAGATTATGCCAAAATCTAACAACTTTGAACAGATCAATCGACCTTAGTGTTTCTACCGTGATTCATCTTCAACGGACATTTGATCTAACTTAGAGGCATTTTCAGAGAAAAAGTCCTTGATGAAAGTTGTAGACCTTCAAAAGAGCTTTCCAACGAATATCAAATCATGTCAATCTGAGGTCTACAGACTCGAGATAGGTTTTTACAAACATCGATATGTTGTATGTCCGCGCGCGCCGGAGAAGGCGAATATTGCGAGAAAAATCAAACCGGGCCCACAAATCTCTCGACAAGGGAATATATATCGTAGCCGGCACGCGCGTGGTGGTCGGCACGCTGGCGGCCTTGTGATATGGCCTATAAATAGACCTCAAGTGCAACCATTTTGAAGGGTACCAATGCATATATCTCTCTTCTATATATCTCTATAGTTTCGTTTTGTTGTTTTTAGTTAAATAAAAGCTGTAAACGGCACTCTGCCGAATAATCTTTGTAGTATAAAGTCTCGTTATAATGCTTAGAGGATGTATCAAGGCTCATTGATGTCAAGGAGTTGCTATTTCCGGATGATACAACTCAATGCTTCAATTGTAACCTGGTAACTTTTCTAATGTATTTATGTTTATGTATTAATTATAGTATCTATATTTTAGTTGTTATGTTGTTAGGCTAAACTTAGTATCTAGCCAAGATATGAAATTGGATTAGTATTATCTTTTTAGGGAAATGGATGATGACTATACTAAAATTGGATAAAAATCGGTTATAATGAATCTCTTTCTATATTCGTATTGAATTAGCTACTTGATATGAAAGAATTCATAATCTAATTATGAATTGACGCCTCGTAGTTAGGTTATGAACTCGTTAATAGAAAGAACTGCGAGGTAAAATTGGCCGAGTGAAAACGTGACAACGGAATCCGATTTCTAAACCGGGGTAGATTTGTTTCGGGAGAAACAAACTCTTATTGAAATATGCACTCGAGAGATTATTACGTTTAATTCGTTTGTTTAATTGACATACCTTAAAATTGGCGAATGACAAACGGAAGTGACCCATGCTTGAGGATGACCTTGGACAAATGATTGGACATATGACAATTTCGGATGCTCGTGTGAGAATGAATTGTTTAGTTTAGGAGTGCACCGTTTCGTATAATTGATTTAACTTAAAATAAAGATCGAGCACATCCAATTTCACTAAAAAGATATAATGATTCAATAACATATTCTTGGCTAGTCTATAATTATAATATCTATCTCTCTCCCTTAGATATTGTTTTGGTACCTATATATACTTATATCTATATATATATGATTATATATATATTTTTATACTTATATATATCTGTTTTAGTTTTATGCTTTTATTTATTGTTTGTTAGTTTAGAGTTTGGTTGGATGATAAAATTGCGACTTAGATTGAGATAATAACAGTTTCTTGGTGTTTAATCACACGGTGAATTACCAAGTTTTCCCTGAGGATCGACACCTGACTCATCACTCTATCACTACAATTTGACCCGGTACACTGCCGGTAAGGATTGATAGCATAGAAAAGGTCCGTCAGGGGGCCACCTTTAAACTCCTCTGGTAGGGAAAAAATTGGGACAAGTTCTGGCCATGACGCCAGTCTTTTATAAGGGGGAGAATGTAATGTCCTATATCTGTAAAGTAATAGCTTGTTCACCCCCATATAAGTGTAAGACATAAAAGTCTTGTCAACTCAGGTTAGCCCTTTAAGACCAAGCAAGGACGACGGTCTAAGCAGTTGACCGGATCATTTATGACTCATTTAGCATCGCTAGACCCAAGTTCTGAGGCGTTACATTCATATTGTCATTTTTGCAGTTGTATTAAACATCAGGAGCAGGGGTGCCCCAGGAAGCATCATAATTATATGATTGTAAATACTAAGGAAACTCGAGCTAAGCCTCAACATTAGTATATTAGAAGAGGTATTCAAGGACCATTTCATGGAGAATAAAGGGTAATTAATGTGAAAAGGGGTTAATGATGGAGCATGAGAATGATTTCGCAACCAGGACACCTGTTTTAGGTCTTATACAAAACAGCTGGAAAATCAAAAAATTGTGTTGAGGACTAAAAGTAGATTAAATATGGATCAATTGGTAAATGGAGAGGTCTGAAATGGCATGGACAAAGGGAATTAGACTTTACCTGTTTTTACATGCAATTCAAATGAAATGCAATCGATGATAAGTGTTCCATTACTAAAGGTTTAAGAATTGTTTGATGATGATCTTGTTATTGCATGGCTTTCTTCGAGTATAGGCGTAAAGTTGAAGAAGTAAAGCATGAAGCACACGGCCTCGCAGCATGGTGTGGTGTCTTCGGGTGAGGATTCGAAAGGATGTGGGCATGAGGGATGTAAAATGTTGCAACAGGTATCAATGGATGATTTATGCTTTATATCAGATGCACATTTGAAGGCGGCCATTAAAACGCATTTCCTCCCATATTCAATGTCAATAAATAGGAACATATCAAAGCACAACATCATGGCAATGAAAGACCAGCAAGATCGGGATAATTAAACCATGTTCACAGATGGGTTGTCCTTGGATGAGGGGTCAGAGGATTCTTTTGGAGATTTTGCGGTTGGATCATCTTTTAGTA
The DNA here is from genome assembly GCA_026214975.1 of Gentiana macrophylla. Lineage (NCBI taxonomy): Eukaryota > Viridiplantae > Streptophyta > Magnoliopsida > Gentianales > Gentianaceae > Gentiana > Gentiana macrophylla. The sequence goes on from CM047815.1 coordinate 28,796,841, forward strand.
TGAGACCGATGGTTGTGAAAGGAAACAAAAGATAGAAATAATTTTTAACAAATCTTACAAGAAGTAAAGGACCATGATCGAGACACTTATTCGCAATCAGAATCACAGGGAAACCTAAAGGCTAAAAAAGGATCCATGTAGAGAGAAAGTAAAAATATCCACTTTAAAACAAAAATTGTGATTTTTAATTTTTGTGTTAGTTGCTAACATAGATGAGTGATTTTCGGTTCTTATTCAATTTTTGCTCAACAAACGTACTATTTCCTCTTATTCCCTTTTCCCATTTAGGTTATAAATATGAGGTTTTAATGAGGTGGGGTCAGTGTTGAGGAGGTTTAGAATTTTTTGAAAGTGGGTTGGGTCGTTTGTTGTATCTGTTTCTTTCTTTTCATATATCTGTTAATTTGATTCTTTAAAAAAAATTAATAATAATAATAATTGTGTTTAAATTTTTGATGATTATCAAAATTATACGAATGATATAAATGTGTGGTTATTAAATATAATATATACATAGATATAATTATAAGATGACTTAACAAATCATTATTGATTGCTATGATATTAAAAATCCCCCTCATCTAACATCATAATTAATATAAGTTTCATTTGTTAATTATAGCTTTTTGTCCAGAAGGACAAAATTATTAAAAAATCGGGATAGAAAGAAACTGTAATTTAATAAGGATAAAAGTAACAATTATAAAGTAACAAATATGAAGTAACAAATATGGAATAGAGTAAATATGAAGTAATAATTGTGAAACACAAAGTAACATTAACACGTGAAGTAACAATTTTAAAATAACAATTGTGATTTTTGTCCTTTATAATCATGAAAATATTACTTTTGTCCTTCCAGACCCATTTATTAATTTTTTTTGTCCTTGTGGCCCCTTCCCCCTATTAATTATGATTGCCAACTTTTTTTTTTTTTTTTTACTTTTTAATATGTTTCTTGATTTTTTCAATAAATATATATACCTTGTAAGATAAATTTATTGGTTCTTCAAAAATTTCATTAAATTTGGATGAATATGAATTTTAAATATCTTTCCGAAAAAAATATATAACAAAGTTGCAAATAAGCATGGTATGTCACAATATATAATTATAATATAAGTTAATTGGAGACTCATTTATGGTGTTTTATGATTGAAGATGCACATAAACACACGATTAGTGAATCACGCAGAGAATTATGTTTAGAATGAAGCTCAATTCCATTAGTGAACCTTGTATAGAATGTAATTATGTACACAATGCATTAAAATCCAAATACGTGAGTAGTCAATTATATCTTAGGTTCACTAATGATTTTTATGATGGTATGTTCTGATGCGAACCAAATACCCAAAGGCATTGTTTGAACGCTAACACCAAAGAATCCAATTGGAATGGATTTGATGGGTAGATCGAATCATCAAGTTTCAATTTTAGTTACTTCTCACAGAACCTTGATAAAAAATAAAAATAAAAAGAGTTACTAGCATTAATTGATAAGCCGTGATTTAGGGGGTTTGTTTCGAAAAGGAGGGTGACTTGAATTATATTATTCATCAAAAGTTTTTTTTTTATTATTATTTTTTATTTATATCCACTGGTGTTAAATTTGTAATAACATTTACTAGATTCTCATATTTGTCTAAGCACATCTACACTTAGTCCGTATATCATTTTATCCATAAATAAAATTCATGTTACATAAAAGTATGATAAAATTATGGTATATAATTAATTTTGTTTTTAATATTTATTTTATCAAAAAAATTAAGTTCACATATAAGAAAGAAATTAGAATTATTTATTACAATTAGAGATAACACCTCACATTTTGGGCATATGATATTTTAGTGATGTTATTTAGGTTTGGAAATTTTTGAAATACCAGAGACATGAAAGAAATCTTATATCCACCAAGCTTCTTCATTATATATATATAGCTTCTTCATTATATATATATATATATCCACCAAGCTTCTTCATTAAAGTTGCTGGTACAAGAAACACATGGTAGCATATATAATCACCGGCTAAGATCATCAAGGTCATAATCTGTATCGTCAAAGTCAGAATATGTATCTCTGTTGAACAACAAGCATATGGGTACCTCTGCGGTTTCAAAATCGCAAGAGCATTCGATATCCACTCAACTTCCATTGGAAGTACAAAAGGGCGGATAACATTCCAATACACGGCAGACTGAACCTGGTCTGCCTGAACAAAAGCAGCTAACATCATTGCATATTTCATCCTCATTGCATGTCGATCCACCCCAAGCAAGATCATCGTCTGGAATATCTTTAGCCTTATTTTTCTTTGCTAAGATCTTTCGCCTTCTTAGAAAACACGACTGCAAAGTGACGAAGTCGGATTCCGTCAATAAGTATTTCGGGTTGATTAGTCGAGTGGTAGTTCTCTGGTCACCGGAAAACACCAAAATATGGAATGGTTTTTTGTGGTATTATGACTGAACTCGAGTCTTTCTCAAGCTGCCTACGTATCCAATTGAGTGGAATTGAAATCAAGCCGGCCGTAGTTCTTGTAAGGGGTTTATATAGAGAGTTGTAACCCTAATCTTGCCATATCCTCCAAGGATATGGTTATATTATCATTAAATGGGGGATTGATACGGATCCCTTATTATTAGGAGATAATCTTTCCTTTAAGTTTGAATCGGAGCCTTAATGAGGCTGGATTCATTTCCCACGTGCATCCGTGTTTTATGGAAACATGTATGTAACTGGTTGACCGCTCGGTCCTAATGGCCGAGTCTCCATAGCCGCGGTCTGCGCATACTCTGTAGACCGACCGTCCTGCGGTGGTCTGGAGTAGTGAGGCAACTCGCCTTCAGGGCTTAAGGCGGATATTGGTCAGGCTCCCGACCCCTGGTTAGGACGTCCTCCATATACCATTTGAGCTTAACCCTCTTATTCATGACACGTGGCCAAGGCAGAGCCGACCATCGTCATAAGCCCCTCAGGTCGACTTGGGCTTTAGGGCATGGACGATCTGTCTCTGGCCATGCTCGGTGCCGGCAGGGAGGCTCTCTCTGCTGGAGCCGACCGAGACTTGCTCTGACATGTGTCAAAGGCGTTACTTCGATTGTCATTATTATTACGAGAAACGAGGCGTCAATATCTTCTGACATAAAGTAGGTCACTAACCAAGGCACCGTTTGGGGTTATAACCCATCTATTCAAACGTCCCTCTACTATCATTGCCGTTTTATATCCACACCCGGAGTGCAAGCCAACATCTCTCTTCTTCTTCCCATATCTGCAAGTAAGTTTTTGTTTTTCTTCTAGTATTTCATATTACTTTGTTTTAGTTCCAGTATTTAGGAGGGTGAGATCCTCTACTCCCTCTGACGATTCCGTAGATAAGGAATTAAGCCCAAAGTCATCTGATTCTGGATCGGTGTAGCCGATTTTCCCTCTTATCCCATGTTCTTCATCTTCTCCGGCTGTTATTCTTCCTTTTCCTCCAGCGAGGATTGTTCCCAGGCATTTTGTGCCTCCAGTAGCTAGGGATTCTGCCTTTATTAGGCATCTTAAAGCTGTTTTAGCCACCAAGTCCATCATGGGTAGTTTTGGAATTGAATCTATCATTTCCCAGCACACCATAGATTACCTTTGTACCCATTCAATATAGACGCCACTAGGTTTACTCCTCAAATTCCGATTAGTCCTCCATCTAGAACTGATGTACGGTTTGTCGGTCGGTACGCCTTAGAGCCTCCCCTAGGCTATTGTGTGGTATACAAAGAGCAATTTGATTGTGGTATGTGGCTTCCCCTCTGTCCGGACGTCGTGGTCACCCTCCGTTATTACAACCTGAGGATTGCCCAGATTGCTCCAAATAGAGTCAGGGCCATAATAGGTTTTGTAATCTGGTGCCGATTGGTGAGGACCAGGTTCTCCGTAGATCTCTTCAAGACGTTCTACCGGCATTCCAAAGTTCCCTCGTCCCCGGGATGGTACTATTTCCTCCACCGACCCAGTCCTCTGGCGGATATACCAATTCAACACAAGGGTAAGACCTCCTTCAAAAGGTGGAAGGAGAGGTTCTTTTTCATTCGTCATGAGGGGGCGGCCAGGTTAGGACGCAGGAATTCCGTAACTCTGGATAAAGATGAAGCCCCCAATGCTGCCGGCCTGGCGGATTGGATCCGTGTTATTAGGGAATTGAACATCTCTATGAACTACATGAATAATAATTCCGAGCTTATTAGTCGGGATCGTCTTGAGGATGCTGGGCCCGAACCTTACGTGCCACTTTCAGAGGGCGAGGAGAAAACTTGTAGGAATATTCTTTATGTTATTTGCTTGTTTTTTGCTGATATAATTGTATGTCTGACTCATTTCTTTTTGTAGTGGCTGACTAATCTTACTTGTTATCTGGAGCTGGAGCCGGGGCCGAGGATGTTCAGCTTGAAGAGGCGGCTCTTGTAACTTCTGAGGCTCATTCTGACCGTGAGCCCCCGCCGACCCGAGCATCCGGCTCCGTGCTCGATGCCGAGGCTGTAAGATCTTTGGCTGAGAATTCTGATGATGTTGTGATTCATCCTCTGGGTCAGGAAGAGGAGGATGTATAAATCTATGTTCTTTCCCCTGGTCGTACAAGAGTTTCTGACCTTGTTCCCCTGGGACGGTCAACATCTGCAGTTCCCCTAGTTACGGAGGAACCAGCCCGTAAGAGGGGATGATCCAGCCTGCCTCTGCTCCGAACGGAGGGAAGCAGATCGGGCGAAGCTTCCACGATTCAAGAGACGCTACACTCTATGTCAACTGTGGACTTGGCTGAAATGGTAAGGATTTTTGCACCTTGGTCAAGTTTTTTTTTACTGCTCTCTTGTACTAATAATTCAAGACTTTCTGGCCTTTCTCTTTCAGGGTGCCCGTATTGGGCAGGAGGTGTTTGGCCGTTTGGCCAAATCCAAAGCAGTTGGCGACGAGCATGAGAAGATTGTGGCCGAGCTGAAGGCCAGCAAGAAGAAGTATAAGGACTTGTATGAGTCCAGAAAGAAGGAGGTGGCTGACCTCAAAAATAGCATGTGCGTGAGGTGCAGGCTCTACAGACTAAGCACGCTGAAGAACTGCAAGCTCTACAGGGTCAAAGAGATGCTGAGAAGGCTAAAGCGGAGAGAAGTCTGGCCGAGGCACAATCTGCTCGGGATGCTCTGGAGGGATCTATCCCTGTGCTCATTGCTAAGGGCATCCGAGAGTACTATATAGTACTGCCCACTTTGATGGGTTCATCTCCGCTCTGCTCATCCCCCTGATAAATCATGGGTCTCGATGGGGATTGATGATGCCAGAGCCCAGTTTGAAGGCCTTGATCTGGCCAAGCTGAAAAATGTGGGGATGTACAAGCCTGGCATGGGCACTGTCTATAACCAGCGTCTCCAAGAACTCAAATCTGGCATCGATATTGCTCGTAAGTATGACACAATTCCAGCGCCCCGATCGTCTGCCGGTTCTTCAGCAAAGGATGCTCAGCCCAATGCTTCTTAGGCCACCTTGGCATTTCTTTTATGTTGTTTTGACTGCGACCTGCTCGGCGGTGGTTTTGTAATTTTGTAATCTTGCAAAAATTTTGGTGTAAGTTCTGAGGTATTTGTTAATTGTTGAAGTAATTTGTAAGGAAAGAGCATTCATCTTTGCCTTTATTTTCATCTTCTACTATCCCTTATTTTCCCCCCAATTATGACATGTCTAACTGTTGACAAGGCGTAATTGAGAGAGGGATATTGTTGACGTTAAACGGTATGCCCCATAGGCTTAAAGAGTTGGCTTTGTCAAACTCATTGAGTCTGTACTTGTAGTCCGATCAATATATTCGTTTGCTTTTACAAACTTTTAGTCTATTTGACTGTTCTACAGTACTGTCATTGCTCGGTCTCCGAGTTATTTTGTATAGTTCTGAGGCAATGAACGATTTGTTGCTCACTCTCGAGCATATCTACCTTCTTTCTTCGGTAGTTATGTTATGCTCGGCCTCCGAGTTTAATTTTCTGCTCTTGCAGTTTAAATAACTTTGTGGTCAGTCTCTGAGCTTAATCTGCTCTGCAGTTTAAATAACTTTGTGCTCAGTCTCTGAGCTTAATTTGCTCTGCAGTTTAAATAACTTTGTGCTCAGTCTCTGAGCTTAATCTGCTCTGCAGTTCAAATAACTTTATGCTCAGTCTCTGAGCTCAATCTGCTCTGCAGTTTAAATAACTTTGTGCTCAGTCTCTGAGCTTAATCTGCTCTGCAGTTTAAATAACTTTGTGCTCAGTCTCTGAGCTCAATCTGCACTGCAGTTTAAATAACTTAGCACTTAGTTTCCGAGTTTTTATAATGTTATTCTGTCCTGCAGATGTTCGTTTTTATTCTTTAGGCTCAAGTTACTGAGCTTATAGTAATACGGTATGTCCTGTAGTTATCATAAATATTTGTACACAAATGTATGAAATATATTTAAAAAAATGTAAATTTTATTGAGGAACCAAGATGTTGCGAAGGCAATTTATTACACAAACTCATAACATAGATAATAAAAGACGGTAAATATATAGCTTAGAACCTGTCTCAGGTATAAAATCTCCTTAGGTTGACCGCGTTCCAGCTTCGTGGAACGGCCTTTCCTTGACCGTCAGGCAGTTGATATGCACCTTTACCATGCACCTTAATAACTTTGTATGGGCCTTCACAGTTAGGTTTCAATTTACCTTGAGGATCCTGCCTGTTGACCTTGTTTTTCCGGAGAACCAAGTCTCTGCATTTAAAGTACGAGTCTCTGACCCTGGCGTTATAGTATTATGCCATCCGCCGCTTATACTTTGCCATTCGTATGAACGGTATGTCCCAATTTTCTTCCAGGTCGTCTTTGAGATGCCTTAGCTCTGTTTCCTGGTCAATCTTGTTGTAGAGCTCTGCTCGGAGGGAAGACAATCCAATCTCTGTAGGGATGACCGCTTCGCATCCATAGGCTAATGAAAATGGGTCTCCCCTGTGGCCGAATTGGGGGTGGTCCTGTATGTCCATAACACATTGGGCAACTGTTCTACCCAGCTTTCGCCCTCTTCTTCTCGCCTCTTTTTTATGCCAGTTTTAATTTGTCTGTTGGCCTCTACTTGGCCATTGGCCTGAGGGTAGCCAACCGAAGTGAAATGCTACATTATCATGAGCTCAGAGCACCATTCTCGAACCGCTCTATCCTCAAACTGTGTTCCATTATCAGAGATGATGTTTTTTGGGATCCCTGTTAGGGGTGATTTTATGTGATTTATACCATTATATTTCGTAACGATTTCTCAAATAATCTGATAAATTGCATAGAAAAGTAAGTGCTTATTAGATTTATTGAGCAAACGAGTTTTAAATGTGTTTAAATGCAAAATCGAGATATTTGCGTGATTTTATCGGTGTTTTATGTTTATTCGTATGATGTTACATTTTGCATGTTTCTATCATGTTGTTAGGTACGTTTTCATGATGAGTAAGGAGCTTAAACGATGATCACATGAAGATGGAAGAGTTGAAAGATGTTTAAGTGAAGAATCATTGAAGAAACCGGAACCAGGCACTTCATGGGGATTTTTTCCACACTTGTAGGCACTTTCAGGGAAAGTTGTCTTGATGAAAGTTGTAGAGGATTGAAATAGCTTTCCAACGCATGTTGAATCACCTCATTTGGAGCCCTAGAAGTGAAGTTATGAGCAAAATACTAGAGCAAGGTAGTGGGACGGGCGTCCATAAAAGTGAAGCGGCGTCCGTAATCGTATTTTACATTCGAGAGAGTTCAGACGCGTCAACGAGCGGCGTTCATTCTCCGTTCATAGAGGCTGGACGAGCGTCCAAGATAGTGGACGGGCGTCCACGGCACCGACTCAGCGAAACCGACCTAAAAATCTATAAATAGGCGCGATTTCCCAAACCCTAATCATACAATTCGAACCCTAATATCTTAGGGGCGGCTCAGGCTGCGTTTTTACCCTATTTTCTTCCAGTTTATGCACTTTAATTTCTAGATTAGATTAGGTAGATTTATGTTCTTTAATTCATCAATTTCAAGCTTTCAAAGGATGCTAAGAGGCTAATCCTCTTTGAACAAGCATTGTGAAGCCGTCCATCAACAATTCGATTTTTTGTTCGTGATTAATTCGTGAGTTTCTACTTGAAGTTGTTTCTTTTATCATTGTTTATTATTGTGTATTGCAATTACATCGAAAGATCTTTGCTTTTATGATTGTTTTAACTTGATGAGAGTCATGTTAATGTTAGATCACCATGATAAAAGTTTAGACCTTTAATCTAATCAAAATGAAAGTTATTAGATTGATTTTCTAGATTAGAAATCGAAAGATTTCACGCCTAGGTTAGAAAGACGTAATCTTTAACATCGAAAGATAAAAGATTAGAAAACGAACTCGCTCTACGTAAAGTAGGAGTTTATGCCTTTGATTAGGTGAATCACGACTTGAGTAGAGATCACGAATTAATCCGAGTTAGAATTGAATGTTGATAGGATAGGTGGATCAATTGCTTGTTCGTTCGTTATAATTTGATTTAATCCTTAAAACTTGAATTGTTTAGCTTTAGTTTACTTTTACGTACTTTAGTTTAGTTTAGTTTTTATCGCTTTCAATCTTGCCTAGCATTGGAGCAATCCTCTGTCTAGTTACTTTTTTCGCATATTCGTTTAGGTTAGATTAAGTGACATAGTTAGTTTAAAGCAAAAACTAGGATTCACATTAAATCAGTTCCTCGTAGGATCGACCCGGCATTAACCTCTCAGACTACGATCCTTATACTTGAGGTTAACCGGTTTATAAAAGAACTGGATGCCTTTCTGTTAAGGGTCAAATTGTATGATTTTTATAGATATATTTTACATCAATTTCCCCCGTATATGGATGTTTTTCATAGAAATCGAGCTTATAATCGATTAATTGAGTAAATAGTGTTTTGAAGAGGTTAATTGCAAAACGTAACGAATTATGTGCTTAAATGATGATTTTATGTTATTTTGGAAATACGTTACGCTTTGGTATGTTTTCCTATTGTTGTAGATACTCATTGATGATGGAAGAGAGGATTTGAGAGAGCCAAATTCGTGCTTGGAAAGGATCAATCAAAGTTATGGAAGATTGAAAGATATAAGGAAAGAAATCAATCAAGATAAATGTCGGAAAATCAGGATTCCGGGTAGTGACGATCTTCCGACGCAGTTCTTGATATGATATAAACTGATTTGACTCTCGACCTCAAGAGAAGAGTTGTAGGGCTTGAAGAGAGGATTCTACAGGATTTTGAATCACTCCATTCCGACTTACGAGGCCCGAGATATGAGCGTTACAAGTTTGGATGCTGTTGCTGGAAATAGTGGACGAGCGTCCGGAATCTTCAAACGGGCGTCCGGAGGCGATTCTTTGTAGCAACCGCCTTAGTTTTTCTATTTAAACAGCTGCGCCCCCAACCCTAATGACATCAGAATTTTATATGCGAAAATCACAGAACAGCAGCCGCATTCTGGGAGTTTCAAGGCCGGTCACCCGAGCCTTGTGCTCGGGTGATCGGGGTTAGATTAGGTCTTTTATTTTGTTTGTTTTTCCTTCGTTTCTTGAACCATGATGATGTTTTGAGGTTGAATAAACATGGAGCAGCCATGGATATCTTTCTGCAGCATTTTTACTTTCTTTCTCTGGATATCTTGTAAGTTTAAATTCCAAGTTCGTATCTTTTCTATGATTATTTGTTATTGCAAATTTATATCGAAAGATGTTTGCGATTGATGTTTACCGTAGGACGAAAGTCGGTGTAAACGCGAGATCACCATAGGAAAGAATAGACATTTTGATCTATGTCAAACGAAAGTTGATAGGTTGAATGTCTAGGTTGTTAGATCTAGTAAATCTTGCACCTTGGTTTATTTTATGATGCGTTAATCTCCGTAAATCGAAAGATAGAGATTGATAGGCTTAATTCATCTACGAAAGTAGGAATTCATACGTTTGATAGGTGAAACCACAACTTGAATTAAATCACTATAAGATAATCTAGGGAAGAAATTAAGGGTTGCGGGATGGTGGATTATGATTTGTTCCATGTTTAATCGCTTCAGTCATTATCATGTTCGTTAGATAGATTTATTGTTGTAGTTTAGATTTATTTTATGTTGATCGCAATTATCCTTCCACGGCTTTGGATTAACAATCCTCTCATCCGATTTACCTTTTCGTTTTTATTTCGTTCTTAGTAGTAACAATTAGAAGAGTTAATGAAGCTAGATTCGACAGCCCAATTCCCTGAGGATCGATACCCGTACTTATCCAACTTTACTAGCAACTACCCGGTATTCGGCCGGTTAGGAGGTAGTTTTGCATGGTAGTATAGGTTTTATAAATTTTCTTTTGTTTTAATGATGCAAAATCTCCCCAACAAAAGTGGCGCCGTTGCCGGGGAATAGGTGTCATGTTGAATCTAGTTTTGTTAGTTCTCGATTTTGTTACGTTTTATTTTTGTTTTTAATAAAAGTAGCGTATACCAAGTTGAGAGTTTTTATTTTGCCGTGTTTCGATGACCGTTAGGTTAAGAATGTGCAAAAGTTTTTTACTCAACTTGTTTTACGTGAAGTTTATGTTAGTTGTTACCTAATCTAACCGTTTGTGCTTAAATTTGATGTGGTCGCCTCGTTCTTGGTGTTTAGAATTGGAATATTAGGGTTTTTCTGTGTTTTTCGCTTTACGTGCATACTCGTTGTATGGACGGCGTTCAAGGTAGTGAACGCCCGCCCGCATTTCTAACTTGCGTGTAAGCGCCGTCGTCGGTTTTATCGCTTCGTCCGTTCAAATATTTTCAATCTGTTCGATTTAGAGGACCAGACGAGCGTCTATACTTTTCAACGCCCGTCCGGTCGGTTTTCAAAGCGACGCAGCGCCTGCGCAAGGTGGAACGCCCGCCCGATTCGAACGCTAAGTGAACGTTCGTCCGGGGGTTGATCCAGGTTCTAAATTTCTTGATTTTATTTTCAATGCTTTTATTTGATGTGGATTTTTCATTCGAGCTTCGTGGCTAATTGATGTTTACATAGATGTCACGAACTTATATGTTTTTACCTTTCCATCTATGAATCCATGTTAGATAATTGATCAATTCTTTATATATGATTCATCTATGCAAGTTATAGTGGAGTATCGGTTCTCGTGACGCTATAACTGGTCTTATTCTTATTTAGTAGCTAATGTCGGTTTCCGTATGCTACATACCGCTGTGATGAATCTTTTAAGCTTTGAGACTTATGTGCTTCCTTGTTGTTTATGTAATTCATATGGGTAGCTACTGTCGGTTTTCCGTAATGCTACTATCTTTGGCTTATGAGTTATACCCGTTTAGTATAGCTAACTGTTGGTTTCCATAATGCTATCACTTTTGACGAGTCTTAAGGCGCGTCTACACTGCACGTAATGGACAGCACTGTCGTTTATCGTAACCTGTCATTATCTGGTAGACGTTTATTTTATACATGTCATGTTGCAAATGAGTGGGCTAGTTTTCTTTCTTTTATTTTCTTTTATTTTTGCATATCATTCAGATGCATATCATTTAGTTGCATATCATCTAGTTGCATTGTTTTTCTATTTTTCTTTTATTTTTCTTGAGTGTAGTTAACTGTCGGTTTCCATAATACTACCTCGTTTTTTTTCTGATTCTGCACGGGCCGTAGTCACTGTAGAGTTGTCGTCCCCAACTTGCTCGGCTTTGTCACAAGATCTTTTTAGTTGCATTTCATGTAGATTGCATTGTAATATATTTTCATATAGTGCACCTAGCCCTACTACTTTGTAATGTTCCATGTATCATTATTTCTGTATGCACATGTTGGGCCTTATTTGTATTATAAGCTTCTGTGGCTTTATTCTTAGATGTCCTGAGTTTAAGTGTTGATCTTTCCATCTGAGCTATTATTTCTTTTTGTGCTTATATCAAACTTCCATATTTAGACGCTTAGATGTTCTGTACTTTCCCTGTTTGATTTTTCCATCTGATGCGATTCTATTTTGGGCTCTGTGTGTTCTATTCCCCCTTGTCCTATAGATATTTCCTTGTTTGTCAAGTGTGCAGGATCTTTGCGATAGCAATTGTGAGTTTTAGATGATAGCGGTTTTCCGGTGGATGGTCCATGATAACGGAAAAATTCACCGTTATTTTTATAACTTTTCAACCCACTTTTGATATGATTTCGAGCACTTTTATATCAATTAAAGTCATTAATTCCTAAATTTCATAAAAATATATAAGTAGTAACTATTATGTAAAATATCGTGTTTTTAGAAGTTTTTATTAGTTTTTGTACCGGTTTAGTAACCGGAGTGTAAATGTCGGATTTACGTTTGGTATTTTGGTGGTTTATTGCGTAATCATAAGTAGACCAAGATCCTACGTAACGACATGTTTTGAGCCCTAAAAGAGGTGTTTAGAGGGTTAGAAGAAGGTGCCACAAGCTTACGAGTTCAAAAGGGTCGTTTTCCTAAGTACTTGAATCGTTACATATTTTCGACGGAGATTTGACCCAGCTTAGAGGCATTTTCAGGGGATGACTTCTTAATGAAAGTTGTAGATATTCACATAAGCTTTCCAACGCATTTTGAATCAAGTCAATCGGACTTCTACAACTCAAATGGTGGTCAAGTGGCTAATTGATTCAATTTAAGTAAAAATGTCGCAAAAACGCTTCGGAGGAACACGAGGTACTCAAGAAGACGTTTTCTGAAGAAGAGTCCTTCATGAAAGTTGTAGAGTTTCTCGAGACCGTAATTTTGGCATTTCGTTTGAAATTTTTGGAGGTCTACAACTCAAGATACGGATTTTACAAGTTTTAATTACATAAATATAATCAATCGATCCTTCGAGAATCATCTTTGAGTCATCCGGTAATGATGATCCCGGACTGGTCCGCCTAACCTCCGCCCGGCCGGCCTTTGATCAATTTCTATATATATGAGCACATCGGAGAGCGAGAGAAAGAATCCTAAAATTTTTATTTGCTTAGACGAAGTTCAAAGCGGCTTAGGTGCTCAACCCGTACCGCTTCGGCGGTTGTTATGACAGTTGACATCTAAATAGCCGGATTAGAGCTCGGACTAGGCTCCGTATTTCAATTTCTTAGTTTAGATTTATATATATAATGAGTAGAATACGATATTCGATCGATGGCTTGGTGGAGTTCATAAATGGGATCGTTGTATGAATTCAAGGATGATATCTTTTTATGGATTCGGGATTCAAAAGTCTTGATCTATAATGTTTTGATCCTCATTATTGTGAGTTTTCTAATTTCGATTTGTTTTCTCTCAATATGGTTTTGATTGTGTAGATCATTAGTTTGATGAAATTTACTCACGGATAAAAGTTTTGATTCATATCCTTGTTTATGTCGTGAAAGAATAAAAGTATCGATCTTTTGTCATGTTCATATACTCTTTGTTCTCACGATTTTAACACGAGTTTTATATTCGATTCAATTTCTCTTGGGATCGACCTCGGACTCTGAGCGCACTACCTACGATCGACCGGTTCCTTTGCCGGTTAGAAAGTGAGTTTTGCCTAAGGTTTGAGTTTTATAAATAGTATTTGATCGAGCCGGATTGCGAAAAAAATCACTTATCAAATTGGCGCCGTTGCGGGAAATTGTTTAAAAATCGATATAAAAAATTTGTGTTAGGTCAAGAGAGCAAACAAAAAATGAAAACTTTTGATAGGATTTGCTTAGACTAGGTTTGAATACGATTTTGGTACTCAACCCAATCCCTTATGGGGTTGTTATATTAGGTTGATATCTTGTAAGTTGTCCTAGAACTTGGGCCTAGGTTTTTATCATCTTGTTTTATTTAGATTTCGATAGGAGCCATGGGATCTTGAAGTGATATTGTCTGAACTCGGATTGAATACGACTTTGGTACTTAGCCTCTTCGGAGGGTGATATCTTGTAAGTCCGGCTAGAGGCGGGGCTTAGGGCTTTCGGCTACCATAACTTTTGAGGGTCTAAAATATCGTGTGTGTGTGTGTTTTGAAAAAAAAAAAAAAAAAAAAAAAAACGGTAATATCTTGAGTTGGTTCGGTAATTACCGAGAGAGAGATTTTTTATTATTATTATTAAAAATATAAAATAATATAAATGGAGGGTGCGAAAAATACAACCAAGTCTCGGGATGAATGTTTGAATTTCATTAAGAAGGAATGATTAGGTGGTTATCCGAAAATTCCCGAATGAGAAAAAAAGATAAAAATTCAAATGTATCATTTCTTGGACTTAGGTTATTGAATCTTTGAGGATACGGGTATAAAAGACTCAATACTCTTTTCACACATTTCATTTTACGATCTAGTCTGCATTTGATTTCTTGTTGTTGTAGTATAGTGGTGAGTATTCCCGCCTTAATAAAAGCGTGTGTAATTAAAAAAATGAATCTATGAATTGATGTCTTGACTATGATATATGCTCATATGATACGTATATGCTTAGATGTTTTGTGTTCTACCCGTGTGGGTGATTTTTCCATCTAAAGATATTATATAGCCTATCGAATTTTTCGACGTGTGTGGGCCATTATCTCATTGTTCCCATATCCTGTTTCAATATTTTGCACGAGGACCATGTCCTGTGTTGGCTTTGTTTTGGTTGTTTTGGTACAGGGATTCGGGATGTGCTTTCTCATGGCTGTTACGGGATTCGATAGCATCTTTCTGCTTGGTCTATAAGCTAAGTCTTCCTCTCTATCTCATTTACACTCTGAGAATAATGCAAAATCGTAAGTGGGGGGTAGAGTATGGTTGGTATAGAAATGGCAGTAAGTGTTTAAACCCTTAGTTGTTGATCTTTTTCGAGCATTATTTAGTTGATTAAAATAATTTTTATAAGGTATATATTTCATGGATTTAAAGATGTAATGATCAAATTGGATATGTATAACCAACGTGAACCGTAAGTGCATTGTAATTCCAAATATATTTGTGTAACATGAATTCCTTGTTCACGTAAGCCTTTGATATTGAAGCGAAAATTTTAAACTGTATCCATTCAGTATCCTAGTGGTTATTCTAGAGACAATAGCAGTAACTTAGTACCTAACTTTTAAACATGTACTGTGAATATCTGAAGGTTTGAATGTGATAGAAAGAATGTCAAAATAAGATAAACTATATATATGTCGGTTGTAGCTACCAATGATTTGAGTGCGGTGAGGCGTTATCACGCAAACGTCCTATACCACTATGAGGTTTAAAAGCTCCCATTGCACGATGATTGTAGTCCACTAGGGTGTTATCACGAAACATCCTATTCTTTGGGAATGAGGGCATATGCTACACATAAAAAAAAAAAAAAAAAAAAAAAAAAAGAGTTAGATAGGTATTAATGTATTCGATCTCACCTCATGACGCTTGAAAGATAGTCGATTTTGGCAATGAGTTTGGATATGTTAGTATTCTATGAAAAAAAAAAAAAAAAAAAAAAGAAAAAAAAAAAAAGTTATCTTCTGACTATCCCCAGTATAAACTGAATGATATGCTTTAGGGATTATCCTAATAAGTACACGGGAGGACATTGTGTGGAAATGTTACTGTCTATACCTAGGAAAGTCATTAGGACTGTCTGAATGGATATTTATGCGTTTGCTTGAATTATTCAAGAGATGATAGTGGAAATTGAAAAGGCTTGTCACACACGCACTCTGTTATACAGTTATATTGAGGTTAACGCCTGGTTATAATTCTAAAGGTTATATCATTTGGTTGTTCCTTACATCTTATCTTTTCATGAATTTTTCCTCATTCATTTTATTTTATCGCTAATTTTGTTCGAGGACGACCAAAAGCTAAGTGGGGGGTTGTGATAACGGAAAAATTCACCGTTATTTTTATAACTTTTCAACCCACTTTTGATATGATTTCGAGCACTTTTATATCAATTAAAGTCATTAATTCCTAAATTTCATAAAAATATATAAGTAGTAACTATTATGTAAAATATCGTGTTTTTAGAAGTTTTTATTAGTTTTTGTACCGGTTTAGTAACCGGAGTGTCGTGTCGGATTTACGTTTGGTATTTTGGTGGTTTATTGCAGAATCATAAGTAGACCAAGATCCTACGTAACGACATGTTTTGAGCCCTAAAAGAGGTGTTTAGAGGGTTAGAAGAAGGTGCCACAAGCTTACGAGTTCAAAAGGGTCGTTTTTCCTAAGTACTTGAATCGTTACATATTTTCGACGGAGATTTGACCCAGCTTAGAGGCATTTTCAGGGGATGACTTCTTAATGAAAGTTGTAGATATTCACATAAGCTTTCCAACGCATTTTGAATCAAGTCAATCGGACTTCTACAACTCAAATGGTGGTCAAGTGGCTAATTGATTCAATTTCGTAAAAATGTCGCAAAAACGCTCGGAGGAACACGAGGTACTCAAGAAGACGTTTTCTGAAGAAGAGTCCTTCATGAAAGTTGTAGAGTTTCTCGAGACCGTAATTTTGGCATTTCGTTTGAAATTTTTGGAGGTCTACAACTCAAGATACGGATTTTACAAGTTTTAATTACATAAATATAATCAATCGATCCTTCGAGAATCATGCTGAGTCATCTGGTAATGATGATCCCGGACTGGTCCGGCCTAACCTCCGGCCCGGGCCGGCCTTTGATCAATTTCTATATATATGAGCACATCAGAGAGCAGAGAAAGAATCCTAAAATTTTTATTTGCTTAGACGAAGTTCGAAAACGGCTTAGGTGCTCAACCCAGCCGCTTCGGCGGTTGTTATGACAGGTTGACATCTAAATAGCCGGATTAGAGCTCCGGACTAGGCTCCGTATTTCAATTTCTTAGTTTAGATTTATATATATAATGAGTAGAATACGATATTCGATCGATGGCTTGGTGGAGTTCATAAATGGGATCGTTGTATGAATTCAAGGATGATATCTTTTGCGGATTCGGGATTCAAAAGTCTTGATCTATAATGTTTTGATCCTCATTATTGTGAGTTTTCTAATTTCGATTTGTTTTCTCTCAATATGGTTTTGATTGTGTAGATCATTAGTTTGATGAAATTTACTCTGGATAAAAGTTTTGATTCATATCCTTGTTTATGTCGTGAAAGAATAAAAGTATCGATCTTTTGTCATGTTCATATACTCTTTGTTCTCTGATTTTAACACGAGTTTTATATTCGATTCAATTTCTCTTGGGATCGACCTCGGACTCGAACGCACTACCTACGATCGGCCGGTTCTTTGCCGGTTAGAAAGTGAGTTTTGCCTAAGGTTTCGAGTTTTATAAATAGTATTTGATCGAGCCGGATTGCGAAAAAAAATCACTTATCAGTCCACATGTCTACTGATATCTTCGAGCATTTTTGGATCGGAACGCGTCCGTTCCAGAATTGTTCCCTTTCGGCATACAATCGGCTAAGTTTCTTTTTCTTATTCTCGCACAACATGAGGACATGTTGTCATTTAAGTGTGGGGGAGGGGAATAAGCTATATGTATCTACACATTTGCTTACATGATATTATTTCTATGCTAAGCTAAATGAGTCAAATTTTCAATTTTTGTTTAGTCCTGAGTAACATTTCAATGGCATGCTAGTTTTATAATCTGGCACCTTTAGTTGTTATCAGTAGTCATATCATGTTCTGAGAATAGGTTTAGTAAGTCGATACCCACTTGAACTTCATTTCACGAACCTATTAGATGAAGAGCCAAATATAGAATAGTTTCCGGTTAGTTAAAGGAAAGTTAATTCTTGATCTGAGATAACACTTATTTAGCATTCTTGAAAGTTAAGAACTTGTGCTATACTCACAGTTAGAATCTCATTACCTTAGTGTTTTGAAAACTTTAAGAGTCTTGAATGTGTTAGAAATAATATTTGACCGAGAGTTTCCAAAGAGTTTGAAATATAAAAATATATATATCTATAAATAATAAATGAATAGAATTTCTTTATGGGAATTTTGTTTGTAACTATCACCTCGAGTCCATTTGGATCTCGCCCCAATTGGGAGTGTGGTTTACCTGGACGATGAAGGGATTGAGTGATCTCAGGGTGGATCGCCTCTAATGCTGGGAGAGTGTTATACTTTTGAGACGCGACGATAGGAAATATAAAATATAAAATGTACGCTTTTTGGAATTCTAAGTCAAGTTGATCTAAACCAGTAGAGACCGAGAGGCATTTTCTTGGCACTAAGTAAAGGAGTTTAAATGTGAGTTGGTTACTATGTTCTTGGTAATTAGTTTTGTTAGGTAAGTCTTTTGTAGATAGAATGAAGTTTTCGTTTAGTTGACCGGATAAGCTGTTAGTGCTTGATGTATTATATCAAGAGAGGATCGGTGGAAGTTTAGTAGGTTCGCGCACACATCACCGAGTGAGGTCGATTTGCTGAATACTAGCTTGTCATGATTTTGACTATATCTCGTGTCGAGGTTATGTGGATTCTTGATGGTATGTTCTTGTTTTGTTTTACTAGAGGACGAGCAAAAGTTTAAGTGTGGGGTGTTGTTAAGGGTCAAATTGTATGATTTTTATAGATATATTTTACATCAATTTCCCCGTATATGGATGTTTTTCATAGAAATCGAGCTTATAATCGATTAATTGAGTAAATAGTGTTTTTAAGAGGTTAATTGCAAAGCGTAGCGAATTATGTGCTTAAATGATGATTTTATGTTATTTTGGAAATACGTTACGCTTTGGTATGTTTTCCTATTGTTGTAGATACTCATTGATGATGGAAGAGAGGATTTGAGAGAGCCAAATTCGTGCTTGGAAAGGATCAATCAAAGTTATGGAAGATTGAAAGATATAAGGAATGAAATCAATCAAGATAAATGTCGGAAAATCAGGATTCCGGGTAGTGACGATCTTCCGACGCAGTTCTTGATATGATATAAACTGATTTGACTCTCGACCTCAATAGAAGAGTTGTAGGGCTTGAAGAGAGGATTCTACAGGATTTTGAATCACTCCATTCCGACTTACGAGGCCCGAGATATGAGCGTTACAAGTTTGGATGCTGTTGCTGGAAATAGTGGACGAGCGTCCGGAATCTTCAAACGGGCGTCCGGAGCGGTTACTGTAGCAACCGCCTTAGTTTTTCTATTTAAACAGCTGCGCCCCCAACCCTAATGACATCAGAATTTTATATGCGAAAATCACGTAAGCAATAGCGCGTGCGGGAGTTTCAAGGCGTCACCGAGCCTTGTGCTCGGGTGATCGGGGTTAGATTAGGTCTTTTATTTTGTTTGTTTTTCATTCGTTTCTTGAACCATGATGATGTTTTGAGGTTGAATAAACATGGAGCAGCCATGGATATCTTTCTGCAGCGTTTTTACTTTCTTTCTCTGGATATCTTGTAAGTTTAAATTCCAAGTTCGTATCTTTTCTATGATTATTTGTTATTGCAAATTTATATCGAAAGATGTTTGCGATTGATGTTTACCGTAGGACGAAAGTCGGTGTAAACGCGAGATCACCATAGGAAAGAATAGACATTTTGATCTATGTCAAACGAAAGTTGATAGGTTGAATGTCTAGGTTGTTAGATCTAGTAAATCTTGCACCTTGGTTTATTTTATGATGCGTTAATCTCCGTAAATCGAAAGATAGAGATTGATAGGCGAATTCATCTACGAAAGTAGGAATTCATACGTTTGATAGGTGAAACCACAACTTGAATTAAATCACTATAAGATAATCTAGGGAAGAAATTAAGGGTTGCGGGATGGTGGATTATGATTTGTTCCATGTTTAATCGCTTGATCATTATCATGTTCGTTAGATAGATTTATTGTTGTAGTTTATATTTATTTTATGTTGATCATAATTATCCTTCACGGCTTTGGATTAACAATCCTCTGTCGATTTACCTTTTCGTTTTATTTCGTTCTTAGTAGTAACAATTAGAAGAGTTAATGAAGCTAGATTCGATGTGACCCAATTCCACGAGGATCGATACCCGTACTTATCCAACTTTACTAGCAACTACCCGGTATTCGGCCGGTTAGGAGGTAGTTTTGCATGGTAGTATAGGTTTTATAAATTTTCTTTTGTTTTAATGATGCAAAATCTCCCCAACAAAAGTGGCGCCGTTGCCGGGGAATAGGTGTCATGTTGAATCTAGTTTTGTTAGTTCTCGATTTTGTTACGTTTTATTTTTGTTTTTAATAAAAGTAGCGTATACCAAGTTGAGAGTTTTTATTTTGCCGTGTTTCGATGACCGTTAGGTTAAGAATGTGCAAAAGTTTTTTACTCAACTTAAACCTTGCTCGTCCCGAGCAAAACAAAACAAAATCAAGCTCGAGATAGTATAGACATCTCAACAAATATAACATATATTCAATAACTTAGAAGTTCACCTTCGTGTGTGTGCATAGCCATAGAAAACTTCCACTAAATCCAAACTTGAGGAACTCAAAGTAAAACTAGCTAATACCCCCTCGTAGACTAGCAATAAATGACACTCATAAGATGCACCCTACAAACGTGACATATCCCGAAAAGAATGATCGAATATATCTAGGGCCTTTCTGAAATACTCAGAGGATAATCCCTACAACATATCTATCAGTTTATACTGGGGATAAGATTAACGAAAGACTAAGTCTTATATTCATTTCATAACCAATTTCAAGTTGATTTAACTTTTTCACTTTTAAACGCACATTAGAATGAGCTATTGCCCGTCATAGCAGAATAGGACATACGTGGTATACCCTACCTTACTCAAATCATAAAGCAGCTTCTTCTGACTGTCGTGAGCTTTTGGTCATCATAGTGGAATAAAACATTTCGAGATAATGCCTTACCGCACTCAAATCATCGACCAGCTTCCGACACACCCGATAGATTCATTTAATTATTCAACTTCTCATTTGACAATAGTTACGTGTTACTTATCACATTCAAACGTCTAGATATTCACAGTATAACATACTACGGAACTAAATACAAACTATCATAAATCTCACGATACATACGTAGCACTAAGCACATGACTTATAAGAAAATCAAAAATTACTAATCCAAACGGGGTATAGCTTTATAAATTAGCTCATCATTCACTATGGCACGTGAAAAATAATATCGGGTGAAACAACTAACTTATCAAACATATGACATAAAGCATCGATGAATATAACAAACCGAACAAAACATGCATTGCTCACTCGAGACAAAACACAAATTTTGAAAATTTAGCCCATTTTAGCATAGAAATAACATCATATAAGCAAATGGTAGATACATAGCGATCATTCCCCTCCCCCACACTTAAATAACAACATGTCCTCATGTTGTGCAGAAATAAAAAGAAAGAAAGAACTTAGCTGATAGTAGTTCGAAAGTGGCAAGTCTGGAAGTGGTCGCGATCCAGATCCAAAAATGCTTGATGAAAGCAGTAGACTGTGGACCATCCACCGGAAAACTGATATCATCTGAAACTCACAATTGCTATCGCAAGTATCCTGCATACATGAAAAACAACACAAAGCGTGCCTCGGGGATGAGGAAATTATATCATATGAAACACAAGAGATAATCGTATTAGATGGAAAAATCATCGCCCAAGGAAAAGTGCGAGAACATCCAACCGTCGGTTACAATTACGAGAGCGATTCACACAAAACCCTAACTAGACTAAAACTAAGCGAAG
Source organism: Gentiana macrophylla (assembly GCA_026214975.1). Taxonomy (NCBI): domain Eukaryota; kingdom Viridiplantae; phylum Streptophyta; class Magnoliopsida; order Gentianales; family Gentianaceae; genus Gentiana; species Gentiana macrophylla. The sequence continues at coordinate 28,818,531 of CM047815.1, forward strand.
ACACACAAAAGAAAAACAAAAGAAAATAAACAAAACAAAAGCAGATATCTAGTGGTGCCCTAGTAGCGCTTTTTTGGTTTATGTCGTTAGCTCGACACCATTTAAGCTCACTGGGTCAAGGCCATTTGACTTTTTCGCCGCCACTACCTCGTGTAAGTCGTGGTCGATGAGTGTGGCCTTGAAACTTGACACTTAACACATGGGTTTAAATCCTTTATAGCTTTCCAAATACGTTTAAACTTCCCCATGGTTGACCTCTTCGTCTTACGAAGCTTTTGATGACATCTGCGTTGGCGCTCCTTCCAATACTCTTCCATATCCCAACTACCGGCTAGAACCTCCTCTCAGTTGATCACAACCGTCATTCTCGGAAAACAAGTCGGGCGAAAACTTCGTCGGACTCGTCGACTTTAGGGTGCTACACCCGAGGATATCGAGAAATCGAGCAGTCAAAGGCTTTACCTTGGGTTCACCAATGTAATGCTTGCATCTCGACCATTCACTCGGAGCGGTTGATCGCCCGTAATCACGCAGCGACTCTAAACGCCTCCAGGAATGATTTGGAGAATCTCAAATGGACCGGACCAACGTGTTCTCAACTTCCCAGAAACAAATGTAACCTAGAATTGTATAAGAGAACTTGCTGCCGACCTGGAATTCTCTCTTCTTTATCTTGGCGTCATGGAGTAGCTTCATCTTTCCTTACTAATCCTGGCGCTTTCATAAGCACTGGAGTCAAAATTCATCAAGCTCATGCAAGCTGCTGCGAGCCGGTGTTTGCCACAGGATTGGGAATCGAAGTTAAGAAACTTTGTAGCCCAATAAGCTCTGTGCTCTAGCTCAACTGGCAGGTGGCACGGCTTACCGTAAACCATTTGATATGGCGATGTACCCATAGGGGTCTTATAGGCAGTCCTATATGCCCAAAGTACATCGTCCAACTTCAAACTCCAGTCTTTTCTATGACTATTCACCGTCTTCTCCAGGATTTTCTTAATGCTCTGGTTGCTCCTCTCAACCTGACCACTAGTCATCGGATGATATGGTGTGCCAGTTTTATGACGAACACCATACTTCTCAAGTACTTTCTCTAAAGGTCGGTTGCAAAAGTGTGTCCCTTCATCACTGATCAAGGCACGTGGACATCCAAACCTCACAAAGATGTTCTTCTTCAGAAATTTCATGACCCGTTTATGATCATTGTGAGGAGTGGCTCGCCTCCACCCATTTCGAAACATAGTCGAGCGCAAACTAAGATGTATTTGTTGCCACACGATGATGGGAAAGGTCCCATAAAATCGATGCCCCATACATCAAAGACTTCGCACTCTAAGATGGGTTTCAAAGGCATGTCAAAACGCCTTGTCAAAGCTCGGTTCTTTGGCAGCGATCACAAGCTTTGCGTGAAAGCCTGCGTCCTTAAAGATCGTGGGCCAATAGAAACGGGGTGGAAGATCTTCGCAACCGTTTTCCAAGGACCAAAGTGACCACCTGTGGGTCCACTATGGCATTGCTCGATTATATCACGTTGCTCGGATTACGGAACACATCTCCTAAGCAAACCATCTTTCTGAGATCTTGAAAAGATAAGGTTCATCCCAAACGAAATATTTCATATCGAGAGAAGAACTTCTTCTTCTCTTGATAAGACATTTCGAGGATCAAGGTATTTGGCATGAAGGTAGTTGACAATGGAGGAGTACCAAGGAACATACGGAGAGCGGCCATCGATCAACATGATGTTTTTAGAGAAAGTAAAGATCTATATCATCTGGTTCACCCTTTTCCGGACTTAACATCCTAGAAACATGATCCGCCACCACGTTCTCACTTGCCCTTCTTATCTTTGATTTGAGCGTCAAACTCTTGGAGTCGGTATCCAACGCAAGAAGCGCGGTTTAGCTTCCTTTTTGGTCATGAGATATCATAAGCGGCGTGGTCGAGTCCACACAATCACTTGGCGCCCGACAAGTAACTACGGAACTTGTCCATAGCAAACACTACGGCCAATAACTCCTTTTCGGTAGTCGTATAGTTAACTTGCGAAGGATTCAACGTGTGGCTGGCGTAATAGATAGGCTGGAACTTTCCTTCGATGCATCTGTCTAAGACCTGCACTCAACAACATAGTTGGATGCATCGCACATGAGCTCAAAGGTAGGTTCCGATCGGCGATATAAGAATTGGAGCAGAGATCAGCCTACTCTTAAGCTCTTCAAGCGCGCTTGCAATTCTCATCAAAATCAAAAGTAACGTCTTCTTTGAGTAAAGTAGATGGGGGCTTGGCAATCTTTGAAAAGTCTGGATGAACCTCCTATAGAAGCCGACATGTCCGAGAAAAAACCGGACTTCCCGAACATTCTTAGGATAACTCATCTTCTCAATAGCTTCTACCTTAGCCCTATCTACTTCTATACCTTGGCGGACACCTTGTGGCCAAGGACTATGCCTTCATCTACCATGAAATGGCATTTCTCCCAATTAAGCACTAAGTCCTTCTCCACACATCTAGACAACACTGATCAAGATTATCGAGGCAATCATCGAAGGATTGACCAAAGACCGAGAAATCATCCATAAAAATCTCCATACACTTTTCAACTAGCCCGTCAAAGATTGCCATCATACACCTTTGAAAGGTGGCCGGGCATTCTGAGAGACCAAATGGCATCCGCAGTGGCGAATGTCCCATAAGGGCAAGTGAAAGTGGTCGCTCTTGGTCAACGAGGATCGATGGGTATCGGAAGTATCACGAATATCCATCCAGAAGCGAGTAGAATGCATGCCCCGCCAGACGCTCAAGCATCCGGTCAATGAATGGAAGGGAAATGATCTTTTAGTGTGACTTCATTGAGCTTTCGATAATCGATACATACTCGTATCCGTGAATGTGAGCCTCAATGCTATCTCTTCTCCTTTCTCATTCTTCTCAATGGTAATTCCACCTTTCTTGGGGACTACTTGAGTTGGGGATACCCACTCACCTTTATGCAATAGCGTATATGATACCCATATCTAGAAGCTTTATAATTTCCTTCTTGACTACCTCTTGCATGTGAGGTTGAGCCTTCTGAGGTGCTGCTAACTCGTTTTGCACCCTCCTCGGTCTTGATCTTGTGCATACAGATGTCGGGAGATATCCTCGGATATCTCCCACCGCCATCAAAGGCTTTTTCATTTTGCGCAAGGCGTTTAACAATTTAAGCTCGTCTATACTGAGATAGCTTGGCGAGAGATGATCAAAGGAAGCTTGTCACCTTCTCTTAAAAACACATACTTAAGATGTTTGAGCAACGGCTTGATACCAAATCTACGGGAGGATCCTCTAGACTTGATTTAAGATCACCACTCTTCAACTCAACATCATTTGAGCTTACTTAGTGGTCCTCGCCAAGGCTTCTTCTCTTAGCTCATCCTCAAAATCACCGCTGCTAAGCGGTCTAGATTGACCACACCATGATTATTCAGATTATCAATCAATCGCTCATATTGCGCTTCTACTGACCAAGACTTGCTTATCCATGAAGTCATTGAAGTCATCGAGGCGTCTCCTCGATGGAAAAGCCGGTTGGAGAACCGGAGGGTACTTGAATAGATTTAGAAACGCTATAGCTCACCTCTTGGTCACCAACTCGGATAGTTACTTTCCCACCATCACAATC